>QJSC01016343.1:1382936-1694991 GCA_003697955.1 Calidris pygmaea
TTTCTGTTCTCTGCTTTGATTGATAAGCTTGAAGGAGTCCACGGCAGGTATGCAGGTCAGGGGATAACAGCTGGAAAATATGCACCCAGCAGAGAGACCACACAGAGAGAGACCAAATTCTTTCTCGCTTCTTGCTGCACGATTTCAGGATAACTTGGTGGTTAGCACAACGGGATTTGACATTTGACGCAGTGTGTAATCTCTGGGTATAGCCATATAATTATGCTCTGCATTCTACTCAACTGATAAAATGCTCTATTACAAAGTGGGATGATGCTAATTGTTTCTCACTTTAATTTTAGCTGCAAAATAATATCCAAGACTCAGCAACAACTGTCAATATGCTGTTGGGGATTCAGAGATTTTACACGTAATTTTGAACCAGCTACATCCAAAGGGTTTGACGATTCCTGCTCCTCACTGGTCAGAGAGAGAAAAGTTGCTAAGGACAGGAGAAGTCGGGAGGAATCTTCTCCCTGCTCAGAGGCAGGGATGTGTCAACAAGCCGTGGCAGCCATGCCAATTTGGCATCACTGGAGATGATGTCTTCTCTTCCCTGTATCAACATCGGGTTTCTACAATCTGCAGTAATTAGAAACAGGGAGTGACATTGGAGAAGAATTGATCTCAGGGCTGCCTGGGGAGGCAGAGGTTACTGCCATCCCCTCTGCGAGAGCTGCCTTCATGCCTCTGGTAAATTAGAGATAAAACCGGTCTGAGGTCACACCCTTAGTTTTTATGAGTGGATGGCCCAGAACTACGTAATATCAGTTTGGACTTTGCTGTTTCCAGAATAAGATGTAAAATAATATTAATAATGACATCTGAGCTCCTTCCTACAGCGAATTAATCTGAAATGAATTTTAAGACAGGAAATAGGGGCGAACAGCTGCTTCTGACAAAGATATTCTCTTGCTCTTGTGTTTTGTGAAGAAAGAACAAAACTGTATAAGTGATGAATTGGTGATTGGCCCTGTACAGTGACACTTGTGCAAGAGTTGTGAACACCCTCTCAGGAACGCTGCTTTTACACACATGTATAGCTAGAAACAGCAATAATAATGGACAAATTGGGGGTTTTTGTGCTCTTTTGTTAACGGTAACCACTGAAGCATGAATAGACCCTACTGATCATATTTAGTGATGGATGTATTAGGGGGCTCTCCATGTCCAGTAACAGGCGGTTGTCTGGCAGAGGCAGAATCCAGCTGTAGTAGAACGATGGTGTTTCATGTTCTGATTTCACAGATATAATTGAAACAAAGGAATATCAATTGGCTTAGTTTATTCTAGGTGCATTTATGAAAAGTAGCAGCGTGGTATTTCACCAGTCTTTCTCTGTGTTTTGGTAATGGAGACTTGGTGGCAAATTAAATTTAGATTCCCTAAGCAGTAGTTATTAAGAGCTCTGACCTCTTGTATTGAAACCAGTAGATTGATTTTTACCAGTGGGACCCACTCCACTGGATATTAACCAGGCAAACAACTTCACTGGGAGTTTTATAGGAGTTCTGGTTTCGGAGTCAGGTGTTTGTAATGCACCTGTGGGTAGCAGGTAGTACTCCTCCTTCAAAACATCAACCCAGGCTTTTAATTGTGTAATTCCACTTCTTCCCTTCCTGGCTCTCCCCTCTCCTTCCTTCTCCAGCCCCTTCACAGGTGTCTGGTCCGACCTGTCAGGTGGGTCTCTGTTTGCCTGTCACCTTGGGAGCTGATGGCCTTACCCAGGGAGGGCTGATTGCACAGAGCGGAACAGCCTTCCTCTGAATTGCAGGTGTGAGCAATCGGCAGAGATCTCTGCTAATCCCAGGGATAGTGGAGCACCCTGGGCTGAAGCAGGCACGCTCAGAAAGGGCTAAATGAAGTGCAAAAGGGGGAAAAAAAAAAAAAAGAAAAAAAAAAAGACAAAATTAAATGCTGTGGTTTCCTTCTCCCAGGTGGCTTGAGTTATTTAGGGCTCATAAAGTGAATTGCTCTTGTTTTTTGGCAGCCCATGATGATGGAGTTTTGGAGCACGGCTGGGAATTTGTTTATGTACATATATATCTGTATGTATTTATATGAATATATTTATTGGAAAGTCATTTTCCAAGGACTTTATAAGTCGATGGAAAAATCCTGCCCACTTTAAGAATTTTGGGTTTGAAGCAAAAATGAAGCTCATTTATGCTTTGTCTTCCTCTGCATCGGTGGAGATTGAGTTTTGGGCTTTATCACACTTGGTGCCCAAGAGCTCTTCTGGGTGCTAAGTGCCTTCGAGAGTCTTGGGAGCAAAGGGGGATGGATCCACTGAGAGATTGTCTGCTTTGGGCATCTGAAGCATTGTGCAGGCCACGTGCAGGGAGAAATGCTGGAAGACAGTTGGATGTACAGAAGAGGGTGTTTATAGTAGGTAGGGGACATGAGAGAGATTTAGGAAATTATAATAGGGAGGTGTTGCCAAAGAAGGAAAAATGGGGTTACTGGAGTGGGGAGAGAGAGGGCAGTAGAAAAATGTAGAGGTGATATATCCCATGTGAACTGGATGCCTTTGATCTGCTGAGTAAATATTTATTTGCTTTATGAGTTTTTAAGTTCCACTCAGGCTTTATCTTCAGGGCTCTCCTGAAATCTTGTGAGTTACGAGTTCATATTTTTTTAATTTGTCTATTAACCTTTCCATATAGTCACAAGATGCCAGATGCTGAGATTCAGAAAAACTTTCTGTTAGTATACTTAGACTCTGATATAACAGCAGCATAAATCTATAAAATTAATTTGCTGACCTTTAATATTAACAACCTGTAAATCTGACATGTCGCTAAAATCACTGAAAGTTAAGCTTTCTTATAGAAGGGACAAATTTAAGCTGCAATGTATCATTTCTACACAGAGGTCCAAATTCTGTCTTTCAGGGAAAGGGCTGCAGGTTATAGCCCTTTATTTGCAAACAGGGAAGGGCGCTTACGCTAAGCAAAGCGTGCCTTGAAAAACTAACAAGAAATTGGAGAGGTACAGAGAAGATTAAAGTATTCCTCGGCAAAGGAGGTTAATCCAATTTCTTGGCACCAATTTTTCTGCACTTAAGAGGAGATTGTATTTTGCGTTCCTGACCCATCAGGTGTGAGCTAGTTTAATGCAACAATCACCTGTGTTTGCTTGATAGTTATTTATCTCCAAGCATGTATTTTACCGAGGGAAGCGTGATACAGTGGTATTTCTGTTCTTCCCCTCCTTCTCCACACACAAAGTCAAACTGCCTCTGTAGTTTGTGTTCTCTGAGACCCAAGAGACTCTTCTTCGACTTTTATTCCCCTCTCCTTGGCTGGCCTGGTATAATGTCACTTTGTCACACTTAGTCTGCTTGTACTATAACCTCTCCTCTGCATTGTGGAAACACTCCAGAAACACAGGAGATGCGTACACAGGTCTCTACCTCTACGAGTGTAAACTGAGAGGACAAAAACAGACCCAGAATAAAATAAAGACCTGTAACATGTGAGTAAAGTGACCAGAACAATGGCTGGATTGTAGCTTATTGTTTGGTTTTCAAGTTAAAATCCCCAAGAAAATCCCTCCTGTCAATTAAACTGGAAGGGCTGGGGCCTCTAGCTTTCCTCCTCTTGCAGCTTCCTCCCTCCAGCCTGGAAGCAGAGCCTGCCCAGGGGATGGTGTCGAAGCCAACAGAAACCTTTTTATTGACCCCAGGATGCCTGGGTTGGACCTGTCAGTGCTAGTTTCTAGAGGGATCTGCTGAAGTAGGTCTTTGGGAGAGGTGAAGTGCTTGAGGATCGAGCCAGCCAAAGAACAGCATTAATGCTTAGGTATCTTTAAAAGAGATTTGTTTTTTTTCCTCTTCCCCACTATCTAATTCCTCAATGTGAAATGGATGCAGATGTGTGGAATGAATTCATCTGGGATTTAGAAACACCATTTTCTTTGTGTACCCACCCACATAATTGCTTTCCTTTCACGTACTGCACTCCTGTGCACACCTGTGGGATGTTGGCAGGACCTCCTGGATATTAAATCTACTGAACGTATGACCCATGTCGCTTTCACAGGATAGGAAAGGTACCGAATTACACCTGGCTACCTTGATGGGCAATCTGTTGCATTCCTGCCTTCATCTTCTGTATCTTTTGCCTCGTGTTAGAGCTGTGTGATGGGAATCAGGAGTACTGTGTCCCTTGCAATTACAATTTTGTATTTTTATTTATTCATACTTTAACCTTCATGATTAATTGGAGTATTCCAGTTGCTGGGATTCACTTATTTCTACAGGGAGGTGGAGGATATTGTTTATTCTGTCACTAAGCGTACCTATAAAGGAAGTAGGAATAATGCTCATCTACTGAGACAGAGCATCCCAACAGTACTTGACCTAGGACAGGGCCAGCAGGTCTTGTGCAGGACATTGCAGAGAATTCCAGCTTTCTGGAGCAGATGGAGGCCAGTCAGGACATCATAAAGCATCTCGGACTATGTGCTGTGGCCTGGCTTTAGGCAATGGAACCAAGCTTTAAATAAAGGGAGATTATAGATGTCTTTTAGTTTTATGTTTTCAGCTTTCTAGACTGTATTCTCCTACTTTCATGCTTTTGACCATTTCTTAGATATGCTCCCAATAGCTGTGCTGCTTCCTCCCAAATAGCATCTCCTTTGGTTGTACCACAGTCCTTAAATGATGAGCAGTTACAGCGCTTCTGTGGTCTCCTGCCGCCTCTGTTTCTGTTCAAGGAGAGAAAATCTGGCAACCTGGATCATGCCAAAAGTGTTAAATGAGTACAATTTGGAAAGATGCCGTAGAGAAATATGGATTGGGGGTAGATGACAAACTTTAGCCATGTAGTAGTCAGTCTTTGTGTAGTCTGATAATGATCTTGTGGTATTATGAACCCTTACTGGTTGGTCAAAGCTGCTGCTTCTAGGATGAATTAACAGTGGAGCAAAATGACCTAATGTTGCTGAGAGGTAAAAATTGAAAATCTGTGGATTGTAGCTTTGAATCTTTTTGTGCATGTGTTCATGAAACATATTCTCCCACAATGGCACCATGCATATAAAATGTCCTAGATAATGTCAGCCAGGAAGAACGAGACAATATCTTACTCTCCTCGTTGCAGTCAATTTTACTTATTTGAATGTTTCATCATAAATTAATGTACAGTTCATTATTTTTCAACATGAGTTTCTTTAAGGATTTATCTGTTTCTCTAAGAAGTGGCACAAATACTGAAGTCATCTTTATCCTAGATGACATATTCTCGCTCTTCTAGACAGTTTTGGAAACATTGGTGACATCAGTGATGAGGAGTTACTATCATTCAAAAGAAAAGAATGGAGAGGAGGGAGTTCCTGCACTGCTGTGGCTTGACCAAAACTTTAGGACAGAAGGGAAACAAGAGTGATGTATATAGCCAAAATTACAGGTGAATTAAATTACCAGGGTGGAACTTATGGTGGGGATGACAATATTGGCTTGCAGCATTTTTCAGTGCAGCCGTTTTCTCCACCATCCCCAACTAACAACTCTTCTTCCCACGTGTTACCTTGTAGGTGTAACAGAGTGTTTCTCACCTTGTTGCCTGTGTCTGAGTGAAAAAAAAAAAAAAGATACTATAGGATCAAGTATGTAGGACCTGTGTTTTGTTGTTGTAAGAACAGCAGTTCCACAGAATGACCCCGCGATGCTGTGGGGAGAGGTTGCCCCGTTCCTGACTTACAGGAAGAAGGTGGCTTACTGATTTACCAGCACCATTTCTTAAACTACTTAAGATTTTCCTTGGAAAGTCCTTAATCCAAATTCTAATAACTTCTAACCTTGATTGGCTTTCATGGGACTTAGTGGAACCACAGTCCAAAGTATGTTTTGGCTGCATAGTATCAAAATGCTGGACAGTTATGTTGCATAAAAAATAATTTTCCCATTTGTGTGGTGGCACTTTTGGGGGTTTTTTTTTGGTTGTTTGTGGTTTTTTTTTTTCAGTTACAGGTTACTTTTCTACATTTTTAACTTCCCCAAATATTCCTTTCAAGGAAGGAAATGGTCTTTAACGTGTGTGTGTTTTAGAGATATGGGATATTGGAAAGATCAATCCAAACAGATAGCTAATTTCCCACAACTGTCCAATTCCCAATCTGTAAAGCACTTTCACACCAATCTGCAAGACTGGAAAGTGTCACTAACCCCACAGCATGGGGTTCCTGAGACAGGGCCTACAATGCTAACTATTTTTCTTCTGGTTCTCTCTCAATTTGGGAGCATAGAGCTTGATTCTTCTTCCTAAAGTCAATGACCATGTATTAAAAAAAGAAAAAGAAAAAGATAGACTTCCCCGGGGAGCATATGGAAGGAAATAAAACAATTTGCTTGCAAATGGGATGTAATTGGTATGTTAATTAAAGTTGACTTTACCTCTCTTAATGTTAACCTCCTGATTTTCTCCAGTGTTTCAGGTAGGGGAAAAGAATTTATTCTTTAGTATTCTCAAGAATGAGATTGGATAATAGACACAAATGAAGTCCAAACCTAGTACAAAAAAACATGAGAAGATATGTCTCCCGGCTGCTTTCCTAATACAGCATGAGGAGGACGAGATAGTTATCTGAGCAGTCACTCCACAGCTCAGGCTTCAAATTATAGTAATTATGACAATTTGTGCCAATAGCCATGAGGTGGGGTTTTTTGATGTGGTTAAAAATAACATCTGTAAAAATCCAATAAAAAAAAAATTACATTTTGCTAATTTTCTGATAAGATAATGTTTAACTGTACTGTGTGCCTTCTACTGCCGTTTTCAATTAGAGTATTTCCTTCTGGGCTTTTACCATCTCGTCTCATGGATCCGATTCCATCCTGAGCAGTTCATTTGTTTTAACTTTCTTAATTAATTGTTTTGTGTAGGTTTTGCCTTTCAAACTGATACCAATCTTCCAGACTTATTAACGTGCTGATTGCTAACGTGTGATACAAAGCACAACTCAGTTAAATTGTTCTTTCTGTCATATTAAAGAGAGTTCCCATATTAGCCTGCTAAACAAAATAATTGTAGATAATTTAGAGGGTAACAAATGACAAGAGTCCTGTACCTGGGAGAGTAGAAAAAAGTTTCATTTGCAGCATTTTTGTGCTGGCTTTGGGTACAATTCTGAGCCCATGTGCACAGGTGGAGTAACACAAAATAATTAACTACCAAGAAATTGTAGGAGAAGCTGGTGGGAAAAAAATGGTCTTCCCACACGGTGAAGCTTCTTACCTTATCAGAGGAATCCGGGGGGCAGGGAGAAGTGGGGCATCAGACACAGCTGATACCTTCTCTCCTCTACTTTCAGGGAATTTTCTCTTTTGTGTGATTTAGTTCAGTTATGTATTCCTGAGTTAAAAAAGCCAGGTGCAATTTTGGGGAAGCGTGGCACGATGTCCTTTACTCCATCCTCACATACATCTGCTCCGTGTAGCTTGACTGAAAGGACACATCACTAGGAGTCGTGATTGTAAATTCTGTTTAATTGGTGTATGACAAGGAACACGCTTCTCTGGGGATAAAGGCTGTCCTTGAAGCTGTCACGTAGATGACCTGATACAAGTTCAGCGTGCGGCAATGCGGAATTGTTTCTCGGAAGAGGCACTAATTTGTTGTTCATGCTGTAGTATCACTACCCTGCCTGACCAAGCTGCGATCTCGTATGTTGTGCCAATGATTTCTGAACATGCTCAGTCATCTCATAACTGCCCCTGGAGATTTCACCTCTGGGGTTGGTGAGAGCAGACAGACGCTTGAGTCCTGTCAACAATCTCCCTTTCATAAACATCACAGTAAATGATAGCATAAAGAATGGAGACACGTGACTGTGGGGATGTTCTCTTAAGTCTTTAAAAGACGGGTAAGGGCTAGGAGGACTCTTCTGGCAGCCAGAGTCTTCAAGATGCACTTTAGATAGGAGACTCTGAAATGCACATTTCACAATTTATTGAGCAAATTTGTCTCAGTTCATAGGGGAAATAAGATAGTTTACACCGTAAGTTCAGCACATTTAGCAAAATTGAGGGATGGGATTTGAAGACATGTTTTGATTTAAATTTCCGAGGTACTAGTCTTGATGTGTAATAAAACTTGGGTGTTGTGAAATTGTAAATTATGAAATAAATGAAAAGATTTTTGCTGAGTTTTTCTTGTTAGAGTGCTACAGAACTGGTTTGCTGCCCTGCCATGTAATCTTCTATATTTGGTGATTTTTTCCTAATGATTCTGACAAGTGTTCCTGATTTCTGCTTCAGGCCCCACAGAACTTTGTCTGCACCTGGTTTTCTGCCTTTTGTTTTGTTTTGTGTTTTTTTTTTTAACTCGGGAAACTCAACCTGCTCCTTTGTAGGCTCCCTCCCCTTCTCACATCTAAGCTGTTTTTTCTCTAGACCATTATGGTATATGGTTATGTGCATGTTGCTGTTCTTGGAGTGGGACGCCCTTATGCCAGTATTGCTTTAAAAGCCTTTTAACTCATAATCCCAGCACAGGTACTGGAAGACATTGTGACGATGTGTATTTTTCTGCAGGTTTTGCTTGCAAGAGCTGGTCCAACCCCCACCAGCCCCTTCAATACCCCAGTTGTACTGAGCCCTGTTCCATATGATGGTTGGGGAGGTGGTTGTGACCTCCCTCCCATTCCTCCCAGTGAGGGTTTCCTCTGTGTTGGAAGCCATGCAGAAGCTGTAGACTGGTCACACTGAAACCCATGTAGAGTATTTTCCTCTTTTCTCCCTGCAGCTGAAGTCCCTGTGCCGTTTCCCTGGTGCTGTGGGCCTCTCCTGCCTGAGAGGGGTCAGATTGGCAAAGCAGGAAGAAGCATCTTGGAGCTGAATTTACATTATGCACAGACAAAGGTTGGCCACTGTCAGCCTGGAGCCTCTCTGAGCTTCCTGGCTTTTTATACACAAGCCCACATGTGCTGACACAGATTTCTCAGCCCTGGTATGAAGTTGCGCACAGAATAAGAATAATAGAAAAATGCTAAGGATTTTGCTTGATTTAAATTTTGCAGAAAACCAAAGCGGAATGAACTTTGGCTCCTGTTCAGCTGCAATCTAGACATGAATTAACAGGCGCTTCAAACTTAAATTAGACGAGTCAACCAGTGAATGTAGTTCAGCAGCACACCAAAATAAATCCGGATGACACTTATGACATATTTCATTGTTTCTATAATCTAAGTAACACAAAAGGCGTAAGTCACAGCATAATACTTTATTGCTTTTCTTTTTGAAACACTGTCCATGAATAAATTTAGACCGGAAATTGGAAGATTTGTTACTATCAAAGTGAGAAATACATGTTGCTGTGATGGCACTGGACTGCAGCCGCCCATGCTAAACTGGGGTTCATGATCCAGTTCCACTCCAGGCTGATGTTCCTTGGTAACTAAGGCTGGGTTATTTAAACCAAATGTCAACACCAAATGCTTTTGGCTTCCTCTTTTTATTCTATTATCATCAGAGTGCTTTAAAAAAAAAGTGGAAACTTCAATGAGGTATTTAAAACCTAATTTTTAAAATTTGATTTGTGGTCTAAAAAAATGTGAATAGTGGTGGTTGGCTCCTTTGTTTGAATATCCTTTCTGTGTCAAGTATGTTCAAAACCCCAGACACACCCTCCTCAAAAATAAAAAAAGAAATATATATATATGCAGAGGAATTGGGTTATTCCCCAGTGCAGCCATCCAGCTGAAAGCCCAGTGCTGTTTGAGAACGGAGATGTTAAGTGGAAAGGATACTTAATGACGACTTGAATTGGGCCATGAGCTCACACAGTTGATACTCTCAAGATAAAAGTAGTGCTAGATATATTCAATATCACTGGCCCAGCTGGGCCAGTAAAGGGAGGAAAACTTTAGTGAGCCATCCAGATCAAAAGCATGAAAGTCAACAAGAAAAATAAGTGTATTTAAATATGGTGGACTACAAGAAACATTTGCAACAGAAAATCTAAGATCTCAATGACTGAAGGTTTTACAGCATAATTTTAAGGATGAACTGTTCCTAAACAATTTTTCCAGTGTATTAAGCACTAACAGCATCAGGCATGCATGTCTTGTTCCACTCTTTCTTTTTTTTTTTTTTTTCTTGAACAAACAAGTTGAATGTGGCCAATACAAGAAAAGAGCCCACTCTCCACTATGTGTGCACGTTCCTTTGTCCTCTTTCCAATCTCCCCCAGTAATGACGGAGTGCAGGATCGTGTTCTGCTCTAATGTCTTTCTTGTAAGATTCGGAGGGTAGTGCCGTCGTGACCTACGGGAGCAGTTTTTTCCATTTGGAAGGAGGTCGGGGGAGAGAGAGCATTGAAATTGAGATTGATTTTCCTCCTTTTAGCATGTGGAAATTCAAAGCAAGCTCCTTGATTCATCAACAATGGCTGCATCTCCAGCCTTAGAGAATGCAAAGGCAGGAGCAGGAGAGTGATGAAGTTAATACCCTCACTCTGCACGGGCAATGTGACCGGAGTCCAGTATGCTTATGGAAAAATGCTTAACTTGTTCCTTGAAGTGACTGGTCACAGTTTTAATTGGAGAATTTTTATCTGGGGATTAAAGGACTGGGGAGCTCAAGCATATTTAGACATGACGGTATGGCCACACTTTCTTGTTGGGGCGCTTATGGGCTCTGCATGTGCAATGTGTGTTTTGGAGGCTTCCAAGGAACACATCCAGCTAAAGGCAAAAATTCAGATTATGAATCTCCACAGTATCTGTGGAGATTTTAAAGACGATGGTTTTTCCTTTCCTGCAAAGGACTGGCCTATTCAGTTGAGGTTCTATGAGGTGTTGGAGGTGAACAGCTATTCAGTGGAAGCTGTCTTTTCAGTAAAGAGCAGATTGAGTATTTGAGCAGGAATTCTTTTGAAGAGCTTCGGTTCTTCAGCTGGGAGCCCTGGGAAATCACACTGGATCTAGGCCATGGGGTCCTTTGAACCCTTGGATGTACCTTACTTGCCATCTTTGAATTTGAGCTGGCCAGTATCTTCTGTCTGGGCTCCAGGGAAAAGAACTGCACAAGTAAAATTTCAGCAAGAACTGACAATACCTGGCTTTCTTCAGGTTTTGGAGAAGCAACAGCTGTGTGCATCACTCATTTCTCAGAGGTGGCAATTCTGCAACAAGGTGGAGTTGCGTAGCCTTGTCAAGGGAGGAAGAGGTGTTCCTGCACGTGATGGAAGGTGATGAAACGCTACCAACTTTCACCATTTAATTTTTTGTGAAGTGAAAGGTTTCTCATTTGCTGCAAACTGAGCCAATGGCTCTGCAGGAGTGTGTAAACTCTGTGGGAAATCACGAGCAAGAGATTGAATCTGACGAAGGGATATGTTTATTGTGAAACAGGCAACTTAAGAGGTGCTCTGCTGCCTTGTGAAATGTTTTGGCCATTGAGAACATGAAATGCTGAAGTTTGTATTTGGGGATAAAAATACAGCCAGATTGCCATGCGTGTTCTGTGTTGTGAGACTACGTTGGCAACTCCCAGCTGTTCTTCCCATCACTTCTGTGCTCCTGTCGGCTGGAAGGGGACTGGTTGTTCTGTAGGAACAAACCCACATACATTAGTGAGGACACAGGTAGATAGTACTTTGTGCTGATGGGCCTTTAAAGGTATTAATTTAATTCCTCTAATAGTCTTTATAAACTTTAAGAAGATAAACCTGTGTTTGGGGACTTGAAGTAGGGAAATGTCTGGTTTAAGTGTGGTTTGTTGTTTTTCGTTTTCTTTTTTTTGTTTTTTTTTTCAGTTGACTGTGTCTTTACCTGCCGAGTTACGATGCTGTATTTTTGTGCAAGATAGTGAAGGTTCGTCTTTCAATACATGCGAAAGTTTCACAGTAACAAATACATGTGTTTGGTCATCACGCACAGATTGATTTGTGTACATTTTAGTTCTGAAAGAGAAAAGTGCAAAAACTGAGAGAGGAAAATAAATGGGGTCCTGTTAAAATTTGTGTTAGGTTTTAACTGAGGTGAATTTGAGAATCAATAAATGCAGTTGGCCCTACTCTGATCACTGGTTTGAGTGCAGTCATAAGAATCTGTAGACGTGTTTGTGTATTTGCATAGCATGTCTCCAGAAACGTCAGGTGGGAGAGTGTGAGTTAATGGTGTGGTGGAATTCAGGTTGCTGGTAAAAGGAATTACTTTATCAATAAGATCAAGCTTCGTTACAGTTACCGCTGATCTAACTCCAAAGGCAATTTAGTGCCCTGTGTTGCTGTATTCTACTACAAAATTATTTTCCCTTGCTATCAGTGAATTACAACTGTTTTGAGTTTAGCCCCAGAAAGACTCCTCTGTTGTGCCTCTTATTGCTTATGAAATCTCTTTAAACTGTGATGTTTAGTTGTTGGATGTGTCCTATCCTAAGCTAAACTGAAGAAGAGATGAGTTACTTGCATACCTCCCGTGTACCTGTCTGTCTGCAACAGGGAAGCAATGCAGTTTGCTCTGTGTCTGCATATAAATGCATGAAAAATTCTATTCAAGAATATATTAATCTAATTCATGCCTTTTTATGGCCCATCTTTGATCCTGGAGTGAAGTTCTAAGCTGGGAATTGAGCACGTTCCAGTACTTCCAAGTATGTTTTTGCAGTCATCTCCTATTGTCCAGTTAATACTGTATGCAAGAGATGAAAATAAATGGTTTGTAGAAGACTCTCCAGAGGCTTTGGGCTGTTGTCATGAAAAGTAGATCCTGAGCTTCTTGATGAGTTCAAGTTATTTGTAACTTAAATTGAAATGACTGCTTTGCTTAGAAATTAACAATAGGAGAATCTAGAACAGGACTTGGGTGATATTACTTAGATATAGAGTCAGCACAAAGCTTCTGGGGTTCTCTGGTTTTATTTCCATTGAATTTTAGGCCATGTAAGTGTTTTTTTCAATCAAGAACATCACATGTATCTGTTATGCACAAAACTGCTAGGGTTTGGAATTATCCTTCATATGGGTAGTCGTCTGGAATTATGATAATTTAATCAGTAGTTCATATATAAAATAAACTGGCCTTACTTCAAAGCACTATGGATAGCCAGTTAAACTGGAAACAATTCAAACAATTGTGCAGTGTTTTTCACATTTGTGAGTCTGTGTTTGAGAATATGCAGACTTGTGTGCCTAGAAATAAATGATGGTGCAAATACCTTGTAAGGTTTTGTATTGGCTTTGTGATCATCTTCTTTAATCTGTGCTGAAAAAAACTTGTGTAGTGTAACGGCCAGTGTTGCTCTCTGCTTGATGAAAGAGAACATGTTTTTAGAATGTTTGAGAACTTTGAAAATAATATTAGAATGCTTTTCAAATTCCTCCACCTGCAGAGTCATGTGCTCTGCTTGCTGTAGCCTCCGCAAGGGAGTCTCAGGGTCTGTTTGTTTAAACTGTCTGTAAGCGGCTTAGAATACCTATTGTAGAGGTGAAAATAGCATAGATTGAAATTTTAGCATCCCACAGTCTGTCAGGTCTAGGAGCCAAATCTATGGTCCCACTGAAATAAGGAACCTCCCATCCCTGGTAGCGTATTGTTCTAATTTCTTGCCTTTTAGTGATATTTCTGTAAATAAAGAAATTGTTTCTGAAATGGTGGCTAAGGATTGCCGGGAAAGATGCTATAGACAAGTTTAATTCTTGTAGAAAATGTGATGTTTGGAAGGAATTCCTCTCTCCTGCCACCACTATTTTTGAAGAAATTTTTTTTTTTTTTTCTTTTCAACATCGCTGTGTTGAAGATGATGTTCAGGAACTCGACACTCTAATAGTAGTCTTAAGGGACATAAATGAGTGAACAGAGGTCAGATAAAAACAGTCAAAGAAGTATCGTAGTGGTTCCACAAAGTGTCACATACACCTGCAGCTTAACCGAGATGTATTATCTTATTTACACCAGGTATTTACACTGCCTGATATACTTATTCTGTGCTGCTATGTAGTTGATTCCTGCTGTTAAGGTTTTATTTATTCTTCTTGTTATGCTTATTGCACATATACAAATCGCCTAGAAATGAGTCTGTATTCTAGGAAACATAGGCATGAAGTCTCCAGGAGCTCAGACTCTCTTATCCACGACCACATTTGATCCACGTTCTCCCTGTAGCACACTGAGATTTGACTAACTGCTTCTATGTCAGTTTTTTTTTATTTGAAAGTTCAAAATTTTGGAAAATAGATTTGTTTGGCTTTTTAGATATCCAAACTCAAGCTCAAAGACTAAAGGATCATGAATCTTTTGACACATACGAATGTTTAGACCTTAACTGTGGTGATCTTATTTTCTCTTTATTTAGAAATATATTTCTTTTCTGGGTGAAGACTTATTCAGTGTGAATTTTTTAAAACCGTAGATAAGGTTAAGCTACAATTTTTTTTTTTCAAATGTGAGCTTTACTAAAATTAAGTGATGTGATTGTTATAAAAAAAAAATATTATTTGATCTTTTAGACATCTGTGTCCGAACTGTGATGCCCCAGCATGGCCAGTATTAGCCAAGTTCTGCTCTAATTGATTGTTTGCTTTGGGTGAAATATTAGGCCAATACTAGGTGTTTTCAAAAATCTTATCCTTTAATCTTGTTCTTTCCTTAGGTTTTAATACACACTTTTCGTTCTCATGAAGGCTTGTTTCTAAGGGCAAATGTCAGGTAGCATGAGGATTACCTTGTTTTCCTTTGCTGGAATGTAGAGTTATCAGATTAGTGACGGTTGCTGCAATTAATATTGTGTAGTACATCTATCATCAACCTGTAGAAAGCCTGATGCTGTGGACAGAGATCCTTTTCCAGGTCTGGCCCTGTGAGGAAAAGAGCTTTTTGTCTGCAACTGCTCCTCCCTCTGGCAGAAGTCACGGGGTGACTCTGTACATCATCCCGAAGAGGTTTCCTCCGGGCTGGTGGAGGTCCAGCTTGTCTGGAGATCACCTTGGGTGGAAGTTCTCCCCTGTGCTGCAGCACTGGTTGGTCCGCAGGGATGGCAGCCCTGGCAGGGGGCAAACTGGTTACTGGTGTTTGCAGAGCCCTCAGCTGCCAATACCCAGAGGTGTTCTCTTTCTGCAAAGTCTGATGAAAATTAGCATCAGCATTTCTGAATTATGCTGAAAACGTTCACTGGAGAGCTAGGATAGATGTCCGTGTATCGCCAGAACTGAATTCAGTTTCTTAGCACTAGCTGTAATCGAGCTGGCCTCCTTCACCTTGAAGAAAAAGGCAGTGTTCCCCTATGGAACTGTTTTCTCCTCTTCTCTCATCCCCCGTCTTTCCCATGTAGCACAAAAAGCGAGTCACCGGGCCCCCCCAGCAGCAGTTACCACAGAACTGGTGGGGTTGTGTCACGCAAAGGCTGAAGAGGTATGGAGCTAAATCAACAAATTCTGATTTGTTGGTTCAACTGAGTACAAACCAGCTAAGGAAAAAGCGAGTTGGAAAAGGAGAGCAAATATAAGTGAGAGGCAAGCCACGGCTTGCAGTAAAGAAAATGTTTGCAGAAAACGCCAGCATTACAGGTTTATCTAAGGTGTGGTCTAGCTTAAGCTGCAGTAATTACCCAAGGTACCATGGCTGTGGCTGGAAAATGAAGTGCTTTATAAACTTAACCCATTCTTGTCTCCTGAGACCAACCACAGTGTTATATCTGAGCCAAGCCGTGGCTTTCCCAGTACAATTGAAAATTCCTAAGGAAGGTCGCATCCTCCTTCATTTACCTGGCAAGAGAGCTTTGAGGCTCTGCGTTCTCAGGCAGTTCTCAGCATTACACACTAGCAAATATAACAACCATCTTCTTTCTCTTACTACTTATAGGTGTTAGTGATTCCATCAACTGTAGGCAAAGCAGTAAAATGAGAGGAAATCTTTGAAAATGCAGAAGGCTTGTGAGGGAAAAACATTTGCCAGATAGTTACGTATGGGGTTGGGAATACTGGTGAAGAAATAGTGCTGGGTGAGTAAGGGAGACAAATTTAAACTTGTAGAACGTTGGGTGGAAGTGTCTGTTTGTTGAGTTGCTGTCTTGAAGACACAGAGCTTACCTGGTTTATTCTGTTCTAGAACCAGAAGAATATCCAGGAGGATGGCAAAATATTTCAGCAAATTTGGAGCAGTGCCTCAGGAGATAGCCAGTAGGTGAAGGGATTTGTTTATGATGAAAGAACTCAAAAACTCTGAGTTTGGCCTAAAAGGACTTTTAAGCGTTTAAGGGTCTAAAGTGTAAGTGAGGACAATAGATTGCCTATTATGGATGAATTCCCAAGAACTGGCTGAGAAGGAGAACACTAAAATTTATGTTCCGAAGTCTTTCATTCACATATGTAGAGAGAAATGGCTTTCAAAGAAGGGATCAAAAGGTCACCTAATTTAATATTCTTTATAAATGTTTGCAAAGGACCTGATTTGGGACCAATAACTTATGTTTAAGTCAAAACATTGTGCATAACGTTTTGGCCTGTAAAATCAGAGCTGAGTCTACTTCTTCCTATGTTGATGTGTTCCACTGTTTTATCTTCTTGAGTAGCTCTTGTGGTTGGCTAGTCTGACCATGGTTAATAACCTTCCTTGACAGAACTGGTATCTTTAGTCTAATTCAGATTTGTTTGGTTTTGACTTCCAAGGAATTAATTAGGAGCTATTGGTTGGGATTAGGGTTGGGGGATGATCATTTGTTCTTGGCTTGCCAAACACTGTAATTTTTAGTAAGTTTTCTGGTTTGCCAGAATGAAGCCCAACTACCCACCAGCCTCTGTATCTTCTGTTCTTGGAGAATCTTTGTTGAGAAGGAGGCTGTTCTGGCATGTTTTCATGTGTGCTCCATTTATTTTTAAAATGTTTTCCAAGAAGGCTTGCCAACAAGAGCTGAGACTGTCATTACTGTGAAGAACTGGAAAATAAAAGAACAGCTGGTGTGTGTGGTGTCCTGGGAGCTGTCACTCTTAGGATTCCCCCTCTGAAAGTAAAATCAAACTATGTATTTGTTTGTCTTTCATCATGTATAATAAATTACAAGAAGTTGAGAAAAAAGCCAAGCCAAATCCTGCAAAAAAATCAGTTGAAAGTTGACAAACGCCCACTGGCTAAGTACATTCCTGGCATATGGGAAAGGAAAGAAAGTGGTAGGGCAATCTTCATTAAGTTCATTACCCGAAATTACGTAGGGCTTTGTCCTTAGTTTGCAGGGGAAGTTCTTAGTGCCCTCACCGAGGTGCACAACAGCCGGTCGGAACACTGTACCAGCCTGGGGGCAAGCCGTATGGCATGCACCAGTGTCAGACATAAATATTAAAAGCTCTAGCCCTGGGAAGCTGGGCTGGCAGCTCCAGCCGTGCTGGCTGGTCCTGAGGAGGAGATGAATACAAGGAACTGGTCTACGCTTCATGTGTTGCTGTGTGTAACATGGACTTACCCGCTCTCCCCTGCCAGGGGAAGGGCACTGTTTCTTATCTCCTTTCCGGGTTCACTCCCCCAGGCTGTGTCACTTGTTCCTCACAGGGTTTTCTCTGAATGCCATTCATTTATCTATTTATTTACTTTAAGAATCTGCTCTATATTTGCTTGTTTCATTTTTTATCTTGATTAAATATCTTTCTAGGTTTGGTTTTCACAGCCCCATGTTTTCCTATGGAGAAAGCTCTGGAGGGAGAGGTTTGGGTAGGAAAGGACTGCAGAACCACAGTGGTCACACAGCCCAGTTGCTGTACGTCCGTCCCTGCCATCAACGGAGTCAAGATCAGACTCATATGTTTAATTTTTCCAGTATTCCCTGTAAAGAACTGTGACTTCTGCTTCCTTTGGGTCCTCTTTATAGCTGATAATGTCCCTGTCATCTCTAGGGGCATTTCATAGAGAAAACGTGTGTTACGGTGTTTGTAAAATTTTACTTGCAAGTATTTCCTGGTGCTAATTTATTTGTTCTCACTTATTACAAAGAACATGTCAGCACAATTTGAAAATCCTAGATTTAAGAGAAAAATAACATAAACTAGTATTATGGGGGAATGACCAGTTCTCACTTTGACCAAAATGTTGGCATTGCTTTTCTTGGTAGAGTTTTCCATGTAGAAAGAAAAATCTATGTGCACTCATTTCTCTTGTCTCTCTGTGCCTCTCACTGCCTCCCTGTCTGTCTTTAAACTTTCTTTTCTTTAAGAAAGAAAATTTGCTTTCATTTGTTGTTCAAATATTTGCAGTTCTTAGAGGAGCAGAAAAACTTGAAGCATTTTGAAAACATAGAAGGGCTCCTTAAACTCAATGAAAATTACTGAGATATTGCTTTAAAGTGCCCTGCTTAAATAAATTAGAGAGTTCTACAACTCTTAAATGCCCAATAGAGATGCAAGAAGCACCTAGAATAATAGACCGGGTCACACTTAAATGAATCTCTCTTGAAGAACATAACAGTAATAAGATAAACTGGCTCTGCACTAAACTGCAAAAGCACAGATAATAATACAATACAGCTCCCCTAAATGAAGCTCTCTTAGAGGAACTGACCAGGTGACAGACTGGAGCATGAAAAGGGAAAAAAAATTAAAATTATTTAACTTGTTGAAAGAATCAATTTTTCTGAGTATTAGAGCAAGACGTTACCAGCCCTACAGATAGCTCTTCAGAGGTAGAAAGGCTTTTTAAAGCTTTTCCTCTGGTGTAGAAGCAATTTGTTGACTTAGGTATACACGGGAATATGAGTTTAGTTGCTGCAGGTAGGAACTAACGAAGCGCTGGTTCAGAGTGCTGGGCTTTTCTTCCCCTGTAACCTCTAAATCCAGGATTTAACCCTGGAGAGCGTCAGAATATCGTTGGGATTGGATTTTTGTCAACGGGCCCTGCGCAAATTGAGTTTGGTGGGTTCGTCAAGGTTACGTAACAGCAAACATTTGGAAAAATTGGGCACAATTGTCAGCCTTTGCTCTGAAAGGGCACAGGAGTAAATGAGCATAAAAATTTAATTGTCCTCTCGCCCTGAATAAGGCTGGGGCTTTCCATATTAGGGTCGGGCTGGCTAGTTGAGCAGCAATTTTTATCTGGCCCCTGGATAAATAGATGCATTCAGCCTTCTCGGGCCTTCAACCTTCATTAACACAGAAATTAATCACATAAATTAAACATATATATTTTGCTGGAAAAAGTCTTTAACAAGCTGCATCCTCTACTGGACGAGAGAAAAGAATCAGGCATGTGTACATATTTAGCCTGACAATGCCAAGATTTCCAGAATATGTTTAGGTTTCTGTCCTTAATTTTCCAGGCCCGGATTGGCAGCTGGTGTAAATTGTCGGCACTAATCACAGTGGAGTTCAGCCAATGTATACCATGCAGGATGTGATTTGCAGTTTGCTTGGGGCTCTCGAATTCCCATTCTCAACGTGTTTTCTGGTTTGTTTTTTTTTTGGGTTTTTTTTTGTTTTTTTAACTTCATTGGTGCTTTGCTGCAATTCAGCTGCTTTATGTGGAGGTGGATGGGTGTGTAATTGCAATAACCAAGAAAAGAACTGGTCCCTTAGGTCTCATTGAGGACAAGTGTGTTCCTGTGCTTCAGCAGAGAAATGTAACGCCCATAAGACACCAAATTTGTGAAACATAATGACATTTTACATTTATACGGTCTCTCTCATTCCACGTAATCCTACGGAGATTTACAAGTAGCTTAATGGCAGCAAACTGTGCCTGATTTTTGAAACGAATTATTTCTGCCATTGGAGCAGTCGGCCAGTAACATAAGTGATGTCAAATAGCAAAATAATTACTGATAACCTGGGTGCTCACCGGAGTTGCAGGGGGAGTTGTTCTCAGCCTCCCACCGTAAATGGCAGCGTGTTATGGGATGATGTTGCACATAAGCCATTAAAATTAGGCAGGATTTGCTTAAAAGCAAATTCTTTGTATTTACAGTTTGTTTTTCTCATGTTTAAAATACGAAATTACAAAGTAAAAGGAAGTGGTAAAACCTCCATCACTCAAAGCCATGGGAATGTATCTGCTTGTTCACACATGCTCCATATTTACTGAAAGTGTGATTCTCGTTTTACCAACTAATCCACCACTTGGATGTGTTTAGAGGACAGCTTAGTCCTGGCCCAGCATTTTGATTTCCAAGTAATTATAAAGAAGAACGTGCCACATCGTACCTATCTTTTTTTTGTGTGTCAGGGATGAATAAAATATTCCAAGTGCAATTACAGATAGACCTAAGTTGGGTGTGGGACCCAGAGCTCCTCTAGATAACTGTTGCAAGAGATGCATATGGAATTTGGTGAGTCTGTGTTATGCATCTGGGTCCCCTGGGACGCAATGATGTTCAAGCCATCATTAGTCGGTCAAAGTTAATTGTTTCAATTTATGGCTACCAGACCCTGCCAGCTCTTCCTTGGCCAGCTCTTGGTCCCATCCAGCACAGCCCCAAATGAGCTGGGGACGAAAGGGGATTTGAGGAGCTCTGGTCCCGTGGGGCTCCTGCTGATTTCCAGAGCAGGAGATGCTGAGGGCTCCTCTGAAATGCTTCCAGTGCTGGGGGGGAGTTTCATACGCTGTCTGCATTTCCTAAATCCAGCCTTCAACTTTAGAAGAGCTGGCAGCTTTCTGCAATAAACTGGCTGGGAATTCCATGTCTTTTCCTATAGAAAAATAGTCAAGGATTTAAAATATCTTACGTGATGAATCAGGATGAGATGTTGGGGGGGAAGGGGAGAGCCTTACTTCAACATGCGTGCTCGTGTATGTGTGTGGGTGGCTGGAAGTTTCTTAGAGAATCCAATTTTTAGGGAAGGAAACATAAGAGCTTTTGGCATCTTCGCTGGCTTTCTGGAAGCCCTATCCCATTCTGGGTTTTGCAAAGCAGGAGAAGAGGGAGAGGGGAGGAGGCAGAAAGATAAGGGGCACTGGAAACCCAGGGAACTTGTTTCTGGCACATGCTCTTCCTCAGGCTCCTTCCTGTTTCTCTGCTCCTCTGGGAGGCTTCTGTCATTTTAATAAGGAGAGAGATTAACATAACATTGTGTTTGGGGAAATAATTTTGGGTTTTTCCTGTTAAATGTTTCCCGCAGAATTTTTTCAGTGGTGCAAGCACAGCACTTCTGATTAGAAAATTTTGATGGGAGACAATTTCTGAAATCTGTTTTGATTATCCACCAGTGAATTCAATGCAGATCACAATGCTGTATTATGGTCACTTTTAATAGGATTAAGTCTTTTTCTCTGAGGTGCTTTGGCTAAAATGTGTGGCTTTCAAAAGTAGAAGAGTATGTTCAGGTGGCTGGAGCTATTGCACCAAATATGCCTTCATTTCCACTGGAAATCCTATTTCTCCATGGCTAGTTGTCCAAAATACACACCCCGGTTCTCAAAAGCATTCCCATTCCTCTTTTTGTGTGAGCTTCGTTATTGCCTGATCAGCCTGTGCCATTCCAGGTCTCATCTTTAATGACACGCTGCATCCGTAGTGTGATTCGAGTGAACTAAAGGATCTAAAAGAAAGGACCAGAGATTTGAGGCACCTCGTAAGAAAATAAAAAAAGGTAGAGTTTCTGAACATTAAAAAATACTATAGGATAAAAATAGGTATTCTAAGAAACACTAGTACTGATTTACAAGTTAAAGTACACAGAGGCATTTCATTGCTCCTGCCTTGGACATGGGGAAAAATCAGACCTCTGAGAGACTTTGAGGAAGTAATTTTGGAATTCATATGCTGTTCTTTGATATTATTATTGTCAGGTTGATTTATCGCATCTAAGAGATTATTAGGTATTATCACAGTAGATTATATTTCATTACCTCAGAATGCTAATCATAACATTAGTATTTTCTTGTTGTTACGAGTTTTGTTACTGGAATGTTAAGCATGAGCAGAGAATATAAAATGTGAAAATAGGTATCAGAAAATGTTTGACAAAAGATTTAATTAGCAGAATGAGACTTTAAAAAATAAAATAATTCATATTTATTTGTTACTACTGTACTGGTATCTCTACTTACCTTAAGGTCAATAGTGATAGGACACATCATTTGAATTTATCTGTGAGTGTCTTAAACAGTGTCTACTTTTATTGAATCTTAAGTAAGCTTGTTCTTAAGTGTTAATTTTGCTTCTTTGTACATTGTGCTTGCCAAAATGCAGTTGATTTTGGCGGATTTCTGTCTCTCTTGGGAATGGCAGGACGAAGGGAGTGTCGCTGGCGCAGGAATTTATTGTGGCTCAGAAGCATAAGTTGGGGAAGGGGAGAAGGTTGCCATCTCCCAGACCTAAAGGATTTCGAAGGCTGTGAGCTCAACAGTAACTCTTTAATTTCATGCCACCCATCTTGTTTTCATGGTGACCCATGAAAATTGACACAAGCCAGTGGCATGTCACTGTTTCTTAAAGGAAAATCAGTTTATTACTGAAACTTTGAGAGCCTTCAAAAAGGCAATGGGAGCAAGCTTTATTTCTCCCTTTCAGTCAGCAGAAAGTTTCCCAGGTTTGTGATGGATTTTGAAGGGGAGAAAGATCTGTGCAGTGTGGAATGCGCCATGAGATGACCAGACCCATGGCGTTCCCTGCCCTGTCTGGGGCTTGTTCATCCTTCGGCTGGGCTTGGTACCAGTAGAAATACATTGCATTTGTATCTTCTCTGCTTTTCTGCTGCCTAAGTCCCTCTCTTAGGTTTATAGAGCAAAACAAGCAGTATGTGATGGCAGGTAGACAGTATTGTGGAGCTGGACTGGCTAATGTTTAATTACACAGGTGAGAGCACACAAACCAGCCCAGGACTCCCCACGCCAACTCTGGGTCAGAGCCTTGCCCTGTGCCTTCTCTGTGTCATACTTCCTTTATTTCACTGAAGTTTTTTTGAGGGAGGGAAAGAAAGTCTCTAACCATTTGGCTAATGGGAGATAGGGCTACATAGAAGAAAATGATGATGGTTTTCCCTCACTGCCACACATTGCTCCTCCCTTTTATTGGCTCTCGCTTTTCTATCCTTGTATATTGTACTGCAAAGACATCGAGGCAGACCCTCAGACTAGATGTGCTGCTGAGATTTAATGGGGTGCAACTCATCCTGGGTGGAAACCAGCACGGGCTGTGCTTTTGTCAGTACACTGCCATGCAAATCCATCCTAACGGCTTGCTAGACTGGTGTTGCCAGCCAAGTACAGTAACCTCCAGTGGAAACCGGTCCATGGGTCTCTATCCTGGAGGCAGTGGGCACTCTGAACCCAGGGGTGGATTTTGCTGTGTGGGGAATGCAGGACTTCTCACAACACTGCAAGGTGACGAGCAGTCTCAGTGCTGAACTCCCGCAGTTTCTCCATCCCATCGGCGGTACCGGAGGGTGCTTGGGAGCACTCTGTGCTGCAAAGGATCACCTCTGTCATCTCTTCTGGGGCTTTCAAAAAGAAGAAAAAAAATCACCATTGAGAGTCTCCAAAAGCCTCAATTTTTTAATGATCCGTCTGTACCTTTCCATTGTGTTGTGCTGGAAAAGACATTTAATTTATTTTAAAAGACCTGGGGTGCTCAGTGAGCCCAGTTTGCACATTTCTCATGACATATCCAGCATTCTCAGCAAGGGCAACTTCTTAGCATGGCAGGCTACAGAACAATGCATCTTTTTTTCTTTGCCCCTCTTTCTCCCAAGGAATACAAGTCTTCCAGAGAAGAGAGCATCTCTCATTATATAAAAAATGTGAGTGCCTGGTTATGTGTATCCTATAGGTGGGAAATACGAACTTTAATAGAAACGAGCCATTCTAGACCTGTAGGGGCTGTAAGTCTGATGACAAAATTGATTGTCCTCATAGCTGAAAATGCATGAAGGAAACAAGTGTTTTAAGAGGAAAATGACAGTGTTCAATTGAATCTGTAGAGCAATCGCAGTTTAACTCCTTAGGGGCAGGAGATGGCTTGTTGGGAGGTGTGTGAACCATGCTCTTAGGCAGCGGAGTCCTGCTCCCTGGCACAAGCTTGTTAGTGCTGCTGCGATGAAAGTAATAACAAAATCCTCTTTGTCTCAAGTTGGTATCTACAAATTCTCACAGGGAGAAACAAAACAAAACAACACAAAAAACCCAACAGTCCAACATGTCAAACCCTCGCTATTTTCGCATGTGAAAATCCCCTGAGAGAAATATTGTGTATCGCTACTGTAGATAGAGTACATGTACTCAAGAACAAAGAGGGCTTAAGAAGAAGACATGGTGAATATATAATAACTCTGAATAAATACGGTAAGTCCTCTCTTGTTTCTTTGCAAGTGCTTTTCAAGAAGTGAATAATGTAAAGCTCTCCAAGTCACTTAGGGTCTGAGCCTGCAAATATCTACTCATATGAGTA
Source organism: Calidris pygmaea (assembly GCA_003697955.1). NCBI lineage: Eukaryota > Metazoa > Chordata > Aves > Charadriiformes > Scolopacidae > Calidris > Calidris pygmaea. Next base: position 1,407,241 of record QJSC01016343.1, read on the forward strand.
CTTCTTACTCATGTAAGTAGTCCCATTGAAGTCTGTAAACCTGCTCATGTGAGTAAGGCTAAACAAGTTCAGGGTCTAAAACACTATGGGAGAGACAAAAGCATATACAAGTACAGCCCTAAGACTCTTCAGACATGGAGCAGCAAAAGATTTATCTGAGGCTTCCAATGTAAAGCCTTGTAAATTAGTAGGAAGATCTAAAAAATCAGGCCGCCGCTGCATTGGGAAGCAATGGAGCTCTCTTAATATGGGGATATAGGGGTAATGTGATGGAAAGACTTAGATGCAGCATGTAGTCTAGCAGTTGTATTCTGTGCTCCTCACAATCAGAGCAGTAGCTGGAAGTCTAGCGAGCAAATAATTATAGTAATCAAGTCACGATGAAACAAAGGAAGGGCTATTATTCCAGAAACCGGCCAAGGGAACACAAGTTTGACTGGCTGGATTCCTGAAGGAGATGGGGATTTACTAGATCGTGTAGGGTATAAACTTTGATGCATTTAAATTGTTTTACAGAACTTGTTTGCTTTTACTTTTTAAATAACCTTTGACCAAGAAGAAACTAATAGTTGACTATCAATTTAACTGATGAAATTTTGGACAGCAATACGTGGAAATCTGCTAAAAGTCAGGGCTTGCTTATCTTGTATGCTTGCCAATGTAAAAATGATCAGTGATGAAATCCTTTTGCCCTGTGTTCAGTCTGATGAAACAAGGAATAGAAAGCTAGAACTGTAGAAGTAGCAAAATCTTCTCTCGTGGGCTTTTTGGGGAGGCACAACTCTGTCTTCGTGGTCTGGAGCTGAGACCAGAGTGAGGTGTGACTGTGTGCCCATTGCCATGAGGACTGTTATCTGGCTGTGTGTCCCTTACAATCAGTGAGGCTTTAACCTTCAATAAAATAACTTGGCCAGTCTTGTCTGATTTATGCTGAATATGTGATGAAACCTCAAGATATTTTGGCATAAGTAGCACAGGCATCTGTCTGGTTGGCCGCCGTGTTTGTGTTGCACCTAGAGGTGGTTTGAGGATGTGAATATAGGGAGGGCATGGAGGTGGTCCAAGGGTCAGTTTTCTTCCAGTTGATAAACTTGTGTCCTAACCTCTGTTTTGCAGGAGGGGAAAGCAAGGCTTAGAGAAAATAAGGCCTAATGTTGTGAAAATCAGTGGGAAATAAATGGAAGAGGGGATTTTAGGGGATCTGCCACCAGTGATTTCCTTGGGGTGAAACACGGTGTTTCCCTGAAATGAGGAAGCCCATGAGACATCTTGATGGCCAGCCAGGTCTGGCCTTGTGTTTTACTGGTGGTATCACCTACTTTTCAGGTGGGATTCCCTCCTACTTACTGGGCTACTCTTGAACAAAGGTCTCTCAATGTTTGAAGACAGAAGGAAATGTTGGGAAGTGTTATTGGTCCATTTCCATCAGTACTATGTCCCTTTGTAACTTGGATACTTTGTAGAAATTTTTAAGGAAGGTTGAGGGTGCCTTATCCATTTGTTGAAAGTGCCAAACTCCTGCCTTGTTGCTTCCATCGTTGTTGTGTTGGCTCTGCTTGAGGTTGCTTTTTCCTGGTCAACCACATTATCTTGGATTTTCTCTTCCCAAAGGCAGATTTTTTTTTTAATAACCTGGACACTTCTGTGAATTGTGACTGGACCTGAAATTCATTGATTTGTTGGTATCAAATCCTGTCCCTCAAATACTGAGGAAGTCAGTATCAGAGACAATTCCTGCAAAAATTAGGGGTGCTAAAAACGACTGTATCCACACTATTCCCAGGAACCCAAAGAGGTTTGCCTGCCTAATTTGCAATGCTATAGATTGGACCATCTGGACTTTGATTTTGCCATTTTAAAGCCAGTGGTATTCATATGAAGTTAATGGAGTTTCTACCACTGCAAAATCTGTCCTCTACTCTTTCAACTTTTCAGAGAGATTTCATCTTTGTGCCTTTTGTCTTTTTTTTTTTCCCCCAAGAAAAAAAAAAAAAAGAAACATTTAAAGGGGGAAAAAAATAAAGATAGAAAGCCCGTGAAGAAATACTATTTCTAAGTAATGTACTTTTTTCAATGACAGCTTAGTATTTTTGTTAAACGGCACCACTTTCAGCTTTCAAAAAGGTTTAGCCAACAGTGCTCACACTGTTTTCGACAAGGTAAACCTTGCCCACCCGTTATAACCTTTAGGTCATTCCAATCATGTTATTTCTCCCATAATGCCAGAAGTAATGGAGTAGGCAGGAAGTGAAAGTAGAAGTTATACAGCGCTGCTCTCCTGCCTTTTGTTTGCTTGTCTATAACTACCTTAAACTACTTCCTTCTCATCATTATAACAATGGGATGAAATGGTTCTTTATAAATGGCCATGAAGTAAAGGCAGGCTGCAAAGGCTTCTGTAACCTATTATTATGACCTTTCTCTCATCAGTAATTGTTTAGCAATTTGTACCTGAAAAATCCAAGCTGTCTGTAATGTGCCACACAAGGTGTGGTGAAAGGGCTCTGGAGACAGCTGGAATAATTATTAAATACCAATGTTGTAGAAGGCAGCAAGTCTAAGCAGCGTGAAAAGGCATCGGAAGATTGAATAATGAACTCGTCTTCAAATGCGTTAGGCCGTGGCTTGTTTTGGTGAAATAAATGCATGTGATTTAACACACGGAGACTGCTGATGCTGTGCCTAGATTCGCTTCATTAAGAACAAACCAACAAAACAGACCTGGTGTAATTCTGCCATAAGTATCTGCAGGCACAAACCAGCCTCCGTAAAAATCCTGGTGTCTCTCAGAAGTGGCAGGAGGACGGAGGCCTGAAATACCCTCGTGCTTTACTCATGAGCCCCATTTCAGTGCCAGAGCCCCCCTGTTCGTTTAGATTAAAGCTGTACGCAGCCTGACCCTTTCTAAGCTCCTTCCATTGATGGCTGGGGGCAGAGGCTTTATAGGTATTTTTTCACCAACTTTTGAACATGGAAACTAATCGAGTTGTCCGTGTGTGCAGGGATGACTCGGAGCCAGGCACAGTGGGTCTGGAGAAGTGTGACACACGGGGGATGTCAGGAGGTGGCTGTGGATGCTGCCGTGTCCCCAGTAGCGCAGTGATCCCAGGAAGGTCTTTTGCTTATTGGTTTGGAATGGAAAAGCAAAACTTCTGAAGTGCCCACTCTTTGTCTTGAGCTGGGTCATTTTGAGGTATTTTGTCCAAATATTCCTCGTCCTAAGTCCGGCCACCCACTATTTTGTGTGGTTTGTCTTTTGCTGGCCCTTTTCCCGTCTCCGTTAGTGTTTGCCCGGCGAGTGCCAAAGCTTCATTCTTCTTTCCCTGAATGGCTCCAAATTTGCATCTCATGCAAACAGCCCAGCTGCTGGAGTCACACTCACGGTAAACGGCTGACACGCTATTTATACACACTTCTTCTTGGGTAGCAACTTGTTCCTTGGCTTTGTGGAGAAAATAATATTGCTTGCCTTTGTTTTTCACACTCTTGTTATTTTTGAAAATTCTTCCTCTTAAAATATTTTGACAGATTTTTCCAGATTTGCGACTTTGGCAATGGCCGATATTGGCTTATCTCTCTAGTTAGGCTTTTTCCGTCGCGCTTTGGAACACAGTCTGGATGGTTAACGAGGGACATCAGTGCACCGAAACAGCCATGAAAATGGGAAAAGTGGCTGCGAGGGAGACAGTGAACTGCCTTGTGTGCCCTCTCCTGGCTGGAAGCAGCAGCTCAGGCGGACACGCCATGCTCCCAGTGCCGCTGGCTGCTCCAGCAGGTCAAGTAGCAGGAGATAATATAGGGATTTATGCAGCAAACAAGACCGGGCTCTTCCTTCATAACCTCAGCTATTGTCACTGCATGTTCCTCAGTAATGCTCCAGACTTCCTGCCCTCCAGGCACGTCTTTTCCAACCTGCTTCCTTCAGCTGTGGCCCTCTCACTTTGACAGAAGCTGCCGGGGCAACTGATGGGACAGATTGGTCCTCCTTGGTGTTAGGCTGTTGGTTAATGGGATCGTGCCTCCCTGTGGGTGCTGACACCCTCCTTCAGAGCAGACCTGCCCCGTTGCCCTTTACTCTGAAGATCTGGGAAAGGAGGTTCTGGGATCCAGCTCGTCCCTCCCAAGCTGGGGTCACTGCAGGTTGCTAAGTTGTGGACTTGCCATCTGCCCCACAAGCCTTGTTCCCAGGGGCTTTGCAGAAGAACTTGATCCAAATCCTTGTGTGGCCTTTCCAGCTTGTTCCCTTTTCTTCCTTCTCCAGGATGAAAAATCTTTCGGGCCTTGTTGTTCAAATCCTGGCTACAGGGTGGTCAAACACATCGGCAAAATCACTCTCTTCTGTTATTTGTATTATGGCGACTGTCAGGTCCCGGGGTGCTGGGTACAGTAGAAACAGAACAAGAATGTTGGTCCTTGCCACAAAGCTCAGCGCTGCCATACCTGGCTGGGCAGGTTTGAGGCTTGTCTTAGTTAATATATGACTGCAGAGCACCAGGGAATCAGCCCCAGTGTTTTGCCATGTCCTAAGGAAGGAGGTTGGTGGCTTCATGACTGCACTTGTTTGTCATTATCAGGTTTCAAGGACAGCCATCAGACCTGGTGGGGTTCCAGCCTGGTCCTTCTGCCCCGCAGCACTGGCGTGAAGGTGCGCGGGAGTTTGCTGTGCTTGGGCCTTCTGATAAGATGCCAGACCTGCTCTTGCAGGTCCCTATGTAAGGACTTGATGGCCTTAATGCTCTAGAGATGGCTGTATTTTACTATCATGGTTGCTGTGATGTTTGTCTAGCAGTTCTTTAATTCTTTGGAGGAAAAAAAAGCTGTATCTTTGTAAACTAGCATATTGTGTGCGTTATTTAACCCAGTCTGCCCAATGTTGCGTTACATTTGGCAAGGAAAGAGCTAGATAAATGTGAGATGAGCAGGTAGATATGTGATACGTCAAAGCAGAAGTCAGTTTTTCTCTCTTCCCCCAGTGCTTTATTTATCAACTTTTAACACTGATTTCTTTCTGCTTTCAAATCCAAAAGGAGTGATGATGGAGAAGGATTTTCTTATATGCTGCTAAAGAGAAACTGAGGCCCTAATCCTGCAAATGTTTATTTCTGGGCTTAACTTTAAAATTAAGAATGTTCATTAATCTTGGCAAGATCAGAGGATGCGTTACATTTTAGATGGGTCCACCAAAGGACGTTGCAATAAGATAGCACTCGTGTTCCCTGCTCAGATGCAGTAAGGAGTGTCCGTTTAACTCGGCTCTTTGACCTGCTTCAGTTTGTTTCCAGTTCCTAAGAAAGCAGCTGGAAAAGGCCCCTCCGTTAAGTTTTAAATTTGTGTAGGAATTTTGGCGAATTCTTTGAAATTCAGCGGAAAGCTTAGTTTTTAAGTTAGGCATGATGAGTATCAAATTAAGTTGTCAGCGTGTGCAGTGATACAGAGGAAGATGTGTACCAGCTCCAGCGCACTCACACCAGCACACGCATCTCTTCCCTCTCCGCCTGGTAAGTCTTAACAGCAGAACTAGAGGCTGGGAATTACATTTTAGTAATTCTTTTCTAGTTATGTCAGATTTCTAGCATGCTATTAGAGACATATGTGTCATCCTCACCATCACCCAACATATCATTGCTGTTTCAAACTGTTACCAGAGCTGTTGACACAGAATATTGTGTCTGTCGACAGCTCCAATTAGTTGGCGTGTCTGACTACTGACAGCACAGTCTACTTTTGTTTATGAAGACGGTGTGAGCTGTATCTCACTCTCACAACCTCCAGTGGCAGACAGATGGATAGAACTATATAATCATCAACGGAAGCGGGTGATATTCTGTCTTCACAAATCATCATGTGGAGCAGAACCAACGGCCTTTTGTCTGCTTTCAGAAATGACTGCAAGATTCCTCCCATCTGTCAAGTTATGAGGATGAATATGTATAAAATACATCAGATATATATGCGGGGTTTTGTATTGTGGTTTTTTTTTTTTTTGTTGTTGTTTGATTGGGGGGTGAGGGGGAAGGGGGGAAAACTGCTTCTTAATTTTCACCAGATGTTAGCTATGAGACATGGAACAGTAGAGGGAGAAGCACAATCATTTTCTCTCAAATTGAACTTTTCTGAGGTTTGGTGGTTTTTTTTATTTTATTTTTTATTTTTTTTTAAAGGAATGGACCCAACCCCTCATCATTTGCAAATGTGGAACCCCATTGATTTCCTAAGGTCGTACAATTGCAACTGAGCACAGAATTTAGTCTAATGCACTCTTTACATGTATTTAATCCTCTCTATTGTGTGATTATAAAATCTTAGCAGCTGCCCAACCAGCGATGTTCTGCTTTTCATTTAAGAGCAGTTACAGATACAAACTATTTTCAAATATACAGTTCCAAGTTGCCGAGGGGTTCCTCAAGCGCAGGGTACACTGAGTTCAGGGAGTGTTTGTTCTGAGAACAGACATCCCCCCTCAAGTAGGTAAGTAGTATAGATTTGGCTCATTCATTCAAGAAACATACTGTTTAATATACCTTAAAAGACTTAAAATTTAACTTTGACATGTGTTCTTAAGAAAAGTAAGATAAATTGATATAAGCACTTGTTTTTGTTTTGTTTTGTTTTTTTTTTAAGAAATAAGGCTTTCTTTTCCTTAACTTATCAAAATATCAAGGTTTTCAATAGAACTTTTGTTATAGCCAGCAAATTCTTTATAAAGCAAAAAAATGTCCACTTGAAAGTGAAGGGGAAATCAGAATATGAATTGTATTTCTGCTCTTTCTCTGCTGAGTTTTCCTGCTCTGTGCTGTATAGTATTTTTCAGCTTTCCTCTGCTGTAACACGTGATATAATGTTTAAGTGCTGATCCTTACTGCTAAAAGTTAGTTAGCATTTATTACTGACTGAAGTGGAAGCAGGATTTGAGTTTTATCCAGGAGTTGAGGAATATGGGGTCAGTTATTATTTGCTGTATTTCATATATCAAATGAATAACTGCCATTTCCCAACCCTTGTGAGAAATGAATTCTAATCTTGAAAAAATGACCTAACTTTCAGTGCAAAGTCAGCAGGATCTAGTGCATAAGATGTAAGCATCAGAGAAGGGCACTGATTGATAGTATTTTCAGTTTTGTATTTTAGTTCAGGATCAGATTCCTACAGAGACAATTGGAACAAAACCAGTGGCATCCAGAGTAGTTTTGATGATCCCCCCCCTGCTCCCTTATTTTTTTTTTTCCTACCCCTCTGTATTTTCTGTAAAACTAGTAACTCAATGAGTAAAATTAAGTGGGAAGGATTCAGCTGCCTATTAGATTCTGTGGATCTTCAGAGTAATCTCTGCTGGAGTTTGAAGGAAAAACTAAAAGTTTCATCCCGCCTGATTTCACGTCCCTATTAATTCCATTGGGCTTTTCTACATTAGTAAAAAGAACATAAAACTGGGGAGGATTATTGCTGCTCTTCATTCAGTGTGTTCAATGCAATAATTATAACAGTTAAATCAGTAATAGAAAAGTACTGTATTTTATTTAGAATGTAGTGATTTTCCGATGGTGCGTGTTTTTTATTTTTTGCACATCCTCAAGCAGTTGGACTTGAATGGGGTAAAATACTTTTGACCTAGACTTTTTTAGTGATTGAGTTTAAAACGTACATGAATTTGTAGTTGCACTGCAGTATTTTTCAGTTGTAGTTGAGCAATGACATAATGAGATCGTGCTGCGCACTCTGAAACTCAGCTGAAGTTTTGAAAATTCCTGAGCAAGCCGCAGAATAAACATATGAAAAGACTTTTGCTGAACATGCATGAAGTCCAAGGAAATTCATCATGACCTCCCGGCTAATCTAAGAACAAAGGAACAGCTAAGTTAAGTAAATAAATAATTAATTTTTGATTATTCACTCGACTGTACTAATTACCGTGACCCAGTTCTTAATCAGTCAGAGATCCCAGTGAAATACTTTATGGAAGTCGGGTGTTTTTTCAAACGAGAACTCCAATATTTAGATCATGGGAAGCCTGTTGGGCAGAGTGCAAGAAAGAGGGGCTGTGGAGTGGCCTCTGGAGAGTCGCCGACACATGAGGTTGGGAGCAGTTCCTCTGGGTCCCAGGTTGTGAGTGTGACCGGGAGCAGAGGACTCACACCAGCTTTTCTTCTGCCGTGGGTCATCAGGCCTTTTTGTTTCAAGGCCGTAAGAGGGAGGGAATTATGAGGAGCGATGATGGGCTGGAGTAGCGTCAAGTGTGTGGCCACTGGCTCTGTGAATTCATGGGTGTTGAGAGCTGTTGCAGAACAGCAGTGGTTTAATGGGAAGGTTCTTCCCAGCACCTGGAAGCTCTCTCTCCTTCCCTGGCTTCCATGGCAGCAACGTGGCACTTCTGACTTCCCGGAGAGCCCCTGCTTGGGGGTTGGGTGCTGGAGAGGTTAACGGGTGGCCTTAGCCAAAGGTGACTTTTCTCCCAAATGTCATGTTCACAGGAACATCTCTAGGAGAGCTGGTCAGTCTTCTAGGATGCTCTTCTCATCTCCAAACCCAACTCCTTTTCCCATCATTTTTCTGTCGTCTTGTCCCTCGCGCCGTCTTATGCAGGCTGTGGGATTGCCAGCGCTGATGATAGTTTTAGATTCGTTGCAGTATGTTATTTTTCATTTATTTTAAGATTATTAGTTCTAATAGTGCCACGTTAGGCTCTGAGAAACCAGTGACGTCTCTGCTTACCGAAATAGGAATAATATTGCTTAAATGGTGATTATTATTTGTGCCCTTGACTTGAGCTGGGGGTTGACTGTTAGGTGAGGACCTCATCACCACCCGGGCAGCCGTTGCAGAGAGAAGACATACAGTCAGATATGGCCCTTGTTGCCAAAGAGAGCAGACAAACCAGACAAAAGAATGGGTTTTTTATCCCTGTTTTACATACAGGAATTGAGGCACTCGGAGATTGGGTTACTTGTGCAAGTTTATGGTATGAAATAAGTTCATGTCTCCTGTGTTCCTGTGTGTGCCCTAACCACAAATCATCCTTCAGGCAAATTTACCTGTCACTCTGGCAGTTAAATGAGATTTGCTCCTGTGGCAACTTCTGCAAGTTTAAACTTGTTCTGGGCACATTTCAGAAAGGACAAGTCATTGCAGATCCACTCTTAGAGCAGGGGGTGCACAGGACCACCAGCTTCTGCAGTACTTTTTGTCAAGAAAGCATCAGTGTTTCCCTTACTTAGACCAATGGCATTGCACTGGAAATGTTTATCATAGAAGCAAATTCTGCATCCTGTGAACTGCTGATGGTAAGAAAATGCTTTGGTTTGAACAGAGTTTAAATTCAAAATAGAATTTTACTTCAACTTTTTTTTTTTTTTTTTTAAATGTGGAACCAAGTCCTGGCAGCTGTAGTTGGCTTGAAAACAGCAGAGTTTCACCAGGGAAGAGTTATTGCTCATCTCTCATGTAAATACACTCCTTGTAACCCCTAAGTAACTGAAAAGGAACATCCCCATTTTGTAGGAGAGAGAGATGTTTTTAAAACGCTGCACCCAAGACTCTTCAGGATCAGAGGACTAAGCTCAGTTTTAAGGGAGTTAAAAGTCAGTCCTGTGCTGAGACCACCAGACTCTGCCACGGTTTATCAGTAGTGCTCTATCAGCAAGTGTGTTTTTTGTCTTATTTTGCCTGGCTTACTGTGTTGCCAGGTGCTAATCCTGCGACCTACCCTAATTCTCAGAGTTCTTTTCCTATTTTTCATTGCAGGATAACAAGTATCTTGACTGTAATCTATTAATTGAATTGAATAAACTTGTTTCCCTAGCAGTGAGAGCATATTGTTTGCACACAGTGTCATCCCAGGCCCTCCAGCTATCGAAAGATTGCCAGATATGTTTATTAAACCCCCTGAGCTTGGAAAGAACACAGAAAACTGTCATCTAGAGCAATACGAAAGTGCCTATCTCAGCTGGGGATCTGGCTGTTATGAATAAAGGAAGAGTTTGTGGTAGAGTTTTGAGATGTAAAGAGAAAAGGCTTCCCTATGGTGCAAATGTGTTGGAACCCTCAGGCGAGAAAAAAAAAATATTGAATTGTTGCTGGCAGTACAATGTAATTATTGAGTTAGCTACAGCAAGGTCTGCGAGCTTCCAAGGTAAAGGGCTGGTGACTTTGGTTTTTCTTTTCTCTTTTCCCCCCGCCCCCTCAGGATAATTAAAACTTTGAATTGTAACAATTTTTTCCCCCTCTTTGTAGTAATTGAACCACAAATATCTACCAAATTTCCAGAGATCTTGTGGAACAATAGGTTTCAAACTATTCCTCTTTGGTGTCTGCTTCCTTTCCCTTTCCTGTTATACGTGAAATGCAAACCAGGCAATAGTGAAAGAAAAGACAGAAGGAGTAGTAAAACTGGTTCCAGATCTAAACTGTTCTTTACTGCAGCTGGAATCTCAGCCCTGGAGATCCTGGTTTCTTGTACCATGTCCTGGCTTTATTGGGCTTTTCTCTGTTGACGTCAGGATTTCACCTACGTGCAACAGAACCAGAGCTGAGGAATCTGGATTAGAATTGTCTCTACAAAGGACATTTTTTCTTATTGACCTGAAATATCTTATATTTGAAGGTGAACTAGGTTAAAATATTTCTACATCAGCAATGGCTAAACTTTTTCTTGATTGTTATCCTACTTAGAGGCTGATAATTTCCTGCAAACGAGCAATACGAACTCAAATCACATTATTAAAAGGGAGAGAATTAATTTCTGTTGTTCTGATGACTCCATCTGAAGCTGGGATGTTTCTTTGGGAGCTGCTGCTGTAGATGCTGCAAGGTACCAGAGTGTTTCTTGCACTTCTCCCCAGTCCCCTCCATTCATCATCAGAAAGTTCTCTCTGGCCACCTTGGAAAAGAGACTTCTGCTTCATATTGATTAAACTTAATACCCTTTGTTGTTCAGATGTGCCATGGCCTTATTTTAGAGCTAAAATAATATTTTTATTGAACATTATCTTTATTGATTTTTTTAAAAGTGAAACAAAACTCTTGTAGGTGCTGATTTTGGCAGCCTGTGCTGCACAGAGAGCATACTAGAATATACATTCTTAATATTTAATGGTGAGAAGACACGGAAAATGTGTTGTGTGGTAAATAACAAGGGATGAGGTAGAGCTCAAACACGGGCTGATACTTATCTCATCTCTGGTTCCCATAAATTGCCCAGGACAATGGGGATCTTTCCGTTGAGTTTAGGGAGCTGTGGCCTGGGTCCCATGTGTCTATAACCAAAATGTATTGTTGTAATTGATTATTTATGTTGTCGTCGTGCCTCAGGGCTCCACTCCAGGTCTCTGGATCCTGTTGTGCTGGAACATTGCTTGATCATGCAGCCAGCCCTGCTCTTAAAGCTCTCTCGAGCTAAACAGGAGAATAGCTGGTTAATAAAACAGTCCTTTTCTAGAACCAGTAATTCATGATGACACACAGGAGCGGCTTCTGGTTTTGGCTGCTGTGGTTCTGTGTTACAACCCCTGTTGTTCCTGGTGAGCCAAAACCAGATATAGCAGGGGTTTTTATTGCTCAAGCTTAAAGAAGTACTCTATGTTTACAGGTACATAATCCTTTACTTGCTGTTGTGGTGTAGTCAGGTTTTCCTTGCTTTTCCAAGGGGAATGCAATTCCTGTGAAACTGCAGTGTGTTTGCCCTCATCTGTGAGGTTTTGGAAAAATATTTTTGGTTTTACTTGAGCCTTTTCCAAGGAGGTGTATTAAAATGTTCCTGTGGTCTGTTCCCTTCCTTGCATCCTTTAGCAGAGGTGACCTTATTCCTTCAGATCACAAATTGATGACTCTAAGAGTCACGAACTCTTAAGATTTAAGCTTCCACTGCTAACCCTGTAGATGGAAGGGGAGAGGAGATTCTGAGGAGGTTGGTTTGACAATGGGCTGAGGACCAGGGGTTTAGTCATCTTTGGTCATGCAGAACTCAATGGGAGCTTACTCTTACCAGCAAGGCAAGAAGCTCAGTTTTGTGGTCCTTGCGTGCAGGCAGGTCTTGCACCCTGAAAGGAATGCACCCATCACTCACTAGTAACTGGTGCCAAATCCTTACGTAGGAGGAAAACTGCAGAGAAGTTTTGTGTGCACAGTGCTCCTCACTTTTGCTTTGTGTTTGGTGTTTCCAGGACGTGGGTTCTAGGGCAGCCACCGTGCTGGCCACCAGGAGACCAAAATGGGACCAAATGTCCATTCCTGCAGGGAACGTGGACTAATGAACTGTGTGAGGGCATTGTCTGGTAGAGAGGAGCTGTGGAGAGGTGTTACCACTCTGAAGGGATGAAGTTTCCCCACTTGCAGCTTAACTGTCTTGTCCACTGCTGCCAAAGTTGCCTTTTTATCCGTGACGTCTCATGAGAGTCTTTGCTGATGTTGAAGTCTCATGGAAAGGATTACGCAGATGATTTTCTTCCACACTGACTCAGAAGGGAGGTAATAACTTTGGTTTCAACCAAACCTCAGAACAGGACCCGTTCCTCCACCAGTCAGTGTTTAACCTCACTCAAAGGCCTCGCAGTGCTCTTGGTAAAATAGTGCTGGATTTTGTAGGTTTTTTGTAAACTAAATAGACTCTCTCTTGAGCCCACCAACAGAAGGGAGCACACGGGGCCTTATTATGCTTTTCAACCGATACCACTATGAGTGTGTTATCTTGGAGCTTCAGCTGGTTAGTTCCAGTTGTGATCTGTTTGCTGGGGTTTCCCCAGTTTGGAAAACCCCATCGGTCTCCTCCTTTTCTGCTTGTAAGTACCTACATTGTCAGGATGAAGATGACACATTCTGTAACTATTTGTCCGTACTCTCCAGGGAGACAGTGGATGCTCAGCTGGGAGATCCAGGCTTTGTTCTCCACTGGACTGAGACTGACCTGACATTAAATGTTAAAGAAATGCCTACAACTTTGTGCATCATTGTTTTTTTCCCCCCATGTCTTCTGTGACCCATGCTTAGACCTGTGACTTAGGTACAACTGTCTCTAACTAAACATCAGCTCTGCAGTGCAATATGCATTTTCTCTAAGCACTCACTCGCCTGTCTCCTTTCATAGTTTACCTCAGGTATGTGATTCCGGCTTTGTCATTTAATAAACATTGCGTTCTAAAATAACTAGTGGTTAAAATTGAGCAGTAAGTTACTGAAGATGCTGTAATGATGCTTGGAGAGCTCTGGAAATGCTACAAGGCGGCTTTTACCAGGAAAGATAGTCTTAATAGTCCTTGTAGTTCTTTGTGAATATCTGAGAGGGGTTTACTTTTATTTATTTATTTTACACCAGAAAATTGGGGAGAAATTCTGCAGCACCATCTGTAGCTCAGGGGTTTGCCTACGAATTCAGTTGTTTATTACAGTGTAAAACAATTTTCAGTTTAAATAGGTGTAAGGAGTGTAGAGAGAGGTTGAGGGGTGATGGTTTTAAAGTGGAAGAAGGGAGATTGAGCTGAGATGGGAAGAACTTGTTTGGTGTGAGGGTGGTGAGAGCCTGGCCCAGGTTGCCCAGAGGAGCTGTAGCTGCCCCATCCCTGGAGGGGTTCAAGGCCAGGTTGGAGGGGGCTTGGAGCAACCTGGTCTGGTGGGAGGTGTCCCTGCCCAGGGCAGGGGGTGGCACTGGATGATCTTTAAGGTCCCTTCCAACCCCAACCATTCTATGATTCCATGTATAATCTTTACTCAACTGAAGCTGGTGGTAAAACTTCCTGAGATTTTGGTGGAGCAGAGCCCTTCCCATTGTCCCTCTTTCACAAGGTATTTTGATTTTGAGATTTCACAGTTTGACTTTTGAGTCACGCTCGGGCTGAACGGCCCAGTTTAAAACTCTTGATGAAGGAAATTTGTAGGAAAAACATTTTTCATTTCCAATTACTTTGTTTAATTTTTTAAATTAAACTAAACACATTTAAGAAAAAATAAAAAAATGTTCTGTCTTGGAAATGTGAAAATTGGAAGTTTTCAAGCCCTTGAAAACAGTGAAAAATCTGTAATAATAATGAAGCTGCTGTGAAATTGACCCAATTTTTTGATGTATTCTTGTAGAATGAAGATGTGGGTCTGTCAAAATATTTGTTACCAGCTCTAGATGTTATTCTGTGAATTACATTAGTTTTGCTTTACTACATTTTTCAGTTTTACTTTCAGATCTTGGAAAATGAAAAATACCACAATATATCTTCGGTAAAGATACCTGCAAAATACTCCAATATTTTAGGTTACAGAAAGAGAAATGGCTGCATGCATTCTTTAAAATATTCAGTTTTCTTTCCAAAAACCCCTACATTATTTTAGTGTGCTGGTTTTTGGTTTCTGGTTTGGTTTTTTGTTTTTTTTTTTTTTATTTTATTATTACATATTTCTCTTGTGAGGGGAAAGGGAGGGTAGAGGAAGCAACCCCAGTTCGCAGCAGGGAAGTAAGTATAAAACAAATGAGCTTGGATGACTTGACTAGAAAGTCATTTTTTCACAGGTCTTTTACCCAGAATGACAGTCTGTGTTCCCTATTACCCCTTTACACAATATTCAGTTGTTATGATATTGTATATATGCATTAACAAATAAAGGAATGCATCCACAACAATTATGTTCCTCTTCTGCTTGATTTAGTTGTCAGCACGCATTCACCACTCTGTAAAGTATCTCCCTCACAGCCCTGTCAGAAATACCTTTTTCTCCCCATAATGTCAGCCCCAGAGAGCAGGCAGGCCAGGTGAGCTTGGCTCACTTTCAGGTTTTGTCTGTCTTTTTATCTGAAATTTTTAAAAGGGGGACGTCAGGAGAGGTAATTGCCATAAATTACACACTGTCTGTTGTAAATTGTGATGAGAACATAATTGAAAATTGAGCTGAGAGGCACTTCCTGGAGTGGAGCTGTGCGAGGGCCGGGGGGACAGCCTGGGCAATTTGCAGTGGGCCCCCAAAGTCGTTCTTCCCACCCCTCTCTCCAAAAGCGTAATTGATTCCGGTGCTGCACGATTACGCTCCCGTGTCAAGGGTTGGCCTGAGGGTCCTGGAGAGGGTGATGGAGATGATTCTGTGGGGCTTGCACAAATAATTGACTTGTTTCATGTGAGTGCCGTGTGAGGGGAATATCAGCTTTTTTTCTTTTTTTTTTTTTTTTTTTTTTTCCCCGATGGGAGAAGTGGAGCTTGACTGCTTGTGCGGGGATGTCACTGTTCAGAAAGGGACATTGTTCAAGGCTCCTGGGGCAGTGTGTGTGTGTGTGTGAGAGCCCCGGTGTATTTGTGCCTCTCTCAGGCGTTGCTGGGGGTGGAGATAAGCATTAGGGCTGGGGAAGGGGGAGGAATTAGTTTTACTCTCTCTTCTACCCACTTTTTCCTCCTCTTTGCCTCTCAGCTAAATAAAAATGTGAAATGCTAATGAACAAATCAACTTAAGTAGGTATTATTATTCATAGCAGAGATTCGTACCTGGAAGAGCGAAGTGCCGGAACTGTAGGTACAGGAATCCCTCCCAGGAGAGGACTAAGAGGAGGAATTTCCTTTGGCCACTAAACGCTGGTGGTTCTGGCCCAATTCAGCCCCTTTCCATGCAGCCCCAGGTCCCCCCCGCTGGCCAGGGGAGAGCCTGGGGGTCTGAAGGCTGCGCTAAGAGGGATCCAGTGCAGCTGCCTTGGCAGGGCAATGACCCATCAGAATTCGCTAGGGAACACAACCGCTTTGTTCACGATTTTCTGAACAAACCCCAGCCCAGGTCCAAGCTGTGGATCTGTAAGTCTGGCCCATTTCATGGCAACGCTTCCGTCTTACACACATGTAGACTTTTAAGTTCGTTTGCATTCTTTCAGTTCTCTGCATATACACAGTATCACCCCAGAGCAATTGAATTTGTGAAAAGCAAAACCCTCTCCTATGAGGGAACATTAATTGTCATGTTGCATGAAAGACGTGTGGTAAAATGGGTTTACTCCAGTCTCTCAACAGCTGGAATTACGCAAAGCTGAGGGAACTTCTTTCATACTCAGGGCTCACGTGAAAATAAATGTGTGTGGATGTGTGTGCACATACACATGCATATTTGCTTATTGCCAGTGGCTTTCAGCCTCTAGCTCTAAGGAGATTTAAATAAACATTTTTATTGCCATGGGGAAATAGCCTTTAAGCCTCTGAATCCAACTCATGTTTTGAGTACTTCTCACCCCATTGTAACGTTTATACTGCTCCACCGGCCTTTTGTAAGTATAATTCTTTGATGGTATTTCCCAAGAGGGATGACCTTTTCGCAAAAGCCTTGGTAACTCCTGGATAGAGAATAAGCGGTAGCGAAGCGGGCAGCGACCTGCATCTGGCATCCTTGGCCCAGCACCCCTGGGATGGCCTTTGCCTTACGGGCTCTCATGGAGTTCTTCTGGAAGCTGACTTGGGAAAAGACTGAAGCATGAGGACATATGGTTTTGGACCTGTACTTTTCTACTCCTTTCTCCCTTTTCCTGCAGAGCTAGAATTTGAGAGGCAATATTGTCTTACAGGCAATCAGGAACACCAGGAAATTTGTGTATTAGGCCTTCGTGTAAATCATGTAATGAGCTACTTTGCATATTTAGGAACAGATAGTTTATTTAAAACATTCCATTCAATGGCAAAGTTCAGTTTCTGATGGAAAAGGCCCAGCCCTACTCAGGCTCCCTCCTCAAACTGAGAGGCATCGGGGCTCTGCTGGGCCAGCCTGGGGGCGGGTACCCTGATCTGGTGAAGATGAAGGGATTTTAGATGGTTCTCAAGGTCTTTGTTGGCTACTGCAAGGACGCAAGAAGTGGTGCTGGTGGGTCACGTTACAGGCCTGATCAAATGATTGTCTTGGCTGAAAAGTGCTAGGGGTATATTTATGGAGAGCTGGGGAACTGAATGGGTTAAAAAAAAAAAAAGTAATTTTTTTTAAAGCTGGAAAAATTTTCAATTCTGATATGTCCATCTCTAAAATTAACAAACAATACCTGGCACACACTTGGGTGGCTTTATGTGGGCCGTGGCAAAAAGAGCATGGTCTTGGCCAGCAATGGTATGAGTGGAGCTCATGCTTGTCAGACCTGAGGACACCAGGGTTTGTTCATTCTCTCTATTTGATGGTTGCTTGCAGTTGTTGGGTTTTGTCAGGAATTAAAATACAGCCCTCCAGGGCAAGTACTGACGTGTTGGCACAGGTCTGAGTCCTTAGAGAATTGTTGAGGGGCCAGCGAGGTGGGTCTTTGGGTCTCCAAGTGCATCCCTGGGTTGCTTGTTCCTTTTCTTTGGGCATTTTGATGAAGGACACCATTCTTTTTTTTTGTTGTGATTTTCAGACATGGGCCATAGCACCAGTGTTTCAAGTTTTATTGAAACACCTAACACAAATATGGCACATCCTCAATTCTGCGATCAGAGACTGGTAATAGCAGGTGAATAATTATGATACCGAAGTACTAAGAGGAAAGTGGCACTGTGTGTGTTATCCTCAGAACGTGAAACTCTTGGGGAAAGAGTTGCATTGATAGATGAACGATGACCTAATTTTGGGCCAAAGCCTTAACAAAGGGGATTTTCTGGTTAAGGTGCTGGTCAGCACGGTATCTTTTCTACTAAGTGTCTCTGGGGCTGAGCACTGGTGACATAAATGACTTGCTCTATATTTTATATCACAGCAGGTCTGACTAGTTTCATTTAATTTGATTGGACTCATATAGCTTAACAGACAAAGGAGGAGTTAAAGACGGCATGACCTTTTACACCTTTAATGTCAGAAAACAAAGTCATTGGGTTAACCAAAAGACTTGTCTGTTAGGGTCAGTAGTACAGAACTTTCGTTATGTTTCGTCTGACCTAACACTTCTTTGGAAGTACAGTTTATTGGACGTTTCGTTTTTTTTTTTTAAGAAGGTTCCCGTTAATATTTTATGAGTCCTGCAAATTTTTACTCTAAAAGAGAGTCAACAAAAAGGTGTGGAGAAAGAAGAAGTTGTTTAAATATGTTTTTTTTGAATACACATTCATGGATTTCAGGGATATTTGAACAAAAATGTTGTAAGAAGCTGAGGTTGATGGCAGGGGATGCAGAAGGTGTCTCTTTATTCACAAATGAAAAGAACTTTTGCTGATGTTGGAATGCCAAGTAACTTAATCTTTTCAATAGAGAGGTTTCGATACAAACAAAACAGATATAAAGCTCAAAAAAAAAGAAAAAGTGGAACTAAATGAGGTCATGCGGTTCCTGCTAATCAGTTATTCATAAAGCAATAAAACTGTTATGCAGATACAGGCTCAGGAAGTAATATTGGAAACCACAATATGGAAGATGAATCACCAGAATAGCTGAGAAATACATTCCAGTAAGTGGTGTTGGGGAGATACTGTGATGCAACCACCTGGTTTAGTGTCTGCGTTCTTGAAAATTGAAGAGAGAGCCAAAAAAAAAGCTACTGAAATGTCCCAGGCCTCAGGATACAGTCTACTTAGTTTATTAGAAGAAAAATCAAGATGCAAATGGATTTGGAGTGAAACAGTTTATGAGACTTGAGAAGGTGCAGATCACATGAGAAGCGCCCCGAGATAGGTACGGGCAGCAGAGAGTGGGTTGTGCTCCAGGGGTATTGGTCACTGCTCAGGGGATGCTTCAGGTTTGGACCATTTAGCAAGGACAGTTGTTACAAGAAGCAGCACAGAAAAGTGGTGGTGAGAAAAAAATATATATCAGAAACAAGGTTTTTGGTTTTAGTAACATGGGCATCAGCTCCAAAGAGGAAATCTGCATTTTCCATCTGGGGAAGATGGGGGATCCAGGTAATATTTGTTGGCCTCAGTATAGGACTAACTGGGTAAAATTCTATACTCTGTATTACGCACACTTTATCCCACAAAATGGTGTCTTTTGGCCTTCAGAGATTTGATTCTTCTCAAAACTGAACTTAAAAACTAAGGTAGCGTGATAGACTCTGTATTGCTGTCCATTGTCCTCTCTCTAACAACAAAGTCCATGATAAAACCAGGTGTAGGAAGCACCGGTCTGTCCGGCCCTTCTCCCCACAGGTTGGTTTCACTGGTGGCTTTGGTGCCGTTGTGTCTTTCAGATCACAGGTAACTGGGAGGGATGGTGCCGACTAACAAAAGTATCACCAGACCATATTGTACATAGGTGTGTTTTTTTTTTTTTTTTTTTTTGGCACCATATTTTCAGAGCAATTTTTAGTTCCTTTTGCTCCAAAAGCAAGAGCCTTTGCCTTTTTGAGCTAGAACAGAAACATTACTAACTATTAATAGCCCTGAGTCCTGTTTTTTGGCAGAGGCCAGTGGTTATGTGTCACTAGGACCAGCCTGTGCTGCCGTTCTCCAGGATCACTGCTTTGCCCTGCAGTTTCCTATAACGCTCTTTTAAAACCTTTTTAGTATTTGGCTGCGCTTGTGGTGTACGGCGTTCACCTCATTGTCTTTTCTAATTCAGGGCATGGAAATTGTTCTCATTTATTCAGGGAGTTTTCCTCTTTAATGACGGGAAAAGTAGTAATGGGTTACAGGTGAAAACAAGCACACAATTAACACAGTCAGCCTCGCGGGGTTTGTTGGTGCTTACTACTCCTTAATCAGTTGCAATTAACACTAGATGAGTGTTTACTCTCGATTCTCTTAATACTCGTGTAATTGACCACAATAACAAATTTACATTGACGCATGTGCTGAGGTTTTTGCTATCCAGGAGTGCACTGAGACTTAGAAAACATTTGGTGTGTGTTGTGCAGACATTTCAAATAAGAAAGCATGAAATAAAACGCAGTAACTTCAGCACAGGAAGAAAATAGCATTTAAAAATCAGTGCGTTTGGTGTGTAAACAGCCTGAGAGTTAAATATCTGAGGGCTGTGGCAGAAATTAAGCCTGAAAATTACAAATTACATAGAATAGAACGGCTGTTAATTGCAGATATTTGGACTGAATTCCTGCTTTGTCACCAAATGTCGTATGAACTTTGGTCGGGTGAATTCGTCTTTGTTTCCTTTCTGTAAAAAAAAAAAAAAGGAAAAGAAAAAAAGAAGTCGGGGGGGGGGAATAATGTACTATCCTGTTTCACATCAAAAGAGATTTATACCAAATACAGCAGAAAGTTGAGACCCTGCAGTGCTGGGGCACAGGAGTAATGGAGATGGGTAGTGAAGATGGGAAGTACGGCATGAAAAGCTGGATTAAGGAGACAGATGTGGCTTCCAGGCTCCCCTCTACCCCAGTTTAAAGTAGTGATTTACTTGCAGTGTTCCTGTTTGAGTTAACTGATTGGAAAAAAAAAGGTTGTGTTTTGTAGGTCTGATTGGAAAGAGAGAATTTGCAAAGAAGATTTTAAGGAGTTAAAAATTCATGGTTTGCTTCGTAACCATGAGTAAGCCTTCAGCTTGTTTGCTGCCTTTCCTCCCTCTGTGGTAAGGGGCAATAGTAGCTTCTTATTTTTTAGAGGATTCACTAAAACTGTGAAATCTAGATGCTGTAGGTTACATCTACCGTCGCAAGGTGAGGGTGGTTGGTGCTGGGGACCCGACAACCACACAGTGTATTTTGGGTCCATCACTTCAAAACTGCCTGGCCCTGGGGACCTAAATGCCTGTGAAGAGTGGGCTAAATTAACATAAGAAATTAGAAGTGGAATTAGGTGTAATCACGGACCACCTCCTCCAGTTTGGTTCCACGTGAAAGAAATCCAGTTTGTGTGCTCTAAGATCAACGTGTTGGGAGCAAAACCACAGTAAATGAGGACATAGGGAGTTCTGCTTCAAAAGCACGCTCTTGACCTTAAATGCTAATGTAGGCCCTGCCACAGAGGTATTTCAGCTGGAAAGAAGTGATAATACACTCACAAACAAGGTACTCCTGCAACTTTTTTTTTCAATATAAACACTGAAAACAGAATATTTAATTTATGTTACAACAGCACCGAGAAGTGCCTGTGAAATATCAGGCCACTTTGTGCTGGACCCTAAAAAAAGTAGCTGGAGAGTTCCTGCCCCAAAGCCTTTCCAGCTGAAGTTGGAGAGGCTGGAGAGGCTGTTTTAATGGCACAACTTAAGGATTTACAATTCCTAGCCTTGAATATTACCTTCCCCGCAGCTTCGGTACCCTTAGCTCAGGTCAGTGCTGGTGAGTTTAAATGAAACATGAATAAAAGTTCAGCAGCAGAGCTCTCCCCTCCAGTCTCTGAGCTTCTGCTCTTGTGAACTAGTGACAGCGCTGGGGTGAACAGATTTACTTGTGGGTCCGTCTTTATGCTCTGCACTTTCTTACTTCCTGGCTTTTTATTTTATACCCGTAAATATAGGCATAAAAAAAAAAATCACGTGCATCAATGCTTTTAATTCTTGGCGTGATCAAGCAAGTGATGGATGCATTTTGAATTTTGCCACTTTGCATGTGTGTATAAACAGCAACATCACCATCTGCATGCGCTACAACGGCGCTTAAAAAAAAAGGGTTTCAGCAAAGCAAACAGCAGTGATTTGGAGGGGAAGTAGCATCCTAGGGGTATAGCATTAGCTGTGCTGCCCCTAGGAATTGCCCCTAGGAATTGAAGTGTAATGCTGTTGGTTTAAGTGCTGCTCTGGAGGTCCGGGGGTCAGAACCACCCCCTTCTTGTGCCCAGTGTTGGCAGAGCTGACCAGTGACTGCCAAGGTTCAGGTGGAACCTGCAAATTTTGTTATCTGAAGAGGAAGCTTCCAGGTTTTCTTGATTCTCCTGTGCCAAAATTTAGCTTGATAATTTAAAAAGGGACCTTTTCTCAATTTTGTAAAGATGGTCCGTGTCCTTAAAACACAGGTGAAGACCTGGAAGGTCACTCCAGCAGAACATCAGACCTTGTGTCCTCCAGGAGCAGCTGGTTTAAAGGGACTGGAGCATCTGTGGGAAAGGGGATGGTGGCGGTGTACTTGGAGGGGGGCAAAGGGCTCTTTAAATGGTGATGAGGCTGCAGTTTTTATACCAGGTGTTTCTTCTGAGCTCACTGAAGGACTCCAATCCCCATAATCTGCTGGCGCTGCTTAGAGGCTGCCACTCTCCTGGTTGGATTATTGGGTATTTTGGCTGTTTGCTGTTGGGTGGGGATTGATGGGCAGAGCCCTCCAGAACAGCCACAGGGTTTTCACGGGGCTGCTGTTCTCCTTTTACGTAAGGTACCAGATTTTTACGTTTACTTTTAAAATTACTTTTAATTTTTTTTAAATTACTTTTTAATTTTTTTGTAGCCAAATATATAGGCATGTTCACAACATTCCCTATTACCCCTCTCTTTACAGTCAAGAGTGTAATGAAAACAGCAGAACCTTCCCTATTGAAACATTTGAAAAATGGATCCATATTTTTGGTTTATTAGTGAAATGCTCAGTTTTAATAGGCCCTTTGGTGCCTCTTCCTGAGAGGCGCTTGCTCCACGCAGCCCGGAGTGTGTTCTGTGCCGCTCTATAATTTGTGAAAGTAGACATTAGTGGAAAATAATAGCGAAAGGCTGCCAGAAGAGCTTTTGTCTGTACATATTGCCTTGTTTCCCATAAGAAGGGTTTCCCCCTCCACTTATTTTTTTTGAATGCACCCTTTGTGTTTTTAATAGGAATGTGTTCTTGTTTTGTTTGGTTTAAGAAATTAAATAGCATCAATTGTTTCTGGTTTACAAGCGTTTGCTTGACTTAGAAAGTGCTTCAGGACCTACCACAAACTGGTAGGAAAACCCTTCAGGGTTTTCAGTTTATAGTAGGTCCTGAAGCTGGGGAAAGAGGGAGTTTGGGCTCCCAGGTAACTCACGTGATTGACTTTTTGAATTTATGTGTTCTTTGTTATCCCTTTAAAGGGTTTCTTGTAAGCAGATTTTGATTTGGGGTTGAGCTATGAAGGAAAAATACAATGATAAATGAGATACAGTGTCCAATGGGTTACAACCCGCATGGGTTTCTTCTCTCCCGTGCAGAGCAGTTCTCGTTTCCCCCAGTGGCAATTTTATAGCCCGAAGCCTATAGCCTTCGGGCTATAAAATATTGTAAGATTGGATCTGTGAACAGCAAAGTCAGCTCGTGGGTGCATCAGAATGGCCACGCTGTATCCAACCAAAGATCCATCTTATTTGTCACCTCATGACACTGAGAGACCAGATATGAGATATTGGATCACGTGGAGGATCCTTCCCTGGAGTAGTGTCCCACTGCGTGTCGATGGGCAGCCGAGGGGTTTCCTCAGACACAGAAGATTTCCTAGAATTAGGAAATAATACAAATTGTTGATGTTAGCGTGGCACCTAGAAATCCTGGTTGTGAACCCGAGTGCTATAGTGCTGGGTGCTCTGTCACCATGAAACCAAGAGGCCGTCCTCGTTGTTATTTTCAACCTGTTGAGCTCATTATATTAAAATGCAATTTGCATAGTCAGAGAGAAGCAGATACAGAGCTAGACCGTGATTTTGCCAGCTGTGACCTGTACGTTGAGCTGTCTCCAAGCCCTGCAGCTCCTGCAGGGGCTGCGCTTGGGAGAGGGGATGCCCGTGGAGTGATGCGCAGAGAGATGCGGGTTCCTCAGGGGTCTGGTCCTGCAGGAGGGGCAGGAGGACCAGTGGCACCTCGGCTTCCCCAGTTCTCAGTCCAAACCCAGTAGTTTGGTGTGGGGACATTTGTAGCAGGGGAAGCAAATTCCACTTGAAAATTTCTGGACATACTTGAAAAAGCAGATAACGAGAAGACATTCTCCAGGATTTTTCTTAGCAGGACTAGGGTTTATGTTTCAAAATGCACTTAAGTTATTTCTGGAAATGAAAAAAAAAATCCATTTTAGAAATGTATCTTTTAAACTATTATTAAAAAAAATAATCAATGAAACAATGAACAAATAATTTTTCCGATATTTCTGTGACTTAAGATACCATTAAAAAGCAGTAATTAATTAAAAAATAGTTGTAAATATTTCTGTAATAGAAATGTTTTTTTATATGAATGCTTCTTTGCACTGGAACTGTGTTGATTGAACTTTCTTCTTTCTTTTTTTAAATTTTTTTTCTTTTTAAATTTTTTTTCTTTTTTCCTTTTTTAAAATTCGTTCTTTTTAAATTTTTTTACTTCTTTTTTCTTTGTTTTTTCCTTTTTTCTTTTTCTTTTTCTTTTTTTTTTTCTTTTTTTCTTTTTTTCACTCTCCCCTTCAGCAGAAAGACGACTTTTCTCCTAAGAGACCTCTTGCCACCTGCTTCCCAATTTATTCATTCTTGGATGCAACTTTCACTGCAGGAAAAAGGTAGGAAACATATCTATATATATTTTTTTTTTTAAGCAGCAGGTTGCCATTGTAAAATGTCACAAAAATAAACTGGAAGCTTGATGTGATTTTTGAATTAATAATCCCAAAGCTGTGCTGTTAAGAAGTTTGACTATTTTACTTCCTTTTTTTTGTTTTTTTAAGCCTTTAAATGGGGAGGAGTTATCATGAATGATACCCTTAAAATAAGCTGTTTCTGCTGTGGAGAAACTATATTATGTCAGAGGCTTATTTTTATATTGAGGTAAGGGAAAGGTGGTCAAATAAGAAAATCTTTGGTATTTCTCACCTTGGATCATTTCAATAGAAGTTATATTGTTCTTACACCACTTTCTGGCTGTGGCAGCAATGGCGGTAATACAGGGTTTGCACAATGCTGGAAATGATTCAAGTGCACGAGTATCTATTAAAAATCACCCGCGTGATTCCCAGTGAGTGAGGCTGTTTGTAAGGGGATGGGGACAAGAGCTTTTTCGCTGGGATGTGTTTATTCAAGCCACCCTGACCATAACCCTATGGAGATGGCAGTGACCTTTTAACCTTGATAAAATCAATAATGGTCCTCCTTCTTCTCGGCTTCAAATCATCTCTTGTTTAGTTTATATGTGTTGGAATAAAATATGCACAAGTCACCTACAAAAATTCTGTAGATTTTTTTATCAAAATGCATTTTGAGTGTTGGCTAACATCTGTATGTTTGCAATCTAAGAAGGGAGTGTATTACACTGAAAAGATGGAGGCCTGGGCTTTGCAGTGAGTTTCTTCTTTGAAATCTTAAAACAACTCGCTCTGATGGAGGTGTTTGAATTTCTACAAGGTTCGTAGCTCTCTGAGCTTCATTTTCTTCCATTTTCTTTATTTTACTTATGTTTTCACAGTGTTGTCTTGTGGGTAGAGTCTTCGCAAATAAACCCAACATCGGTATAGGGACTCAAAATCAGTTTTGCCCTGGGAAATACTTCTTTTTCTTTAAAGAAAAGTATAATTTTGATCACTTAAATTGTAACTGCTTCTTTTTGTCTAACCTTGCAAGGGCTTGTGTGAGTGAATGCTTAATTTCATTCCCGTGTTCAGGCCATGGGAGTTCTTACAGCTGCTGGCACTCAGGGAGTGGGGCGATGGCTGCTGGGAGAGAGGTGCTGTGATTTTGGATTCAGGTGGGGATGCTGGGGTTTGATGCCAGAGCTGGTTTTCTCTGTCACGTTGGCAGCTGCGTCTGTGTGGCACTCATGCAGTTGAGCAGTGGTGAAAGTCTGGGAATGAATAGGAAAGAGCTGAGATTTAATTTATATATTGGGACTTCTGAACATTCCTCCCTGGCTCACTTTTATAATCCGAGTTCACAGCTGAACAGAATGACATAATAGGGGAAACTCAGATATTTTGTTTAAAGGGAAAAAAAAAAAGAAAGGAAAAACAGCAATAAAGCACTAAGAGGAGAGAAAATGTCTCTACGAATGCAACAGACATAAAAGAAAGTGAAGGAAAGTTAAAAATTACCATAGGGCAGGCAGGACACCTGCTAAAGAACCTTCTGCTGCCTTTCACAGCTGGAAAGAAAAATGAAAGAGATGCAAACAACTGTTCTGGAAGCATGAAATCAGCCTTTTGTCTTTTCACCCCTCCCTTGCTGAACAGTTACAGTATGCAAAATTTAGGGGAATCTCAAAGTATGCAAAAGAGAAAAAAAATTCAGCAGGCTCTGCATATAAAAAGCTGAGGCATGGAAGTGTGCCTCTTTGAAAACAGGAGCATGTTTGGGAGCTTCCCGGTGCATTGAAGAAAGTGGTAATTAATGCATAGTGAATGACTCCGAATGAAGGTTGAATAGGGGCATAACAATGGGAAGGTTTTTTTTTTTAGGTTAAAGTGTTGAAAAAGGAAAGCTGTTAAAAGATGGCTACTGTGAAGCTACAACTTCAATCCTTGTCTTCTCTGGCTTCCCTTTATAGACTGCGGTGGGTTTTGTTTTGTGTGGGGCTCCAAATACAATGAAGTTAATTTGCACCAATTTCATTTTGTGTATGCTTTGGGATTTTTTTTTTAGTGGGTTTTTTATTTTTTTTCTTTTTTGGCAGGGCTTGGTTCTTTGATGGTGCTTTTGAGCAAATGGTTTGCCCAAAGTTCAGATGATGTTAGCTCCATCCTCTTTTTCATTTACAACATCAAGGGGATTACAGAGAATAACTTTGTTGCCCAACATCAAGGCTATATCTTCAGGCTACTAGAAAGGTAGTTCTCAGAAAGTGTGTCTTCTAATATTTTAGAACCTCCACAGGCTTCAGATAAAACAAGTATTAAATACAAAAAGCTCACAAGGATCCCAAGGAAGGTTAAACTCACACAACCTCCTTCATGTTGAACACCTGAAATGTATTTTTTAGACTGTTGGAGTGTTATCAGAGTGAAGACAGCAGTGAAGTCTTATATAACTGAAGACAGAAAGAATAAAAAAACAGCACCTTGTTTAAAGACAGGCGAATTTTAATGGAACATGAGCTAAATATAATCTACTCTTGCCATCGGAAAGGGAATTTGGAGAGTGAGCAAGTCATTTTGGAGGGGTCTCGGGGGTTGATTCTTCTATTGGATCATAAGATAGTAGATCTGCAGTTCTGCCGTGCTTGATCCAGGGCTGGAATTTATGAGGCTTGAGGACAGAAGAATTGAGATATTTTGGAGAAACTAAATAGGGAAGCTACCACGCTCAAAATCTTTTCAAATATGTTTCTGTTGTTGGTACTTCTTAACAGGAGTCCTGGCCTGGAGAATATTAAACCTTGATCCTTTTTCACACATATTTCAATTGTTTCTGAGGAAGGTATGAAATTAAAAACACCCTATACAGTTCCCAAACTGTGTTTTGTTTTCCATTTTTCAGAGGTGGGCAGAGAAAACCTAGTGTTCCCTGCATGTAGTCTGGCAGAGTGTGTGTCCTTTCTCTCCAGAATATCCCACTAGTGCTGTTCTGAAAGGAAGGTGGGTTGTGCTGGTCAGAGTAGGAGACTTTGATTGAAAAGTTACCTGCTTTTGCTGCTTCTGTAGTGGGTTATTATCCTCTACTCTTTAATATTTGTTAATGGGCTGAGAATCCTCAGGCTCTGGAACAGTGCTCTGAAATGACTGATGTCAATATTATGATAATAATGATGTTGATTTGGGTGCAATTTTGTACTGTTTTCCTTATGTGTACATGTAAAACAGAGTTGGAATGGGCTGCCCAGGGAAGTGGTTGAGGCACCATCCCTGGAGGTGTTCAAAAGATTGGTTGTGATGGTCCTCAGGAATATGGTTTAGTGATATTTTTTTTTTATTGCTTATTTCTTATTTTTTTTTTTTGTCAGAGTTAGGTTGATGGTTGGACTAGATGATCTTGAAGGTCCCTTCCAACCTAGGCGATTCTATGATTCTTACTGGGTGCTCATGAGGGATATAGAAAGAGCGACATGAGTCATGAACAGGCACCTGTAAACTTGGTACTTTCTAAGCTGAAAAGTAAATAATGTTGGCCTGCTTTTGTATGCGTGTGTGTGTGTGTGGGCGCTACTCTTCTAGAGAGGGAAAAAAATCAGTGTGAGAAAATGTCAGGAAAAGATGTAATGTAAGCACTCCCTCTGCTGCAAAAACTCCCAGCATAGAAAATGTGCTGTAGCACCAGCCATTGTGACCCAGAAATAAAATGTTTCCTGTGAATTAGAAAGCTACAGAGTTGGATTAACTGGATGACATTTCCCCATCTTGGTTTTTATTTATTGTTGCCCTTTTCCATTCACTGTAATTAGTGCATAGAAGCGACAATAGGCATATACTGCACTCTGAGCTACAAGGATGTACCAACATTTTGAGCACTTTCCATTATTTTTTTTTTTCCAGTGACACTTCTAAAACTCCCAGCATCTTAACTCTGCTGAAACCTATTATTTCTGTGAACTGAAGCGGCAATTTAAGGCACCTTTTCTGTTTGCAAACAATTTTCAAATATAACCTCACACTTTCTGAACTTTTCCCAAGGGCCTCATAAAATCGATAATTGTCCATTTTCCTCTAAGTGACTTGAAAAATTGAAGGTCTCAGGATTGGAATCTCAGACCTGGATTTCAGGGTGCTCCTCATCAACGCTGCTGCTCAAAGGTGCTCAAAACCAGAATATCTTCTCTCAGGGACAGGAGCTCTTTGGAGACATAACCCGTCCTGAGCTCCAGAGAACCCAGTTTTCCTTCAGACTTTTCTCTAGCTTGAATTTGGAGCCACTGGATATCTCATAAGTACTCAAGGTGCGTAAAGGGTCTGCTCTTTATTGGTGATTCAAGCTTGGCATTAGCGTAGTTTTATTTTAAAGGTGAGTCATTGACAGGATATTGCCACATGTAAATGTGCTTACAGACAGTCCTACATTAGTCTGATTTTAGGCGATTAGTGGGGTTTTGTGACAGCTCAGCAGTAAATCAGGTAGTTCCAGTGGCAGGAGGGTGAAGCAGACACCCAGCGGGTGGCCCTGCTGGTTAGTGGTACCTGACAGGTTATTCTGAGGCCATAAAAAAATATCTCCTGAGCAGCAACTCCAAGCCTGAAGCTATTTATCCATCAGAAAGAATTTTGTAAGGAAAACCACTAAAACCTGGGGCAAACTTTATATATACAGCAAAAAGGGGAAGAATGCGGTGATATCTCCACAAAGACATAAGAGCATGAGAAGTGTGGCTGAAAATTGAGGGTTCTTATAAAGTAAAGATACATTAGATAGTCCAAAATCCATGACTCTACAACCAAGAAAAAAAGCCTAAAAGCCTTTTCTGGCTCAGCGCTGAAGTGAAAGCAGAGATTAGAAATAAAAAAGCAATTTATAATGAATAGGAAAAGGGACACTAACAGCAATTGATATAGTTCAGAAGTTATGAAGTGTAGAAAGTTGATAACAGCCACTAAAGCATCCAGGATAAAGCCATGTGAAAGGACAATAAGAAAGTTAAAAATGTATTTATTTTTTTATTTTTATGAAGAGCAACACAGTGGCATAGTTCCCTTACTTGACAGAGATGAGAAAAACATCTGTTGTTTGGTACACACAAAAGCAATGAACCTGTGTTCTTTGTTCACCTGAAAATAGACACACACACCCCCCTCCCCAAATGGGATGTGTTTATATCCTGGAATACTGATGGAGTTCTGGAAGCTGGGAAGAGTGCTAATGTTTTGCTGGTGCTCAGGATTACAGCGGTAAAAACGAGTCAATGGATCCATTATCCATTCTGGGTGAAATAATGGCAGAACAGTAATATAACTACTAGGCTGTGTTGCTCTGTTTCCCTCTGAAGACAGAGCAAAAATGATTCGGTATCACTTCTGATGTTTCTTCAGCATTAAAAGTATTCTTCAGTTCCCTCCTAGCTGTGGGTCCTACACCGTGGTCAGAGAGCATGAGCAATTAAATATGGGTTCTGATGCAATGTGGGATGAAGGGGAATGTATAATTTATAAAAAGGTATATAATAATAGAAGTTGATTTTTTCGCTCGAGGTACTGAGTATTGGTTGGGTTGAGGACAGATTGGTACTTACAGTTCAGGGTTCTGCATCCCCAAAAGATGTTGAAAACTGAATAAAGAATCCACGGTATTTAAGGCTGAATAAAATGCTGTGCTGTGACTACCTTAAAGATCTCAATCAGTAAAGCAAAAGCAGAACCAATTAGATTTTAAATTTTTTTTTTAATTCTGTTTTATTTCTGATATGTCCAGTTCTATGGTAAGTGTATGCAATGTAATGGCACATGGTAATTGGGAAGCTATTTTTGCAGGCTATTCCTATGCTAATATTTGAGTTTTGATATGAGATCTTCTGTACTGTGTGAAAATAACGTGTCTCTGGCTCCTGACAAATAGTGCTCATCCAACTGGTTCCCAGTCACAGCTCTGGAGGTGGAAACTGTTTCCAATAACCTGTTTGGACATGGCCCTCCTGTTTCAGAGGGTGAGATAATGAATAGCGTAGATGTGGGCTGCTCTTTCTCAGTGGGCCTCAGTGTTAAAGAATTTACTACCTCAGATGTAGCCAATGGTCTAAGGTTCCCTTTAAGCCTTGAGCTTTAGGAAATAGAAGTGATCAAATGACATGTGCCGGTTGGAGTGCTCTGATCCTGCCAGCTGTGCTCCTCCGAAAAAAGGGGATGAAATGATTAAGATCTGATTTATGTTCTGTCATAGTACTGCTCTAGCTGTCAGACTAACTGCGCCAAGGCAGTAGGGTTTGTCCGCAAACGAACTGGAGTTCTACGTGTTCTACAGCTCAAGGTGTGTTTGTCCGATTTCTTTACTGTCTCTTCAGGTTAGGACTGTTCGACGTTTTGGGTTTTTCTTTATCTTTACATTGGAGGCAAAACACACTGAATGGATTGCCACAAGGCCAATCCAATAGGCAAGCAGATATAGCTAGAACATGCAAATTAGACAAAGGTTACACAAAGACACGGGGAGGAAAGTTGCGATGTGGCCAAAGATGGTAAATACCTCTCCCTAGGCTCTGGTGCTCACTCTGCATGTTAGAGGAGTCTTATACTGCTTTACAATGATGAAGACGCTGCAGGTCTTGTGAAGACCCCACAAGAATCTTGGAAACAACTTTCAAGTGTTTTTGTACACAATCTATACCTGATGAAGAGCACTATATGCCTTTAGACCTCATTTTCCAATAGAAGGAAATGATGGCTAGAAAAAGACTGAGGACCTCTGGATGTTTTAGGATGAGTATAACTCTTTGAGTGCAACCACCTCTCCAACTGAGGGATATTGCAGTAGCAGGGACCTGTAAGAATAGTCTGGACAAATCAACATAATCCTGACTACATAGAACATGTTGTGGGGAGCAGTCCCCAAATGACCAGTACACACATCCAAGTAATCCAAGAACAACAGCTCTTCCCCATCTTTATTTTTCATAATATTCCTGTGGATCTTCAAAAGCTTATGAGAAAGCTTGGAGTTTCATGGAGACAGATGAAAGACAGTGCAAGGAAATTTCCACAACCAGCCCGAGGCTTCTCTTCAGCTCTATAAGTAGGTCTTCCCGAAAGAGGGATATCTCAGTAGGTTTTGGTGGGGAGTTGGGATATTTATCTCAGCTGGTTTGGAGTTTATACTCAGGGAGGCTTGTCCAAGTTCCTTTAGCATGAAGTTATTGAACTGTAAATCTCAGAAAACTGGTTTTCTGCTTTTGTGAGATTTCAAGCAGTGTCATTTCTGATCCCACCCACAACTGACCATGAGACCTAGCTGGGGTCTGGCATTTCCAGGCCTGAATGGAAATTCGAGTGGAATGAAAGCAACTAGTCAAGTCCAAATATTTAACGTTAAGGAGGACGGATATGCTGTTTGTTCTAGGAACATGTGAAAGTGAGAGAACATCCCTACAGTAAATAAACCATACTTTGCCCATTCCTTTTGGCAACGGGATGAAATGCAGACTGATTGTCAGTGGGAATGCCTTTCAGGACATACAATAGGTCATTGGGTACCCACTGAGAACTTTAACAAGTGTGTCAACTGGCATCAAGTGGTCAAGGGTAAAACCATATCCTGGGATGCAGTGATTTGTTTGGTGTGGTGCTGATTCTATAAAGGTTAGAATTTGTAACAGAAATAAGCAGTCCCCCAAAGCATCTTTTCTGTATTTGCCAAGAAATTAACCATCCAAACACATTGAGTGGTGCCTGGGACAAATTAGGAAAGTAACCCATCTAGAAGTGATGTTTTATCCGTGCGCAGAAGTGAGTGGAGCCACAGTCAGGGCAGCCAACTGGTTTAATAATTCCTTTTTGTTTGTTTAAATGATTTTCTTGAGAGTTTGTCCTTCAGTCTCTGCTCAAACACACAGTTCTGTTGAGCTCTTGCCTTATTATACTACTTATTTCTTGCCATAGGGTTAAAATTAGCATTTTGACTAATTAAAAAACAACTTTTGAACATCCAGGGGGAAAAAAAACCACCAGGCTTTTATCAGTTATTCTTGTTCCAACATAGTGACCTTGTGTTGTCCTTGTTTTTCAGTCTCTTTTGCTACCTTTGAAATTCTTAGCCAAAGATTTGGAGCTAAATTCAGCCCTGATGTAAAACAGCACAGTTTTTATAAAGCTTTTACTAGGTTCTGCTTTGATCCTGGAAGACTCACTTTTAAAAGGTGGGAATGACACAGTTTCTCCTCTGTAAGGAGCTGATTTTTTTTCTCCCTTGATGCTTATCATAGCAGCAAGGCAAGCACAAAATTGCCCTGGGAAGACATTTCAATAATCAAAAATCTTTCTTTTGTAAAATTATCACAACTAATATTTTACTTGACTTTAGCTTCCAGAAAAGTCAGTGGGAGGAAACTTGCTTTGTGGTTTGGACCATTCTCTCAGAAAATAGAGGAATTCAAGTACTAAACACGCTGGGCTGATAATGAACTCATGTAAGATGTCTGCATAATGTCCTCAGCTCTTCTCAAGAGACAGAGTAGTAACATTTGGAAAAGTGGCAGAAGTTTGCCCGAACTGGTATTTCAGAACTGACCACCCCAATGGAAAGAACAAAAAAAATCAGTTCCTTTGACTTAAGCTGGTCCTTTCTTGTTACTGTAACTTGTTAAACTGGTGCTACATCCTAAGGCAGATGAGGGTGGTATCTCTGTTTTCCATACTAATAAGTTTTGAGCTGAGTAAAGATGCAAAAATCCTGTTGAGTTCCCAGAGGGACTCTGTGAGAAACAGGGACTGGCTCAGAGTTGTTTGTGGAATAGAAATGTAAGAATTATAAATATATCCTTTAGACCTCATGTCACTGGGAAATGTTTAACCCCGTGTCTCACAAAGTTAGCATGAAGATAGTTTGTGATATTAATTGCTCCACTTGTTAATTGGATTATCTCAAAATCTGCGTGTCCTTCGGCGAAGCCAGCCAGAAGTGGAATGACAAACCAATTTATGAGCAGAAAGGTATTTGGCAGGACTGCTCTCCGTCAAAATATCCCTTTAATGAAATGCCACGGGGAGTAGTTGGTTAAGAGAACAAAGTCAGGTTTGTGGCAGGGCTGTCAGTAATTTGAGAGGCTGCGCATCTCTGGAGCAGAATCTCGCGGAAAGGGTAATTGCAGCAAGTGTCAATCTTAAATATCAAAAAAAGACATTGTGACCAAATGCCAGTATCATGTTCTGGGCGGTATCACAGTTCAAGAAATAGCCCCGGAGCGTTCTGGTGTGTCAGTTATCTGGACCCTTTGATTGGGAAGTGCTAAAATTCCCAAGAGATCCAAAAGATGTTGCCAAGAGTTCAACTTGCTGTAATACTGTTTGATAAAGATCTAGTGAAGACGGGGACCTTGCCAGACTGAGGACTCCTGGCATTTCTGCTTTATGGATTATATTGCCGGTAGTGAAATGGGGAGGTTGTAAAAGAGTACGGCAACAATCTCAGTGCTTGAATTAGTCATTTTTTTTCCTGTCTAATGTCTTGAAATGCCACGTTACCAAATAACATGGGGTACATCGCATAAATTAGTGGCGTGTTATGGGAATTGGCTTTTGCTGCTGACAGTGATTAATGGAAACTTTTAACTTAGCTCGTGTGAAGCATTTTCGGGTATATAGAGTGAGCAATACAACTATCACACTCATGGGCTTTGACGTATTCTTTGCACCCTACAAAGGCTGTTCTTTGTCACAGTGATCTTTCAGCATTTCTGAGATCACCTGGTTTAGCAGTAACAAATTTATGGTCCTTTATCCTTTATGGTCCTTTCTATCCAGTTATGGATGGAAAAAATATGGGGAAAGAATGAGATGGCTGGAAAATATCTGTAATACCCATACACTTATTGATACTAAATTTTATTTTCTACTTTAAAGCAAGAAATGTACCACAAATAATTTTGTTAGCGTACAGAAAATAGTATAAATAGATATAAATTCTTAACCTCTGCATAATGACAAACCTGCCCAGAGTTCAAGATGAAGCTGCATTACATATTCAAGTACTAAGTGTACTTTTTTGCCTGTTGACATATCTCCAGAGTAGGAAGAAAGTAACGTGCTGAAAATAGAAAGCAATAATATTGTTGACAAGTAAACAAAAAGGAAGATTATATCCGCACAGCTCAGCGAAGGGTGGTGAATGCAGCCCCGGAGTTACAGCGCTGATACAGTAGAAATGTGTGTTTTCTGCATGGAAAGCTTAGAAAATGAGCGTGACCTTTTAATGCACAGTCACTGTGCTTTTAATAGTGGCACGGTATTAAGGGCCACTACTAAATTTGTTATAAAGGCTGAAGGTTCACCATACGTCGGAATTTCTCTTTTCTGATACAGTAAGTGTTGAAATAAGCATTTCTGTCAAAGGAACTTAATCAGTCACAGAGAGCATTTTAAAGAGGAAGTGTAGCAGAAGTAATATAATGTTGAATATTTCTCTAAACATATTCTCAGTATTCATTCTGAGAGAAAACGTTTTAATATAGTGCTTAATTTCTTTTTTACCCCATTTTCTTTTTTTTCATGAACTTTGGGGAAGAGGAGAGGATTATTTTGGGGTTTGTTTCTTAGGTTTCTGGGCTTTCTGTAGATTATCACATGTGTAACGTGGGTACAGACAGGTGATGGCAACTATTCAGTGGATTTTTAAAGAAAATCACACTGTACTGAAGAAGAATAATCCCAGTCCCCTCCAACTATGTTTTATTTTGCAAAAGGCCAGTTGAAGTATTTACTCCTCCTCTTAGATAATGTTAATTCTCAGTCCAGACAACAGGCACTCTCTCTAGGGAGATCAAAGGAGTGTTCACTTCGATGGGAAATTAATTTTAATTTTAAAAGGGGGTGATTTTAATAATAGATGGATATTAAAATAAATATTTTATTTATCAGAATTCTGTTGACCTGTGAATTATTCTAGCTCCATTTTGATGTGAAGGGGAAGACAGTGCTGTCCTGTGTCTTTGACATTAGTAAAATAGACAATTCTGGAATCTGTAGATCTTCAAAAATTGGTTCTTCTGTAGCCAAAATCTCATCAATTCTACCACATAAAAAGGATATTAAATATCTCTTTTTTTTCTTAGAAGATAAATATTTGCATTAAAAAAAAAAAGAAAATTAGCACCCACCTATTAATTCAATTTTTAACTACAAATTGGATAAATCAAAGCACATCTCCAGTAGATTGAATTCCCCACATTTACATGTGCCATCATCTCCAGCTCATCGGTGGAAGAGAAAAATTCCTTGGAAACTTATTTGGAAGTAGAACAATTATGGTTTATAGTTACTTTTGGGAGGAGCCGAATTGGTAAAGAGGAACCTTGTTCCCAGATGACAAATGGCATTTTTCTGCTGGAAAAAATCCAAAACAAAAGGCTCCCAGCCAAAACCTTCTATTAAAAATCAATTCCCCACCCAGTCCCTCTCTGCAAAAACAAAACCCCACAATCTGTTCTCTCTGTGATGCCACTGAAGGAGCAGCGTGATTGCTAAATTCTGTAACCAACAAGTGAACTTTAAAAAATCTTTGTGGATACACGAGGGATCTGACAGAACTGGGGAATATGCCAAAATTTTGAATAGACTCTAAAGGCCTCAGGAGAATTTTTTTGATTTTACCATCATGAGATTAGCATTTTCCTGGTGAACATGTTTCATTTTGTCAGATTTTAGTATTAAAAAATCCCAACACACAAATTGAAAATGAGGATATGGGGGTTTTGGCCATGTGGGTAATGTTGGATTGTCGCATCCAGAGGGTAGTGGTCAATGGCTCAATAATCAGATGGAGATTGATGACAAGTGGTGTCCCTCAGGGGTCTGTAGTGGGACCAGTACTGTCCAATATCTTCATCAGTGACATTGACAGTGGGATCGAGTGCACCCTCAGCAAGTTTGCAGGTGACACCAAGCTGAGTTGTGCAGTGACGTGCCTGAGGGACTGGATGCCACCCAGAGGGACTTGGACAAGCCCTAGAAGCGGGCCTGTGTGAACCTCATGAGGTTCAACAAGGCCAAGTGCAGGGTGGTGTATCAGCACAGGCTGGGGGATGAAGAAATTGAGAGCAGCCCTGAGGAGAAGGAATTATGGGGGCTGGTGGATGAAAAGCTGGACATATGCTCTCACAGGCCAGAAGGTCAACGCTACCCTGAGCTGCATCCCCAGAGCATGGCCAGCAGCACAAGGGAGGGGATTCTGCCCCTCTGCTCTGCTCCAGTGAGACCCCTCCTGGAGTATTCCCCCACCTGGGAGGATTCTGGTACATAGGCAGTTTCTAGACTTTCATACTTTTGATGCCATTTTAGACTTTCGCCCTATTTTTTTTCCTTCTTTCTTTTCCAACTACATTTTCATCCTGTGTGTGACCTCATTTGTAAGTTCTGTGGCTTGTCTTGGGTTGTGATGCCTGATTTCAGAAGTACTGTACTAGACGTTTGAATTTATATATTTTTTAATGTTGGCACACCTGAGCAAACTACAAGTGTTTAAAAGGCAGATTTGAGTAATTAAAGAGAAACTTATTGGATGTTTAGAAAATTGTTATCACTTGTACATAGTACCAGGTGAGGGGGAAAAAAAAAAAAAGGCAAATTATTGGGCAAGAAATGGCTTGTCAGGGAGAGTAATGAGTTTAGAAGATGGATAAACACAAGGTGAGTGATGAAAACAGGGACTTGGTGAGATTCTTGGCAAGAAACAAGCAACACAGGGCAGAAAATGTTTCACACAATGGGATGGACCCGATTGCTCAAGTTTCTATGACTATGGGACCTGTCACCCTGGGTGTCCTCCAAACCTAGGAATGCCACGGAGAAATAGAGAGAGTAAAGCATTTTCTTTTGTTTGTTTCATGTGCATTTTAAAAGGAAGAGTTTTTTTTTTTAGATACTATTTAAATATTAAGTTATTTGATAATCATCTGTCACTTCATCTGAAGGATTCAAAATGTTTCATGCTTGAGCTGCTGGTGTGTCATCACTTTTTCAGATTATATCAAGTATTAATAAATTATATTACTTACAATAAGATGCAGGTTTTGTTTTGCTGCAAAAGATTAAAATTAAAATGATGTTGCCTGAAGACTAAAAATGTGGGTGCATCTTATTCTAGAGCAGGGACTAGACACTTAACCACAGAAAGGGATGGTGAAGCAGAGGGATGGATGTCAATGCTCCCCTTCGCCTGTCTTGAGGGAGCTCTGACATAAGAGCACCTCTCCTTTTTTTTTCAATGCTAAAGTTTGTCATTTAAATATCCCATTATAAGCACCAGCTTTGCCAAAGCCCTCATCCTACTTAATTAACACACAGTTGTTTTGAAAATCTGTCTGTAAGAGTCATAGTAAAAAAGTCTGGAAATCTGAGCCTGATTGTAGAGGCAGCAGGTAAAGAAATTCAATATTTACCTGCTATAAAAATATATGCTATATTTTTTTCTTTCTTTTGAGGGCAATATTGGTTAATTCAAGACACGTTCTTAACTTTGGGGTCATAGTTTCCTGGTAGTTCTATACTTTAGCTCATTATTTTGCCTTATT
Organism: Calidris pygmaea; assembly: GCA_003697955.1. Lineage (NCBI taxonomy): Eukaryota > Metazoa > Chordata > Aves > Charadriiformes > Scolopacidae > Calidris > Calidris pygmaea. Next base: position 1,445,045 of record QJSC01016343.1, read on the forward strand.
AGAGCTGGAGCACTGGTTGTTGTGAGGAAAAGTAACTTCTTTGCAGCTTGATTTTTTTATTTTTTTTTTTTTCATTCATTGGTCTCCACCTCAACTTTCTGAACTGGGATTATTTTTGCTGTCAGTTTTGTGCCTCTAAAGCATTTTCAATCAGGTTGAAGCTGACTCTGAATCTCACCATCTTCTTGTTGATTTAGGAGAAATTACATCATCTATTGTCTGGTCAATGATTGAGCTGCAATTGTTCTCAGGGAGGCAAAATAATCCAAGGGATGGATCGTTGTATAGAAATCACAGTCACAGCATTCTGGAAAATATCTTTCTCATGGAATGAGTTACTTTAAAAACTATCTTGCTAACATCAAAACAATTAAAACTTTTGTGTCTTGCTTTCCTTGAGACCCAGGTGGTTGCAATAGGTTAAATTTCTCCAGGTTAGCAGTGGTTCTGTGTGAGCCTGGGAGTCCTGGGTATGGGACTTGTTAGTAGATAGTCTTGGGGTATTAAAAAGCAGTGAGGGAATGGAAAGCAAACAGGGATGGGATGCGATGGGATGATGTTGAGTAGTAGCATGAGTGTCTTGACGGCATCTGGTCTGTCCTTCGGCCTCAAAGGAGGCACATGTGTCCCTGGCATTCCTGGCTCTTCATCCACACTCTCATTGAAGCCCATTTTAGAGCTCTGCAGCACCCCAGCAAACTGGCTTAGTACTTTGGTGGCCCCAGCAGCAGAGATGATTGCCCAAGGTTTAACCTCTCTCTCTCCTCACTGCGGCTGCTGCTGTTCCTCTCCCTCTGCCCTGGCTCAGGGATCAGACCGGTCTCGCCTGCTCTGCAGCAACTTCAGATGCATCTGAAGGTCATCTTCTGTTGGAAAGCAACCTCAGTTCTGCTTTTCCACATGTTTTCCAGACCTCTGGTTATATGACTCTGAAATAAAAAATCGTTGCCTTCTTGTGCTCATGTGTTGAACTTCAGGGCTAAGGAAAACCGCACACTCATTTTTGCTTTCTTGTCCAGGGTGATGCAGGTGATGCAGTCTCCTGGAATGTTGTTTTTGGAAACCACAGCTACTGCAGGGTTGTATAATAAAGCTTGAGTGACAGATGATCTGTGGGGAGAAGCAGTGGAAGAATGTCCTAGTGGTTGTGTCACTGAGAAAATCCCCTTTTATGCACAGGCAGCTGCGGTGTCTTCCCTCCTGCCTTTAGGTCTGTCGGCAGCAGAACAATACGAGTGTCGGTGCCTGTAAGCACAGTAGCTCAGGTACTCTGATAAGCAGATACCTGCCTTGGCTAAGGAACAGCTACATCCTTAGCATTAAAATCCTGGTGGCATTGACAGGAGGTGACTTCAGTGGCAGCAGAGCGGAGGGATGAGGCCCTGGGGCTGCTGTTGTGTTGCAGCTGTGATGGGACACGCCAGCTCACCCCTCTGCAAGCACAGGGTGGTGAACAGCTTTCAGGTCCGCTTCTGGCTGTATGAAACTAGTTAATAAATACGTTTTGGGTACTAGCTTTCTCTAACCCAGACTCTTTCACCCAAGCCAGGCACAGAGAACTGCAAGAGAGGAGCAGAGTGTGGGTTCCCAGGTCCCACAGCCCCAAACCAGCTCCTTGGAACATGTTGAAGTGGAGAGCAAAGCCCAGTCCCAGTGTTCTTTTACTGGTTATCATTATACTAGTATGAGGGAAAAACTCTTTCCTGTACATTAAAAAAAACCCTTCCCCCTACATGCCTCTCTCCTATTTAATCTCTTTCTGTAAAACCCTCTGCAGTAAGAGGAATGCAGCAGATGTCTACTCTTCTGCAAAAAGACTATGCTTTGAAGCCACACAGCAGCCTCACTCTCCATGGCATTAATGATGGGGACTAAGCTTTGGGAATTATATTTAAAAAATACTCCAAATAGAAGAGGGCTATTCAACTGCTAAGCACACCCATATTTTTAATAGAGAACATGTGTGTGTACACGCATAAAGAGAGGTCTTTTTTTCTCTTCTTTTTCCTGGGTGGTGGTTTCTTCTTTTTTTTTTTTCCCAGTTTGAAATAACCAGACCAAGGTTTTCTCTTTTGATACATGCAAGCCGTTTCCAGTGGTGCACTTCCCTGGATGCTCACTGTGGGAATCTCCCTGGGGTGGAAATACCTGGATTTTGGTGGGAGCTGAGCCGGGGGCCAAGCGGCCGTGGCTCCTGGTGTTGTCTCACCCAGGTCGAGGCGTGTTGAGGGGCAGCACGGTGCCACCAGCGTTATCTTCACAAACCCTGCACGTGTGTAGGCTTGTTTCCAAGTAATTGTTTTTGCAGGATTTCAGCCTTAGATGGTAAAAAACTGGTGTTTTCAAGCAGCATTTGGAAAGCAAACACTTTCCAAGCAAATGAGTGTCTTGAATTGGGAAATCTTCCCAGTTCTTGGGCTCAGCTTCCAGGCTTTCTCAAAGTTCTGCTTAGCTGTATTTGACAAGTGTGTTTTGCTGTGATCCTGAGGGTCCTGTGCTGTGCTTTATTTTGCTCTTATAGAAGTTGGTGTTCTTTCACTGTCGAGATAATAGCACCGACTAATAGTACCAATGAATGCTTTAAACCACTTGTGATATTTTTGTGTCTTGCAGAATCCAGTGCTCTGTAAGTATTTAGTATTATGTTCATGTAAGTCTGTAGAGCGCAGTCCCACCTGGCAGCGTAGCTGGCTCAAACCATGCAGCAGTGCTATAGCCCACAAGTGGAAGATAGCATTAATAGTTCCATAGGTTTTTTCAATAAAATTCTGTAATTTTCCATCAAACATATGCTGCATAACTTTCAGTACCATTTTTCCCTGCAGTGAACATTTCTGGAGAGACCAAGGAAATCTGAAAAGTAAAGGAAACACTAATGTTTGAATGAAGATAATACACCTAAGTGATGAACTGTGTGGGGTCCATGACACATAGGGGCAGAGTTTTCTGGTTTATCAGAATTTTCACGTACTGGGTTGTTTCTCTGTAGAAAGCTGGCTGTGATAGTGCTAGTTCTGCTGGTAAGTCCATTGTAACAGCAGAGGGCTAAAGGGTGACCTGACAGCTTTTTAGAAATGTCAATTCATGCAAGTCATCACTTTACCTCTACAAAGCCTGATAATCCGAAGTGCTTTTATGGTGCCAAGTTTAGGAGACGAGTTATTAGAGGGGCTCAGAAGCTCCATTTGGAGAAATGGTTTTTGGTGGGCTCCAAAACCTCAGCGGGGAGACAGGGAACCTCCGCACGCACTGGGTTATCGCCGCTGTTGGAAAGAGCTGAGCTTGTTTGTAGGGAGCTGCCACACATGGTTCTGCTGCACTGAGTTCTAGATAACCAGGGGAGACTTCCCAGAAGGTTGAGAGTCAGTTTCTTTGTTCCAGGGCGTTACGAAAGGGAATCGGCCAGAGCCTCTGGCTAAAAAGCATAAGCTGACCCGCAGCTCTCTGGTGCAGGAGGTCAGCTATTTGATGTGGGATGTGTCTCGGGGCCATTCGAGCAGCTTCAGAGCTGGGGCTCGAAATGTGACTTCCTGCAGCGGTGACCCACGGACCTTTCGAGTGCAGTGGAAGGCTCCATACATCACTCGGGCAGTTTCCAGGACACTCAAGCATCACTTGCTTCTCAGCTGGTTTTCTGGGGGTTGAAACGTTAAGACAATTGCTCAGCGTTTTTCTTCTCTTGTGAAGCTAAGTGCATTTTATTAAAATACATATTTTGTAAAAAATTTAATAAAGCAGCTCAAACTTTTTCAAGGCTAGACAATACTTTGAAAACCGGTTCCAAATCTCTGGCCTCGCTATATGAATACTAATTGTACCTTATCTACTGTCGGTTATTGAAATCCCAACCAGTAGGAAAGCTAATCTGACATCTCCATTCACATACACCTTCTTTTGAGCCTCTTTAAAATTCAGTCAGTGTTATCAATGATTAAATATCCCAGTCGCTACAGTTTTAACCTTTTTTTTTTTTTTTATCCCTTAACTTTTCTTTTTGGTTGTTACTTTCAGGCAGTGAACAGCTCATTTTTGAGTGAAGACATTGTGAAATTCACTTAAAATGGCCGTTTGAAGATTTTATTAAAAAAAAATAAATCTCTATGGACAGACTCTGCCCTTCATTACAACAATAGAAATCGTCATTGTCTTCAGCAGTATCATCCCAAATCTGCAGGAAGGTTAGAATCCAAACTGAAATGTGTGAAATACATTGGAATGTGTGAGCCCTGATTGAGGGTAACGCAGGTGTTTGTTTTCCCTGCGACTTGTTTTGCTCACAACTAACGTGTAATTATTGGGACCGTTCTTAGGCAGATGTGTAGCAGCCCTTGGAGAAATCAAATCAGGGTCAGTGAAATTAGAATTTGACCCTAATTTTAATTTAACCAGTAATGGTTAAAAATGTATGTAGTTTGTTAGCATTTTCCAGAGCTTTTCGGTGGTTTTGTGCCAGTCATTTCTAAATGGAATAATTCTTCTCTAATTTCACTTTTCGTGTGCAGCTTTCAGTAAACTTTACACCATAAGGGCAAAGCCAAGTTGTCCAAGGCATTCTCCACTTTGTACTCAAATCATAGATCCAGGCCTAGGACAATATCAAATCGCAAGTGCGATTGAAAAAAATTGCTACAGTCCTTGGACCTTTGACCAACTGGTTTTGACTTTGCAATGAAAAATGCAACCAGCTCCGGATATTTTTCGTTTATGTGCCTTTTGTTTACTTTTTGTCCAGCCTGGATGTATTTACTTGTTTTCAAGCACTCCTATTTTTATAACATGGCAGCAAAGAGAGAAATTAAGTTGGAGAGAGACCTTTTTGCTGAGCCCTTACAGAGGAGCAGGTACTTGACTCCTGCATGGGAAAGCAAGGTTTTCTGTTGCTTTGGGATGACTCACTGCGTGTCAGATAATGGAATCCTGTTAGCGCCACCACAAGAGTATTAAGAAGGTTTGAGCGTGGAGAGAGGAAAAAACTACGCGAAAAGAGATTTTTTTTTTTTTTTTTTTTTAAAAGAAAGATCAACTTTTGAGAAATACCAGATGAGGCCTTCGTTTTGTTAATTAAAATTAACAGTGAAGACAAAGGCTGGCGTGTGATGGAGATTAACCTCTGTCCACTGTGTGTGTAGAGTCTGCCCGGGGCAGGGGGAGCCCCCGTCGCCTACGAGCAGTTGGAAATGGGGTAACTTACAGCTGCCCCCCTCATCTCCGGGGGTTGGTTTGTTTGTTTTAGTATTTTCACCTCTTAACCAGGAAGCACCGAAGTCTGGGCTCCAGCCCAGTGTTTTAGGAGTCAAGCTGGAAGTGTGTTCTGCCTTTCGTCTGGTACAGCCCTGCTCCCTTCCCGCAGGACTCCCCTCGTGCATCTGCGGGAAACACGAGTCGGGTTTTTCCCTGTGAGAGGCTGCACTGGGTGCACAGTCAGCATCATCAGCTGCGAGCACTTTTATCTCTGAGTTTATAGAAATAGTGTCTTTCTTCAAATCATAACCTCTGGAGTTGTGTGTTAACGTGACAGTCTGAGTTTTCATTTAATGGAAGTGGTAGGTTTTTCCACCTTTGTAGTTTCCAAGTGAAGAATTAAAGAATCACCTTAAAGAACGAGTCACGAGGGTGCCACAGGACTTCTTGTTTTGTAGATCTTCTGAGTAGTGAGAAAATTTTGTGACTTCTGACTGGCCTGGGTCATGATGTTTAAATATCAGGGCAAGTGGTTCTCTAGAAAACAAAATAATCACCCAGAGTCCAAAGTCTTGACTGGGATAAAGTGCTGTGGATCCGTGTAGCCGTGGCAGTTGGGTGAACAGGAGCCACATTTAGGATACTGAGAACAGGATCAGGATTTGCATTTTGGTATCTGATACACGTGCACACTTTTAAACTGTGGTGTACCAAACATATTTGTATTTTACACGTCTAAGAAGCACACCTAAGGACAGGCTTCAGTGGCCAGACCCAAACTCAGACTTCCTGCAGCTGGAGAGGAGGATGCACCATGCCCGCTCTTATCTTTTTTTTTTTTTTTTTCCTGCTTTCCCCCTTCATCTGTGACTGGATGTTTTGCTCTGTTTAAATATAATGATCACTGCCACAGATTACAGGGCCAGGGCTCAGGGAAATGTTTTTAAGCATCCCAAGATAATAAGGAAAAAATGCATTTCTTTTAGAACAAGTAACAATTTACAACGTTTTGTGGAAACTGGTGATTTGAAAATGGCTGATCACTGCAAAATATGAAAATTAAGATTTATTTTTTTCCCCCCTAAATGTATAGGAATTTTGCATTTAGTTGTGACTTGACACATGTTCAGAAGTGTGCAATTCAGGCAGTGGCTCGAGACATCACTGGAAGCAGATCTGGGTTGTCATGTTTCATTATAGCTATTGAACTATTGCAAGCATGCTATTATGCTGTAATGAAAGGGGTCTTCTCCTTCTCTTTTCAACTTCCAGATCTAGGAGAGAAACCATATGTCATTAGTCCCTGGCACAGATTCGGGGGAAAGGAGTTCTCCAAAGCACTAAAATACATGTGAGGCCTTTTCCCTTGAAAAAGACGAAGGAAATACATTTTTGTCCAGCTGAACCTCGGTCTTTCACTAAAGTATATAATGGTTACAGATCACTTAAAATATAATTTCAATTATAATGGGCTTCTTGGAGGATGATCCAAGTTATGTTGGTGTTGACCTATGTGGACAGGATTTGGCGCAATGGGAGCTGTGGAAACAGTAATGCAAAGGCTCCCCGTCCCCTTGAGTGTGGTGTGCCCTGCTGAGCCCCTCCAGGCCAGGAGTGTCTGACCAGGGGGTACACCCTGAGAGGGTCTTGGGCAGAAAGTAGCCTAATGGGGCTCTGGGGTGCTTCACTCAGCAGTCTTGTATAGGGGAAAAAGCTGTGCTTGGGAAAGTAAGTGAATCCCAGGGGTGGTACATTGGACATCTGAGACTGATGTCTGAATCATCCACCTTCCTCTAGGAGTTTCTCCACTTGCTTCAGCTTGCCAGAGCAGTGGCTTCAGTAACATCTGTCAATCAAGCGTTAAAAGCATAAAAATAATAAGCATTCTCACAGATAATTAGGGATAGAACAAGAGGGAATGGCTTCCAGCTGCAACAGGGTGGGTTTAGACTGGCCATTAGGAAATAATTCTTCACAGCAAGAGTGGTCAGAGACCGGAATAGGCTGCCCAGGGAGGTGGTTGAGTCACTATCCCTGAATGTGTTTAAGATTCATTTAGATGTGGTGTTGGGGGATATGGTGTGGGGGAGAACTTTGTGGGGTAGGGTTGATGGTTGGACTCGATGATCCCAAGGGTCTTTTCCAACCTGAATGATTCTATGATTCTAAAATCTCTGATCATCTTCTTGATGAATCATTCAAGCAGACAGATATTGCAAGGTTGTTTTAAAAAAATTAATATAACATTTATTTAATTGCTAAAATATGCATGAAATAGATTAAAAGCCCTGATGTCCAGAACACAGAACTTTGAAAAAAAGCAGATGTTTTTTCAAGGATATGGATGCACTTGTTCCTTCTCTTTTCTGTTCAGTTCTCTGCTGTGAAATTCACTTCTCCAGGAAATACATCCCTTGACTATCTTTTCCCTATGATATAGCAATATTTTCCTGTTACCATAAAAAACTGCATTGAAATCTTAACTGATAATGAGAGATGATTTTGTGGCCATGGCCAATGAGATTTTATGTTGAGCTTGGTAGAAATACTGCTTTTGTTGCTGGGCTGCAATTTCAGAGATGGTCAAATGCTGAGTTCTTCGTGCAGGATCTCTATTAAAAAGGGGGAAAAAAACATTTGCAGGTTTATGGACTTTTTGTTTCTTCCTTTTTCGATTTTGATTGTCGGGTCTTTTTGGGAGGGTATGGTGAAGAGTTGAGGGTTGTGTTTTTGTTTGGTTATTTTTTAAACTAGAACTAAAGTCCCTATAGGGAGCAGGAGGATGCTGAGTGCTCTTGATGAGCCTGTTTTCGAGTCCTTTAGAATCAGTAGCAGAGTTCCCATTAATGTCAGTGGGCTTCGGATCAGGCCCTTGACATGAAACCAGCCCTTCTGAGCCAGACAAAAATCCCATCTTCCCTGATACTGCCTTACATGAGGATGGCCAGTGTGGATTCTTAGGGAAGACAAGGATTTAAAGAATTCCCAAGGTGCAGGTTGCCACTGATGCAGCATGTCATTGATACTCGGTAGGCCTTTCTTCACATTCATTTCTTTAATCACTGTTGGACCAACTTATTTTTTGGCTTCAAGAGCACTCTATAGCACTGCCCTGCACAGCTGAGTTCTGTGTGTCCGTGCATTGTACGTGTGGACCTGCCTTACAGAGGTCTGGGTGCGCTCCAAAATCAGAGAAGATAAGGGCAGTTTGTGGAATGGAATTAATTTTAGTAAGAGGAATAAACACTGAAAGCATGGTGAATTTCTTATGGTCTGCATCACCAATGATCACCTGAAAGAATATCAAGGAGTGAGTTAAAGCATTTGCAAGACAAAGACAGAATTCATTATTTTGCAGTGGTAGCCCAGGATGGGCACAGGACCACAGAGCATCCATTTCTTTAGAGACTGGCTACTTTGAATGCTAGTTCAAAAAGAAAAAAAAAAAGAAGAGAGAAGAAAAATAAAGAAGGGGAAAGGAAGAGAGGCAGGCAATTCATCCTTGATAGCAATGCTTTGGTTAACAATATCGTTTAGGTGTCTGTTTTCCTGATATTCATTTTCGAAACATTGGAGAATTCAGTGCTATAGTGCTATATCACGGGGATTTGTTTGACTCATGTGTTAGGATAAGAGGGAGTGACTCTATTTGTATTAGCTGGAGAAGGATTTCGAACTATTATCTTACTTTGTTATCTGAGCTAGGAGTGTACAAGGAAGTTTCTTCTACTAATGGTTGAGCCGCTCTTCAGATAAAGCCCTCCACAGGATCCCTGTAGCCCTAATTAATCAGCTGTTAAAACAGTAGTTGATAGACAGGCTTGCTTTAAGTTGGAATTGCCTGCAATCAGAGATAACAGGTGAGTCCCATTTGGCAGCGAGATATGAAAGTAGAAGAGTGATCTGTTATCAAAACGAATATGGCACTCAAATCAAAAATGAAGTTTGCAGAGGGAACCAGCAAAGTAAAACAAAAGGGAATCTTTTTTTTTACTTTGAGTGATCAAAACACTTTCACTTTGGTGATTGTTTTAGACAGGTCTGAATCCATTTTGTAAAATTTTGTACTAAGAGCATGCATTATGAAAGTAAATTTAGGCTTCTGGAGAACACTTGCTACTCCAGTAATATTGCTAAAATCCTTGGTGGGGAACGCTAAGGAGGTGTGATGACAATTCCTGCTCCCACGGACTGACTGGTGGCTCCCACGCCGGCCAGCGTGCGGGACCTGCGGGTTAAACAGCTGTGTTTCAGGTCAGGAATTTAACTTGTGTCTTTCGGTGTCACTGCCCTAATCATCAGAGCGAAGAGTAACTTCTTCCCTTACTCAGTTCCTATTTAATAAGTTGTGCAGAATGGTACGCCCCAGCGGTGCGGGGGAATATTCTATCCCCGCAGCTGGGTCCCTCACCGGGGCGTTATGGCAGGTCTGGGCTCGAGTCCCTCTGCTGGGTTCAGACCCACAGAGAATGACCTTTCCTTTCCTCACACTCAGCATTAAAAGGCAGACAGATTAGGGGTGTAATGGCAAACTTTTTGGGCAGTTGATATCCGATTTATTGTAGAACGTTATTTCGTTATTGACTCGTTTGTGTCACAGCAGCCCTCAGAGGCATCCCTCAGGACTGACGCTGCTGCACAAATAGTGATAAAAACGTTCTCTCAGTCTAGATGCAATTTACATTTTAAATTTTCTGGATGTAACAAGAGGTTAGTGCTTCAGAGGTGTGCAGAGAGCCTGAAGGAGAGATGGACCTCTCTATAAATGACCAAAAACCTTCCATGTCTTTCAGCCTGGGCACTATTTGATAGTCTCATGTTCACAAGTGGGACAGAGGTCCCTCTGAACCAGAGATGCTATTTCTTTCCTTCGACTTCTCTGTGTGCAGGTGAATATTCTTCTGTTGACCCCATTGTTTAGTCTCAGGCCTGATGCTTATCAGAGCTTCAGGAATTAAGTTACCACTGGCTTCATACAGATGAAAGCAAGTTGGTCACTGAGCACTTAATAGTCACAAACCGGGAGGCAGCGTGGCCAGTAGCCTTTTCTTGAGATCACATACTCTAGAATTTTTTTCAAATGTGCTACAAACCTCAGTAGATGTCTAAATTCTCATTGGAAGCCTCTGTAACCGTAATCAGTACATGGACATTTACTGCTTCTTCCTGGGACGCCTCTGTCCCTGGGACACAGAGTTCTGCTCTCCCCATTCCCCATGGGCAGACGTTGCCTTTCTTTTGCTTTCCATGTTCTGTGACTGAGGTCATGGACCCTGTATTTCTTGGTCCTTATCTCTGCCAGAAACTGCATCCTCCTCATGCTCTAGTACTTGCTACTGCTTTGCATTTTGGGGGGCCTGTTCAGCTGTCCTTATTGTCTGTTTCTCTAGGCTAACGCTTCTTTCCCCTGCGAATCTTTCTTGTAAGCTCAAAAAACGTACCCTGCTCTTAAACCACTCACTACCTAGAAGATCATATAGGTCTCCAAGATGACATGTGCCCACCACTGCTTTCAGCTCAGAGTATAAATTTTGTGCTCTCTTTTTGTTTCATGAGTAGGCCCTGTCCCCTCTGCATAGTCTCATTCTGCTTTGGCTGATGCTTCTCATCAAATACCTCTGTCTGCCGTTCCAGTGTTTTAGATGTTATTTTTGACACCTGAGTTTTACTTGCTCCTAATTCTTTTTCACTGATGAAATGGTAAGGGGAAAAAAAAAAATAAGTTTAAACTTTGTTTTCCTTTTCATCCCTCAATGTTCAGCTCTCTGTAGCGATTCAAGTCTCAGCTCTGCTGTGCTCTCAGGTTTACTTCTGAAAATCCAGCATCCTGGTGGTCACTCCTTTTGATGCCGCCTGTTTGCTGGGTTTCAAGGTGCTGCTTGGCCCCTCAGATAATCAGGCTGCTTTTCTCCTGGTGTCTCTTTCAGGTCAGCTGCTTCCTGCATGTATCGCCTACCACCTGCTGGGTAATAATATGAGAGTACTTCATGTTTCTAAAATTAAACTCTCTCTTTTATTCAGGAAACTCTTGACGGAGCCATTGCAATTAACTTACTGCTGCTGTAGTAGCCATATGCAGGTATACTGGCTCGCCAGTCCACTGGCTACACTTTCTCCCCGCAGCAACCCAGGCTCCACACGTATCGCTCCCCAAGGAGCCCAGTTCCATAGGTGTTGCTCCCAGGTACCCATTGGCCGGATTTTCAATGGCCCTCCTTTTCCAGGGCTCCCGATGGAAGTAGAGCAGGGACTGGGCACAAGTCACCAACCCTTAAGACACAGCAAAGGGCAGGAGGGATGGAGACCTCGCTCTTGTGAGCCCACAGCTGGGCCACGGTGTGATGTCCCCATTCCTGCCCAACCTTCAGAGCAGATTTACCCACTGCTCTCAAAAAGTCGCTCTTCCAGGACCCACATTTTACGTCCATATTAGTCATATATCATGGAATGACACAGTGACACCTGGAAGGGTAATGTTCCTATTTATACATTTAACCATTAACTAGACACGCACGTGTGTGTGCGCACACAGGGGCTATGGTAAAGACACATTAAAAGAAACATTTCCGGCACAGGGATTTAGCTGTGTGAATCCCATTAACATTAATGGGAGTTGTTCCCCTAAATCCCCATGTATCTCGTTAAAATATACCTATTAGTGACAGGCTGGAGCCTACAAAAACCAGCAGTTTCCAAGTTAAAACTGAAACTTCATCATTAACTGACCCTATTGTGCCTCAGTAATGCAACACTCTTTAACTTCTCAAATTCAAAGGTATCTTTTCTCCATTGAACTTAAAACAAATCTTGTCTTGTTAATACAATAGGTTCTGCTGTAGTTAGCCCTCTCTGTAACTCTTTATCATCTTGGAAATGTTTTCTTTCTCTAACCAATGCCATCTATGAAGGGACAGTGTTACCAAAATATCTTTGAAACCCTTGAGAAATAGCATATGAGATATAAATAGTGCATGCTCTAATAGATCATAACATCAAGGTATGATGGTGATAAACTGTCAGGTACTGGGTTGTTGTTCTTGGGATGTTTTAAAATAAAGATGTGTAACACCCAAGACACTCCAGAGGAACGAATGCCTGGAGAAACCAGATACATGAGGGAAACTTGATTTAGAGTAAACTTATTTAACAACGTCATTATGACAGAAAGAGACCTTAATACGGGCCCCCCAAATTCTCACCGCTGTAGCTGTGTACATTCTAACCACGCTGAGGTTGGGTTTGTGTGATGATGACGGTCTGTGTTGCAATAGGCGTAGGGCAGGATGGAGATGATGAAGCCAAGTAAACAAGCTGGTTCCACTGGTGGCTGCAGAGTTGCTGTTCCTGAGCTACCGGAGAGGGGGAATTTCAGGACAGATCAACATGTGTGGAGTCTGCTCTAACGCTGTTGTGGTGTTTCTGATACACGAGGCAGCTCATTTACTGTTGGCTTGGCTAACCCTGCACTGTAGATATAACAGAAACCCCTGCTTTTATAGCTTTGATAATGGTGTGACTTTTTCAGCGTGTGCTAGGAAGCTGAAATAAGGGGTGCCAGCAAAAGCAGGATCCCCAGTGATATACTGGTAAAATATTTGGAATGTAGACCTGCATCAAATATAATTTCCTCCCGGTTTAACAGCAGAGATAAAAGGGTTACAGTGAGAGCGGATATCAGATCCAGTAAGTCTTGCTCTTTTTGAGTAGAGCACGGCACAAAAATAGACATGTCTAAAAAAAAGCGGACCCCACTGCTGTTGCTCCCATTCCCACTGCAGTGGGCACAAGCCCTCACCTTTGGGCTGGGACCAGTGGGTGAGAACACCCTCCCGTGCCAGAGGAAATTACTGTAATTACCCTGTATGCCTGTGTTTATTTCCCCCATCCCTCCCCCAGAGCCAACCTCTTTTAATATATTGCAAATAATTTTTTGGCTATAGGTCCCTAAATGGTCCTTGTTAACCCATGACCAGTACCCCCAGTCCTGAACAAACCCGCTCCCTGCTAGACCCAGCACATGAGTTGGTTGGGTCAGGAGCAGCTCTGGTAGGGCTTCTTCCAGTAGTTTAACCATTAACAATAAGCAGTGAAATGAGTCATCCGTACTTTATTTTTAATTAGAGCTGCAGTGAGCTCAAGCTTGAGATTTTTTTTTTGTCTGCAGAGCTCGGGAGCTGAAACCAGCAGCACTTTCCTGGTACCGGCTGTGCAGGGATTGCTGTAGAGCAACATCCTTGGGTTGTTGTGGATACAAACAGTGGAGCAAAACCAATGCAACGTGCAGATTCACAGGGCAAATTAGTATAATTCCTGTTGGTTTCGTCTGGCTGGAGATGTCTGGCTTGCTTTATTTCTGTTTCCCTCTCATACCCCCATCCACCCCCGCCTCTGAAACAGAAGCCCAAATAACGAGCGAGACAGCAGTGGATAAAGGGGAAATTCATATTTAGATATGAGGGTTGTTTGTTTCAAATGTATTTAATTGATTGTATTCTAGATACGCTTAATTTGAAGTTTTCAAGCCACAAACCAAATGGAAAAATAGCTCCACAGACTCCTGGAATCAAACAATATGTTTGTATTTTGAATACCTTTTGAATTAATTTCACATCCATGAACAAGTCCAGAACTTTTCTGTACAGAGTTCTGAGGAACTATCCCTGACAGTGCCTGTGACCCGTTCAAAAATCGTCAATGTCTTTAAAAGGAGGAGTGAATCCTGTGCTCGCCTGAGCTGCGGTGCCAGCCCTGGCAAAGGGACACTGTGGACGATCTGCTGTGCTCCTACAGACCGTGGCATCAAAGGAAGATAGTTCTTCCTTTGTACTGTACTGTAAATGTACTGTAAAGCAATAGGAAAATGTGTTGTGCTGTTTGGCATTTTGTTATATTTTGGTGAACTAAAACTCGTAATAGAGGGTTAGTTCCATTTTTTCTTATCTGGGTCGCTGTTATCTGTGGAGGAAAATCCAGCTTGTTAATCCTGGAGGCTTTGCCATGTCAGTGCCAAGCGGCTGGGAGATGAGAGCTGGCTGTTGGAGCCCTGGCCCCAGCTCTGGTGGCCTCCATCAGCTTGGCCATAACAGCTCTTTGCTTCCTTTACCCATGTTTTATTTTGTCTCTTCTTGGGGAAGAAAAAGTTGTGAGATTTGAGACAGTGTCCTTAACTTCAGCAAGCAGGACCGTAGTGAAGGTCGTGCTGTTTGTTCCATATCCATGATATTTATTTCTCAGGCGCTGTAACTGTTCCTTTCTACACATGCTTGAGGTAGGTAGTGATTTAAGCTGCTTCTCATGATGGGCGCGTTCATTTTTAGCCTGGGATTTCTTTTGCATCCCTGGTTAATAGTTGGGAAGACGGGTTGGGAGGGAACAAGGGTTGTTGAAGGGTAGGACACAAGCTGTGCTGGGGCGAGGGCCTGGGCTCCCCAGAGTGCTTCAAAGTGGCACACAAAATATTAATCTAACGGTCAGGTGCTTCTTTCTGCTCAGCCTAAACGCGAAATCCCTTGTTCTGGGGTGCAGGTTCCTGTGGCTCAGGTCTAGTGACTCTGGCAGGACTTTCCTTAGAGGGCAGAGACAGGCTTTGGTGGGAGCATGAGCAGCGGAGAGCTGGCCACCTTGCTCCTTCTCAGCTCTACTGGGTGGGCTGGGAGAGAAGCCGGAGGGGCATCAGGCTGTGTGGGGCTGGTGGGGGTTATATTCAGGCAGGAGAAGTGGTGGGGATGCCAACAGCAGCGAAGGACATGGGGGTATAGGCTGAAGTGCCACTGGGGACATGAGCCCAGGGACACACAGCTTCTTGCTGGACTGGGCTAGTCTAAGCTGAGGGAAACTTGGTATTTCCCCTCAAGAAGAAGAGCCGTGATAAAAGACACCACTTTGTAGCATTTCTCATGCAAAGAACCACACTAAAGAGCAGAGTTACAGAGATAAATGCAGATGGGAGCAGGCCAGGGGAGATGGATTGATACAGAAACTGGAGAAGATCGACCACTAGGATAGATAAGGTGAGGAGTCAGAGATGGAGATACCAAACTTGGTGGATAATCCTTGGAAATGAGCACCCTCGTGCTGTGTGAAAGGACCTAGAGGAGGATGATGCAGCATGGGGGGAGAAGCGCAGGAGAAAAGGTCAGTAAGTTGGGTTCATTACAATCCAACAGTAAACTAGAGTTTTAAAGCTCTAAACACATGAAGAGGTATCTCTTTGTGCAGGAACCAGACGATATCGAGTTCTGATCTGAGATTACATCTCTCTCCGTTTTTCTCTCTCTCTCTGTACCTCATTGTGATTATTACGTATTTTGCTAGTAAGATCCAAATTGCTAAGTGGCTGAAAAATTTAATTCAAGAGTCTCCATATAGTGATTTGTCATTACTGTAGATTTTTATGTCTTCATGTAGTTAATGTAACCTTTTTTGGAGAGCGTTGGAAGGCAGCATTCAGAAAATCAGTTGGTTTCCTCGCTTCACCACTGGTTTGAATTGCTCTAATTGAAACCAGTATTATTTCATTTGATCTTGTAATTAAACAATGTAATTTATATTAATCCATTAAATAATTTGGCTAATTGCTTTTACACTGATTGTATCTTAGCCTTTTTTCTTTTAAATTATTATTGAAACCAAGCAGTTATCTACTGAAAACCAGTAAGCCCCAAGTGAAGAAAAGATCTTTCTTACTTGTGGGGATTTTTTTTTTTTAATGTTCTTTGATAAAAAACTATATTAAAATATAATCACAGAGGCCCTGATTCAGCCAAATGTTTAAGCATATCGTTCCACCGCTGCTCAGTAAACTTTTTTGAATCGGAGTTTAAATGATGAAAAGGCAGACTTTGGTTGGAAATTGAAGCTTTGCATCCCTGGGAGGGGAAAGACAGTCTCATACTAGCAAAAGAAATTGGCTTTATTCCTGTTTCCCTGTCGCTGACCCACAGAGAGATACTTCAGGAGTCCCTCATCCCGAGCCCTGGCTGCGTGTGGCTGAGAACGCTGGAAAGTTCTCTTGTACTTCAAAAAATGCGTTCACAGTTCACACACTTGAGTAGACTCGGACTTGGTGAAGCTGAGATCGTCGTGTGGGAGTAGCCAGGATGCGTGTGCCCTGGTGAGAGATTCAAAAAGGAGAAAATCATCTGTTGCAGTGAATTCTTGCTTCTCTGCTCTGCTCCTGGCACCTAATTATCGCCTTGCCACACGCATCTGAACTGGGAACCTGCTGGAGCGCCCAGGGAAGGGCACACGTCAAAATAAACAACATGTGTGAGGAATCGGAATGGATAAGAATGCGTAAGCTAATTCTTCAGGATAAAATAATATCCTTGTAGGTCTGCCGGAGTTCAGGTTGGTTAGGATGCTCACCTCTACCTCTGTCAGCTTAAGAGTGAAAAAGAGACGAGGTGCCACGGGGTGTTTGGCCAAGGTAGGAGGAAATGTCAGGAGTCAGCAGATATGACTACGATGCTTTGGTGCATCAGGCTTATTTTGTGGTCACTGTGTTTGTTTATTTTTGGTGTCATTTTGGACAGTTGCAGCCGTGAGTGTGGTTTTTGTACACAGTTTGTGCTCCTCTTCTTGGCATCTGCCTGCTGGGGGGTGGTTGGATTTTGCCACAAGCGACGTTCTGCAGTGCAGTGGGCATTTGTCTTCTGAGGGGCTGAGAGTGTTGGTGGAACTGGCAATAGCTTTGTGGCTGAGATGCTCCAAAATGCTCTTGTTCTGCAAATGCTGAAACTTGCACAAAACTGGCTGCTTGCCATTCATTCACTGATTATGAGTCCCAGGTCCCTGTGGGCCTGTTTCGTGCTTTACTCTGTTACTGATCTTGTTATTACGAGGCCCGTAACCTAAGGACTGCATGAGTTAGATGAAAATTTACCATATATTTCATGGTTGTATATTGCCACTCTATACACTGCCCTCTGATACCTGTATGTTGGTGTTATCATAACATTTTTGAAACACACAAATTGAATTTTGCCATCTACCGTTTTTCTTTTTCTCAAGCATTCTTATTCTGAGCCCGGCCCCTTCAGCCAGGTTTTCCCTACTCATCCTTCTGTCTATTTAAAAGTTGTAATTGTGTGGTTTCCAGCCTATTTCTTACAGTATTTCTGGTAAATTGTAGTTGGATTCGACTTATTTCTTATGGCCTCATTTTGTCTTTTTATTTCTATATTCTAGCACTAATTACTAGTGATGTGATTAATGTTCCACATACCTGGTAGCTTTGTTGTTTCTGGTTTTCAGATAATGTTAATTAAACCAACTTTGAAAAAATACTTGCTGTCCTGATCACGTGTCACATATCTAATTCTTTCTGGAAAGCAGAGGCTTTATAAAAGCTGAGTAATTAGAGATACATTTATGCAACTACACTTGCAGGAACTTTCAGTCTGGGTATCACTGTCAGGAGTCCCGACTGTATTTAAGAGGACGACCATATGCAATTCTTTGTTAGGTTTACTTTATATAGGATTAAAGCAAGGGCTATAAGATCTTTCCAGTGTCTTTTCATAGAGCTATAGTGAGGGGTTGTTTGGGTTGAAGGAGAAATCCCACACCATAAATGGCAAAAACCTCTACTCTTTAAAAAAGTCTTACTAATTCATATTTTTAACTATGTTTTCGTAGTTTTGGGGTCTCCTGTATTTCTAGCCCTCTGTGCATGAGTATTAAATTGCATTAAATTTCCATGATTTTGTGGACTCTGGACAGAGTGAGATACAGCATAATGGCAGATTGGGAGAAAATAAGGAAAGAGGTAAGAAATAGGTATAGCAGATGCCCTGCATGCGAGTCACATCCCTCACTGCGCTATGGGAAGGTGATCAGATACGCCAAGGGTAAGGGTAGTCCGGGAACATCGAGGAGAAAGAATAGCAGTTACTTTCAGAGCACTTTGGTTTATCTTGCAATGTCTGTTTTCTTTGCAAAATCACTAATGGTCACTATTATTGGAATTGTTAAAGTGACCTTTAAATTGCTTTACAAATATCGAGTTGGGGATGCAATCTACCTCTGCACAATAGTCAATTGTCCGTCCCAACTTAAACAAAACAAAAAAACCCAAGTACATTTCAAAGTATTTCAAGCAAACTCTTTCAAGTATTTTTAAGAGTGTCATGTCCAGTCCTTAGCTTTGCAATAATGTCACCTTTTATACAACGTTAGGAGTGATTTTTGCCCTGAAGAAGGGCTAAAATCTTAGGAGATACTAAAAGCTCTTTTTTTTTGGTCCCCTCCTAGATTTTGGTACTATATGACTGAGCGTGGAATTTTCACTGAACTTTGTGTGTATATATATGTAGACATGTATGTACTTAAACGTATATGTATCTCATACACATCTTTTGGAAGAGGATGTAACAAGAATTGATGCAATTGAGTGCAGATATTTTCCTTTCCCCATAATTTTGATGTGGCGGCTGTTTTTCCCCAGATATGTGGGTATCTGCCCTCTCCCATCCGCTGAGGTGTGAACATCATCTCCCCTAACCCCATCTAGTCAGGTTAGGGAACTGGTAGCACTTTGGTTCCCAGGCCATATAGACACCGTATGGAGTGCCCAATACATTCCATACGATGCTGGGGGTGACTCCCATACGAAGGTGGAACCTTATAGGTTCTACAGCAAAAAATAAAGTGCATTGTATCAGCAACTCTATACAGGTATAACTTGCTTTTATCGTACAGTGGCCATACTTCTGTAGTAGCTGAACAGCACGTTTGTCTCTCCCTGTAGAGAACCTCAGTCTCAATGCTTTCACCTTACTAACCTGTTTGCCAAAACTCATCGCGTTAAAGCAAAGTGGAGTTCTGGTAGGTCCTCGCCCCATTCATAGTCTTTCAGCTTTACTTCCTCGAGTCCCAGATTAAAATCTAATTAAAACTTGGATGCTAGTTGTTCTGTAAATTAGGGTGAGCAAATGTTTTCCCTGTGACACTTTTCAAATTGTTGTGTGGAAGATACGTGCCCTTTGAGCTGTAGAAAATGCAAGATAATTTAACATAGCTTGGTCGAGATATAAGGATTGAGTTAGCCGCAATCTAGCTTGTATTTCATGAATACAAACCAATATTTTAAATGTCCTCTGTACACTGGAAATCTGAAATGTGCCTTGTGGCAAAAGGCAGAATTCAGACCTGGTATAAGTATATTGAATCCCATTGAAATCTCTGCCTTTACGGTTGTATTCACTCAGACCTGATTTTGACCCTAAATTAATCATACGGGACTAAATTTAACCTGCCATAAATGTACTCGTCTACGCACAAATACATAAAAAGGCACCAAAAGGTGCAGTTAGCATAGAAAATAAAATGCAGCTAATTATTGCAGATCTTTTTTAAGTATGTTTGCAAGTGATGTGTTTTCAAAACAAGCTAAACAATAATTCATCAGCTTGTGTACCACATGCTGGCTAATGAATAAAGTCAGGAATCAGGAAGCAAATGTAAATATGGGGTCTAATTCCCAACTGCCAAATTAGAAGTATTCTGTGCCCACTTTGCACAGGTGCAAGTGACAACGCAAGTTACAAAACAGCTGGGAATCCGGTCTCGCAGTATGTTCTGCTGTTCAAATAATTGAATTTAAAGTGTGGTTACTGACTAACTAAAGTCTCTCCAACTGTATTGGTCCTCGTTTCCCAACCCCAAGCCTGAGAGAAGACCAGGCCATTCGAGAAGATTGTCATTCAAGCTTACCCTTTCAACCAGAACCCGCAGGAAAAAAAAAAAAATATAAAAAAAATGCCAGTTTCTTTTGTGGTGGCAGTTAATCCGTCAGGAGCAGGTTCAAGTTTTGGCAAAGATCTGTGGTGAGATAAAATGAAAAAAGCTGCCAAACAGCATTGTTCGGGAGGGGAGCGGACACCACTTCCCCAAGTGGAATGCCAAGCACACCTACATGGCTTCACCGGCCATGGGAAACCCGGGATATTTATAGCTGCAGTAAGCTTTAGTGCTCATTTACCCCGGGGCAGCCTGTTCATTGCAGAAACGGCTTCATAATAGCTAATGCTCCTTTCTACAAAGTTGTTTTTTTTTTTTTTTTTTTAATAATTCGCTTGAGTAAGTGTAGCAGAACATACTAATAGTTTTGAAATAAAGCACGTCTAAGCAATGGGTTTGCAGTGCCGTGGGATGTGCAGCTCGGCGCCCTGTCCTCCTCGCTTCGGCTTCACCCTTTGACAGCTCTCAAACCCATTTCTTTCCTCTCTTGCCATCGTTGTCTGCGTGCAAGACCCGGAAAGAATTTGGTGCCAATTTTAGGACGGTAACTTGATTGAGTGACTCTTCTTTTTCTACTGGGATCTAACAATCTGTCTTCAGGTGTGTTTTGTAGACAGATGCTGCTGGGTGAGAACAGGGGTTGGTGCAGGCATTGCCTTGGTGGGATGCGGTTTTGTCTGCAAAGTCAGAAAGGAGATATGTTGAAGGGGAGCTGTTAGTAAATAAACACAACCGTGAGCTGCCATGGCTTTCAGTACCTGCCTCACCTGACTCTCATTTTTCTCATGGGGTTTGGATTTGAATAGAAAAATTAAAGACCAGGCAGACAGTTGCACTATCTCCTCTCACCACTATGTCCCACTAATGCAGGTTCTCTGGGGACATTCTCTCCCCGCTGCCGGGGCAGAGGAGCTCACACACACCAGGATGAGCTGCCACGATGCCGCTTCTCTGCCGAGGAGGAGAGTGGGGGAGATTTTCCTTCCCTGGCTTTCCCCTTGGTAGCTGGAACACCGCTCTCGTATTTTATCCCAGGAAACTTCGTGCCACCCCGAGCGCAATCTGGCCGGTGCGGCAGCGCCCGGGGGTGCCTGCTGAGGGGCGCTGAGCCTCCCGCCGCCAGATCCTGCCACCAGGAAGCCTCCATCTGTCTGTGCCAACTGTCACCTCGGCTTTTTTCTTCTGGTTACCCGGTGCTTTAGGGCTAGGCTTGTTCTTTTGGGAGCAGAGAATTGGAAAGGACCATCAGGGTTTCCAAGCCTGCTCTGCTGTAACTGCAAGGGTCTGTGGAGCTTGTTTCATGTGTAGATGACACCAGGTAGGATCCTTGGCCAGAATAATCCAGTTCATTTTATTAATAAACATGACATGGCCATTTTTGTCTTGAAACACTCTGGCTCCACAGAGATTACAAGTTATCTGGATTTTATTTGCAGTTTCAATCTGAGCATGAGGAGCAGCATGTTGGGTCACTGGGATGCTCTTAGGACAAATCGCAAGTGTCTCCGTTCTCTCGCAAGCTTCCATTTTTATCCTGCATTATTTTTAAAAGTTCATAGTTTATGTAGAAAAGTGTTTTGGGGGTTAGAAGTGCAGCCTTTCGGGAGTGTGTCAGTGTAGCAGTGCAGCAAGGGCACAGCTGGGGGGGTTACCCTGCTCTCTGGTTGGAGATCTTTTGCAGATCTCAGCTGTTTGCATGAAACGTAGAGGAAATGTGGGACAAACAGAGCTTTCAGCTTTTGTGAGTCTCTAAACTCCATTTTCTCTTCACAACCTTTCAATCTTTAGCCAGTATTTTACCCCCCTAGAGTTGCTCAGGCTTGTTTGAGTGAAAATTAGGTCTTAGTGTCTTTATTTCCATTGAGTATCAGAGAGCTTGATCAATTTTAATTACAGGAATGAGCTGACTTGGTTGTAACCCATTACTGGTTGTGTACCAGAGAGAAAAGCCTGGCCAGGATTTCCAGAATCTTGGAATCAAACATACTCTAGAAGACAAAATAATGAAAAGGTGAGCAGAGGCTTTTCTTTGACCATGGGAAAACCAAGTTTCTACATCTAAGACAAACAGCTGCTGTAAGTGGAAACACGTGGGATTTCATGCTGGCTGGAGGTGACTTAAAGTACAGCCCAGGTCAAGGATCAGTCCCAGGGGGCCTGATTTTGTTCACTTTATATGTTAATAACCTTAAAGTAGGAACATGAAGTAAAGTGATAACATTTGCCGATGACACAGCCTTGCGGGGAACAAGTTAATGTGAGGTCAAAAGACTGTAAAATTCAAAATAACTCAAATAGACCAGGTGGCTTTTGGAATCTAGTTTAGAGACATTTAATGTCAGGGGGCTCACCCAGCCACCTGGTGTCCTCCACACGGGATGTCCTCCTGCCTATGGCACCTGGAGCACTTCCAATGGAAGGAGAAGCTGTGGCTGCAGGAGTCTGATGCTCACTGGCAGTAGATGGTGGGAGATGCCACGGTAAATCCCAAGTGACTGCTCTTACACATGCAAAGGCTTATTGTAAAACATCTGGAAACTGCAAAGGAGCTGTTGAAGTAGTTCCTAAGTAGACACATCACTGTAAGTTTTCTTATGGCCAATCCACTTTCAGTGGATAGAGATAATCATCCCAGCGCTGCTCGGAGACCGTTCCTCGTGCAGGGTGTCCTGCTGTGGGAAAGGGGACAGTGAGTGTACCCTCTACTCTCATCGCACAGAATATAATAGATCTCACATTAGATACACCGAAATACTTCATAACGTGTGTTTAATGACAGCTACACGTAGGTCCGTTCACATTCCAACATCGCTCAGGTTTTCTAATTACAAATTGACGGTTGGGTTTGTGTTTTTAATTTCAAAGCTGCTATCTACTCCCATTTCTTAATTTTTTATTTTTTTTTTCAAACTGCCATACAGTGAGATTGAGAAATGGAGTTGGCTGGGACTGCTGAGTAACCCCATGAACTAATGAAGTAAACATTTGCAACCGCTGTGCCGTGGAAGGGATCCAGCTCTCCCCGGTGTACACCTGCAGAAACCTGTGATTCACCTCTGAGTCACTCTGCAAATGTTAGCAGGGCAGAGCCGGCAGCCGCGCGGAGGGCTCGCCGCTGCCAGTCCTCTCCTTCCCCCCTGGAATAATGACATTAATGATGCTTCCAAATGGCTCACGGGGTTGCAAAATGAGAGATCTAAAAAATCCAGGCGGCAGCTTGATTTCCTAATAGGTTGCATTAAGTAGGACATTGCAGGTTTTACAGGCTGAAGTTGATTAGACAATAAGACTTAAAATATGTAGCTGAAGTGGTTAGAAAAATAGGTTTTGGAAGCTCAGATCAAAGCTTTACAGGGGGGTGATTAGATAAATAAAAAGTTTAAGCCTTCTGAGCAAATAATTGCACATCCTCTGAAAAGAACAGTTCATAGGGATTGATCAAATGTGAGTCACCCCAGGCACAGATGTCTTTCTAAGAATATTCCATTTAATTTTCTTAATGTACACCAAAAGCAAAGAGACGCTGGTGCTGATCAGTGAATGCTCTTGTTTGCATAAGGAAACGCTCTTTAAAAATAATGGAGAATGAAAAAATAACACCACCAGCCAAGTGACCACCAAAAATGATTCAGTTCCTGTTGTCTAGCAGGGATAATTTCCTCTTTATTAGTGATTTCCCCCCTCATTGCAAGGTGTGGGCTTTCTGTCCTTTAATATATACTAGAACCACTGAGCACACGCTCAAAGCTTGAGAGAAATGTGAGTCTCATTGCAATTCCCTGTTCTTAAGGGTCATTTTGTACCAGTCTTTGGAACCATCAGCACTGGGAGACTTGTAAGAGTCTTAGAAAAAAAAAAATAAATAGATCCTAGAAGTCCGTGATGTTGTCCCTGTGCAGGATTTTCTCCTTAGGTAAGGAATGGAGTTTGAAGACAAAGAGAAACTGGAGGTGAGGGGGGTCTCTGTAGAGGGGAGCCCTGTTCCCTGAGGACAGACGTTTCTGGAAGAACTTTCCCCTTCCTGCTTTGGTGTTGGTTTTTGTGAATCCACCTGCAAACCCCTGTCCTCTGGAGGGTGTGTGTATATCGGGAGGCTGCGTTAACATCACAGAGAACAGCCTGACAGGGTGAAATTCTGCCCTTCAAGATTTTGACATCCGTTCCGTTTATTGCAACAAAGCCAGAATTTCACCTCTGCTGCTTCTGAAGGAGAACGAGTAATAGCAGGGAGCTTGGCTCCTTCCAACCTGCTCCTCAGACCTCCCTCTGACACAGGGAGTGCAAATGGAGTGAAGCTGGGGAAAATGTAATAGGAAGAAGGTTATGCAAAAATAATAAAAAAAAGTAATCCTAAATTCCTTAGAAATAAGCTCTGTGTACAGTCCCGAGACCTGCAGCACTGTCTGTTAAAGGTGCCGTACAGATGCTGGGTATCTCACTGCCTGGGATATATTCCTGATTCAAGCAATTAAGTTTTGCTTTGCTTGTTCGGTCTTTGAACACCAAGTTGTTGAATAAGGGATGCACAAACTCACAGAAAATGCAGTCTGCTCCTGTGTTCCCCTCTGTCCTGTCTGTTACGTCCCTGCAGATCTCAGGAGGCATCTTCTGGGTGCCTCCAACAAGCTGACAGTGGTAGGACCGGCACATCCATTGGAAGGGTGGAGCTGGTAACAAAATAATGGCTATTGAATTTCACTTTAATGAGCGCCTTGAAACCATGACTAAATCTGCTTGTTCTTAATAACGGAGGATACCTGACCTTCTGTCTTGAGCTCTTTCATTTAATGTAATACCTAATTTCTGAAGGTAGCTGATCTTCTCTCACTGCTCCCTCCCTTCTCTCTCCCTCCTTCGGCTCCATGGCAGGAATTCACATACATGAAATTGGCATGAACTGAAGTCTGGTAGGAGGGAGGCAGCTCAGAAATGGTGTTGCTGAGGTGCTGTATGGGTTTTGGTGTGTCTCAGGCATCACTTGCCTGATGGCCAGCTGTAGGATAACTGCTGGGCCATGTCAACCACGATCTGTGAGCAAGTTTCAGATGTACTTCACAGCTAACCTAGAAATATTCCTCACGTAGGAAAGACTGAATTTTTTAATTATGGCTTTTGGTGATATCCAGTGGTGTGGAGGGGAGATAAATAATGAAATAATGGGAGCGAAATTCCCATTTGGTTGGTTTCCAACCTCTGCTTTCAGTTTGACTTACTTTCTTTGTAATTTGGTTCTTATGTTCATACTCAGTGCTTTTTCCTCCTGTGACTTACGTTGTCTATTTAAGCTCAGTAACAATCTTTGGCTGGAGAACCAAAGGCTCTGCAGAAACTTCAACTTTATGTTGTGAAAACAATTTGCTCTGTGATTCAGACCGAGGGGCACATTCTCTTCTGTCAAGTGGAGAAACTTTCCTTTATCTAACAGTAATTTGTTTTTATCGATGATTAACATTGCCACTTGTGATGTGTCCTTAAAGCTGTTACCTTCCCACTCTCACCTCTTAAATCCTCCTTCACTTGGGTGATGTAAACATTTGATGTGTGTTCATATAGAAAAGGGCTTGGTCTTATGTACAGAGGGGTTAAGGGTGTGCAGCACCTCAAGGTAACTGCCTCCTACTTGGGAAAATCAGACACGTTATGTATCAGCAATTTCCCCTTGCAGCTGGGAAATAAATTTATAGCTTGGTATTTCTAAAAGAAAAAATCACTAGTTCTGATTGAAATGCTTAGCAGCGTAGACAGTTAAAGTAAAGCTTTTTCCTGTCTCATTTTTTATAGCCATACACTTCCTTAATTTTCTTCTGTCATATTTTGAACTTCAGAAAAATGATATTTCCAACAAAAGTAGAAGGATGAAAATTTTTCTTCTG
Organism: Calidris pygmaea; assembly: GCA_003697955.1. Lineage (NCBI taxonomy): Eukaryota > Metazoa > Chordata > Aves > Charadriiformes > Scolopacidae > Calidris > Calidris pygmaea. The sequence goes on from QJSC01016343.1 coordinate 1,470,841, forward strand.
CTTATTCCAATCAGCACCTAGAAAATGTAGTCTTTTCATTTTTCAGATACATTAAAGTTGATAAACTGGTGTTTGGGAAATGGAGAAGAGCTAAATTCAGGTCATGTAGTACGTGTTTACATACCTTGAGACCAGGCAGTTATTGGAAATGTCTGAGAGGGAGATTATTGTGTTGATGCTTTACCTGTGGGGAGAAATCTCCCAATGCCCCCTTTTTGTTGTAAACTTGCTCCTGTGAACAGGTAGTTCTGATTGCCTTGATTCTGGTATAAACCACAGGTTTATGCAAAACCGGATGAGTTCAAATGTGAATAAAGCTATTTATTTTCTCTGTCATATCTCCACTCAATAGCTCATGTCTTACTCTAGATTTGCACCGGTGCCACTGAGCTAACAGGTAGTGTAGAGATTTCAAATTTTCTCTATAAGGAATTCAGTGAAAGACACTATATTGAAGATCAGCTTGGGTTTTTTTGTTGCAATTTTTTATTTTGGGGTCATATTCAAGAAGTGATGACTTGAGCATGGCAATTAACTTTGTTTTAAGAGGATGCAATATATTAACACTCTGGTATTGCTTATTGACATACTAACTTTTGTTTGGAAGAGGCTTATTTCATTACTACCCTTGATTACAATTTTTACTTTTCTACTATATGAGAACTAATTTTTGTGGAGAGGGTGGATAAAATGCAAAGGAAATGGGGATTTAGCAGGGTCCAATCAGGAGTTAATTAGCTATTTATGTGACAGACAGCCTCAGTGTAGCCCTACTAATCCCTTCTTTTGTGACTGCAGTCTAGAGTAAGGCTCAGACCCGGGTAAAAGTCAGTAGCTCTGGCAGAGTTCTGTGAAATGTACACAAAGCTGCATTTGCGGAGTATCTCTTCATGGGAACGTTCCACAAAGCTCTAAAAAGCCACATGTGTTCTTAACATCCACTGTCATTAGGTCACAGTATCTTGAAATTCTTTTCAGTTTCAGAATTTAGCAATGGCTTTTTCTGTTAAAATAGGAATTGCTCTTAAAAAAAGATAAACTCGCATCCATTCAGCATGCTGCGAGGAAAGGAGCTGCTTGGGTTTTTGTGCAGACCCGGCAATAGCTTCATGAGAAAGTGTGATCCTCGAGAGGAAAGATGTCCCGTCCTCAGGACACTTGCCTGGAGTCAAGAAAGGCATAGACTTAATGACGGGACTTTGGGGCAGTGATTTTTCTCTATACATTTTGGTTCTCATGCTATAAGAGAGTAATTCCAACATTTCTTTTCTCTGCGGGCGCATTGGGGTGTGCTTAGATATTTGGCTGTGTCCATACAAGCTGGACAGGCAGAAGTGAAGTTCCTAAAATCAGATCTGGAAGTGCCCTCTTGTGCGATATTTCCTAAACCCACCACTTTAATGATCCCAATCTCTAATTTGATGATCTTCAGGCAGTTAAAAATAACGCTGAAGCTGAGCATGCTGTTTAGGAGACTAGTTTAGGAGTTTGTTTCTGTTTCTCTCCTGCACCTTCACGTTCCTCTTGGCCAGGCAGTTCTTCTTCCTTCCCAGGGTGGATGTGCAGGGCTAGGGCTCCTGTAAAGGACTGTCCTAGGGCATGACCACTGCAGTGGAAAACGTTTCCACCCCGCTGCAGGAGCAGCTCTACGTTCCCGTCAGCCAAATTCAAGCCTGTAATGTTTGGACTTGGGCCAGTGAACTGAAGCAAGTTGGTTTCAAGCAGCTTCATGTATTTTCCCAAAGAGTTTTCCCAAGCATATTATCTGCTGCTGCATTGTGTTTCGTGGTTAGCCTCAAAGCCATGGGTTACTAATGTATTCCTCTCATTCTTTTCTTTACAATAAGACCTGTGCCATTAAGGAGGTTTATCTGACCTTCAGATGAGACAATAAAGACCTAAGCCCAGTTACGAGCCCTTACTTCAAGCGCACCTCTCATAGAATCACTTTGGTTGGAAGAGACCTGAAAGATCTTAAAGATTGAGTCCAACCATTGACCCAACACTGCCAAGTCCACCACTAACCCATGTTCCTCAGCACCATGTCTGCCTGTCTTTTAAATCCCTCCAGGGATGGGGACTCAACCCCTTCCATTGGTAACCTCTTCCAATGCTTGATAATCCTTTCAGTGAAGAAAGTTTCCCCAATATCCATCTTAAACGTTCCCTGGCACAACTTGAGGCCATTTCCTCTTGTCCTATGGCCTGTTACCTGGGGAAGAGACCAAGTCCCCCCTCGCTACCACCTCCTTTCATGCAGCAGTGCTGGCTGTTCTGGGGGTCTAGGCAAGGTGGTCAAGTTCTCCAGCTTTGCATTGGATCTCTTGGACTATTTTTGGGTGGACAGGGGTCCACACTGCCAAACAATCTCCAGCGAAGCGTGTTATAGTTAAATGCTTTGGAAAAGTGATCAAGACCTGGAACCAGCCTGATGGTCTTCCCACACTCAGAGCTGGCTTGGGGTGAGCCTTGGATGGGGCTTCTTTGGGCAGCAGTGGGGTTGTTTATGTTCCCTGCAATACCTGGGAGGTTGAGTTATGGAATGGTGGAAGTTTTGTTCTGTCTAAGTATAGGTCACTTTGGTTTCTTCTGTCCTGTGCCTGGTTTGTTGACAAATACTAAGGATCAATCTGTGCAAAAGCAGAAGATGCCATTCCCTTTTCCTGACATATTTGAGAACTGAAACTTGTTGGAAGTATAATTCCATCTTAGTCTAATTATTTTTAAATGCTGCCTGTGCAGGAAAAAAAGGGAGAAAAAAAGGTGTGAGCTTTTACAATCTTATTCATTCCATCGATGTTAAAGCTTTTTATTTGGCTTCAAAGTCAGTCTACTACTTCACAACAAAATTTCATTACGTCCCAGCTGAGTTCTGTTTAATGGAATTAAATTTCACCCCTTCTAATTATCTTTTGGAACAGGCAATCTTTACAGAATAATTAGTAATAGAAGTACACAATGGATCATTGTCTTTATTACTTGCAAAGAAATTCTAGATGCTGGCCTAAGTCTTGAGGTATGATCTCACAAAATGTAAAATATCTCACGCCCTTCCTCCTAAATTGTACAGCATTCAACACAGTCAACATAATTTAGGCACAATGGGTGGTAATTTTGCTGCTTTGAGATGACCAGCTCTAAGTTGCTTTTATAGAATAACTTTCCCAATCCCATTCTAATTAAGCAAGACTAGAAATAGGCAATCTTTCTGTCTTGAATTAATTTTCAAGGTTTTTAAATGAAGGACTTAATGTCCTTTTATGAAGGAGATAAAAAGAACTGTATATTTCCTTATTGAGCCTGGGGTTTTCCTTCAATGGTCATTTATATTGTGGCATTGTTTTAAAACACCTCCTTCAAATTCTGCTAAAATGAAGTTAATAACCACACAAGTATAGGATTAAAAAAGGTAGATACCCCTGCACTGAATGAACATGTACAATCGTAAATGGAAATAAATTATCCTGGCATAGGTGAGAGCCATTTGGAATATCTGGCCTCTCCCCCTCTGGCTTTTCTAAATGTTATAAATATTATTAAGTCTTCCTGAATTGTTCTCCAAGATGTGCTTCTCCTTGTCAAAAAGAGGGAGAAGTAACTTAATGAAAAGAAAATTAATTTTGTATCAAAATGGGCTGTTTCTCTAAGAATCAAGGTTGAAACTAACCTTTCATTGATTTAAAATTTGCCACAAAACTGGGAGGGAAAAAAGAAAATGTGCAAGAAAAATGGGTAGGGTCCTCCTTGGACTGCTAGTCTTTATAATTTAATTTGTTGAGAATTTAAAATTACATTAATTGTGCTTAAATAACTGACATTATTTGACACTGCAACAACAGAGCAACGGAAATGAGTGACAAACACACAAAAGACTTTTGTTATCTTTGTTTGTCTGCCTGAATAAATCTCAACAAGTAGTTCAAAGATTTAAATTTATAGCATACTTAATCGTCATTAGATGGCCAATCCTATTGACTCTAAACTGCATTTCACTGATATTGAATAGTTTTGGCATCCGCTGCAGTTTGACTCATCAAGAATCTTTATTTTCAAATCACTGAAATTGTGTAAAGAGAGGTCATAAGGAAGGATTGTACACAGTGTTATGCTATACATGTTTTTAAAATGCTGTGGATTTTTTCTTTCTCTTTCTAAAGCTGTTTGTTTATATTATTTCCATACCACTGTGCTATTTGGAAATACAACCTGTGACAGGGGACAACTAATAAAGGTTTTCAATTTAGAAAGTAATTAATTATTTTGAGACTTACATTCTGTGCATGAGTGGGTGTATTTTCAGTTAGTAATACCTCTCTTCTGAGAAAAGCAAGGTTCATCTTCCCCATTCCCCAAAAAGGCAGCGTGTCCTGACCCCAAAATGCCATGGACTGCAGTGGGAACAACCCCTTTAAAACAAAATAAGTTGGCTAAAACCAGCCAGTCGTAATTCTGTGTCTGATTGTGCAGTGAGATACAGACCCAGTGTTGGATCTTGCTATGGGAGATCCATATTAATGCTCTCTCTCTATCCATTTACCTATAATCGTACAGGAAAAATGTATATTATACTGCCCGGCAGCAAAGCCAGGGTCTGAGATGGGGGGGAAACTAAACTCCCAATCCTTTTCAAGTTCTATTAACTGCTTGCATTTTGTGAAAATCTCACAGAATATGCTGAAGCACTGCAAACTCTAAAGTGAAATGAAATATGTCCTCTATTTGCTAAAAAGCAGTCAGTTTCATTTAATTGAAATGATTTGCAAATTTATATTGAATTTTTCCAGCTACTTTCACTGAACAGAATTAATAAAATTGGATTGCTGACAATGTTTATTTTCACAATATTATATTCTAACAGTTTGAAGGGTTTTTGTTTAGTTTTTATTTTTGCATTTGAAGTTATAAAATGTTTTCTCTAACATTTACCCAAGTTTGGTGTAAGATAGCTGTGGTTTTGTGGGAAAATGGGGAAATTTTAATTTGAAGCCATTTGTTTCTTCCCTATCCTTTCAGTTTGCCAGTTAACCAATTGTTTATTGAAATAGTGCTATGGATTATACACCAAACACCAATTCATTTATTTATTTGGTATCATCCATTGATACCAAATAAAGGTATTTTTTAGAAGCATTGCAAGCCAATGGAGATGAGCATATTCCTGGTAAACCTCAGCATTCCATTGAATCAGTGTGTCTTCACATGCCGTCGATTTTACTGAACTTTAGGCTTAAAATGAAGCAGGCACTTTCATATCATGTCCCTCAGAACAGCTGTAATTATTAGGGAGCTACAGAAGACCTAAGTCAGGAAGTTTTCCAGACCCGTCCTTCTTTCCATGCCTACTGGTGTGGAAATTTTGCAGCGTAGTAATGGGAATGAGACGAACAAGTTCAGGATCTGCCAGACAAAGAGATTTGCCTTCCTTGAAATATTCTGTACTTTGCCATATAAAACTAATAGACAAGTTTCTTATTTTCCCTTATTCTGGAGCAGAAAGGGGTTGAAATCAAAACCAGTCTTAGAAGCTGAGGTACAGCCTGATGTTAACCTTCATTAGTGACATTTACTTTATTACCTCTGCGTGGTCTGACTCCGAGTCCATTTACAGCAGTAGCTGTAAAACCTCAATAAGAATATTGAATTTACTGGAGCCTTCCAATAGAAATGAAAGCAGAATTTGCCCCCCCTGAGCTGAACACTGATATTTGGTGGGGGTGTAGTTTCCCTGTACTGTTGGCAGTTTAATTAATCAGCTGGATGATGTTATTTCACAGCAGTGTCTGTTTATGACTGTGAGAAATTAAAAAAAAATAAAAAAAAATAGGATCTTCTCCTTTAGGCTGAGGAGTATCATCCCTCACTGATGCAGGTGAAGAATTTTTTGTCTTGTTTGCAGAAAGCTGCTCCACAAAGTCTTGTTGTGAACGTAGGGCTAATGACCACATTAGCCTCAGTGTAAAAGGAGAGACACGCCTATTAAAACCACTCTCACTGGAAATAATTACCTTTTCAGTTTGCTTATAAATAATAGCAAATATGGAGGGTTGAAATATGGGACCTTTCTTCCTGCAGCTCCCTTGTAGCCTTACACAGCAAGAGCCCACCTTGCCTTTATGGGAGGATTTAGGCAGGAGCCACAATGCAAGGCCAGTAGCATCCACCCGAAAATCCTGGAGAGAAGGAGGGACACAAACGTTGTGCTTTTCCTCGTAGCAACTTTACTCCCTCCTTCAATAAACACAAATAAACCATCCGTTGCCATTTCGCTCATAGTGAATCCAAAATGCAGGGGTGAGGCCTTTCAGTTCCTGGGGGACCGAGAGATTTTGTTATGAGATGCTTATTCCTGAAGGGCCAAAAGCTCCCGAAATAAGCAAATCCCAGTGCCTGTGCATGGAGCTGAACTGGGACCTCAACCCTTGATCTTTGCATTGGCGATGGAAAGGATTTCCCTTTGAGCAGCACAACTGCAGCCCGGCTGGATGCTGAGCCATCATTTCCTTCTGACCATGCAAATAAGTCTGTAAAATGTAGCAGCGGGGTGAAAAAATTACTGGCTGGTCCCAGTAACTCCTGGCTATCTCGTTATTTAATTTGTGGTAGGCTACTAAGGACGTGCTGGAGTGCCTGATGTCTTCACCATGCTTAAAAAAAAGGACATAATAGTCAAGAGCACTAGTGCCTTCCTTTGAGTGGAGCAGTGTGCTATTAAGCCGATAGGATCAGTAAACTTCCGAAAGCCTGCAGGATGAATGGATGTTTTTCAAAGACTTGTTTGGGAAAACAAGGGAAGCAAATGTTCATCGTCTTTTAAGCAGGGGGGAAAAAGAGAGAAAACTCTCAACGAGGGATTATTCCTTTGTCGATTCCATTCCGACAAGAAAAGAGAATGTGCACTGATGATGGTTTGCTTTTGTTTAGACACTTATTTGTGCTATGCCGTGTGAGCCGGGGGGAAGGAAATTTGTCATGTCAGTAGCATGGAACAAGCAGTGGGAGATTAATAAACAGATCGGTTACAGGTAGAGGCTCGTTTGCAGCATCAGTTGGTGTTTTAGGTCTTTGGATGCTGAAAGGTAGAAACACGCAATGATAGATGGTCAAGGTGGGTGCAGGGATGAAAAAGAACAAGTCCCTGGTAGGCTGAGATTTTTTTCTTTGTTTTGCTTAATATAAAAAATTGCCAACTTAGTAATGCTCGTTTGGCAATGCTGTGTATAACTGACAGGTGAGAAGGATTTCTTCCGTGGTGGTGTGGTTTGAGAATTTTTGGTTTGGTTCCCTTTAGCCAGAGAGATAAAGGGAAACCATGGACCCTTCTTTCTCTAAGGAGAGCAGATAAAATTTACGGGAAAGTCAAGTCCAGTTCTTTATTTCCACACACACCCAAAATCTGATGGAAACTTCCATGAGATGCATTTAAATCCTTATCACAGGGGTCTATATTAATGTGCAAAACATTTTCTATTAGCATAGTTTGGTAAAATCCTGGCATTGGTGCAAAAATAATCTCTAATCTTTCAGAACTTCTTTTATAATTAATTCTTTTCCCTCTCAAGAAGGGATGTTTTCTCTCTTAGAAAAATAAGCAAAATGGAGGTGTGGTGAAGAGCTAGTGCTGACATGAGCAGTCATTGGTCATGACGGGTCAGGTTTAACATGAGAAGATTCTGACCATCAGAACAACTTTTCCCATGGGGAAAAGAGGCCAATATATATTTTTACATGAATCTTGACTGCTTTATATAAGAGAGTTTGCAATAATACCAGGAAACTGGACTTGAAAACCCAGGGTGGCATTTCCGTCCGTTTTCCAAATTTATTTGGCTCTCACTTTGTTTCTAGTCTCCACAAGCACCTCTGAAGATGAATTTTATCAGCACAAATGTCCACAGAAGCAAATACTGGGCTTCAACATTTGCATTTTTCTGAAGAGAATTGTGGACTGCTAATTTAAGGATCAGAGAATGTGCCTGGCATTGCATAAGATGTATGTTTTTCCTAAAAAAAAGCCAAATGCCAGCTCACAAATCTGTTGGTCAGCTCCTCCTGGTGGGGAGTGGGCTTGCCCCTCCGTTGTATTGGTGAGACAGCTTGTGGGTGCGTTGTGGGGAGAAGGCAGCGCGCGTGGATACAAACCTTGCCAGATTAAAAATAATGCTGATAAAAGGGAATACAATAGATATTTTAACTGGAGATCCACCACCGGGTTGGTTTGTTGTTGCAGCCTGCCAGCAGCTCGGTGGCACAGGGCTAGGAGGAGATGCTGGAGCAGGGTCTATGGGAGCAACAATGAGGTCTATGGGTAAACAATGCAGAGACATATTATTTGTGATTTATTTATCTTAAATCACTTGGGTTTGGAGCAGAAGTGACTCTAGGGCTCAGTCTGTGCCGTGCCACGGCTTTTGAGCCCCTTTTGATCTTCACTGGGATCTCAGAGGAGTCTGTACCTGTGTACCCCAAATAAAAATCTTTGTCGTTGGCCTGATTCAGCTGTCGGAGACGTATGAGAAAAATTTTCTGGTCAAAAAGAACTTGTAGCAGCATTTATGTTCTGGAGACTCTCTCATGGGATCATAGTGCTCAGTGCCTGATTCTCTACTGTTGCATGTCTTGTGTTGCTGTTTGTTTGTGCTGGTGCTAGTAAATAAAACCGTGCTGTTCTGATTTGGAGGCATTTTATACCCAACAGAGAAGTGGGTTTAACTGGTGGAAGGACCTTTGTACAAGTCAGGATGCTTAGAAGCGGAGAGGAATCCTGTCATAGCCTCAGATGAAAGAATATTCACTTGCTCTGTTAAAATAAGTACTGTAGATACTTACAGATATAAACATGCTTACAGATGTTTAGTCTTCGTCTTGAAGGAAAGTTTTCCTAATAAAGTGTTTACTCACACACTGAATGTAAAAAAGAAATAACTCCTGGTATGTTGTTTTCTTTTCCTTGCTTTATCTATTCTGACAGTAGGGAATTGGTGTAATCACATCATTGATTTAAAGTTGAGACTGTGGACTAGAAGAGTTAAGACGTTAGATTCAGGGTTAGATTCTGACATATCTTCTCTAGTAGAATAAATTGTTATTTGCTCTGTGAGTAACTGAAAAAACAGGATCTACAAAAAAAGTACAACTTCCAGAATTGCTATTGTCTGTACTGCCACAGTCATCTCTGCGTATAATGCAAATTCCATCTAAAAATTCCCTTCTTTCTAGTTTTGTTCAGAAAGGAGGATTTCACGGAGTTGTAACTGCATCTGAACCCAAGCGATTTTTCCCCTGTAAGCCCCTGAAGAGCCTATTATGCCACTGCCCTGTCTAAAGCAACGCGAAGTGAAGCTGTTCCAGTATGAGTAATGATGTGTCAGACTAATTGTTTTGACGAGCCGGGCATCCTCTGAGCTCGCCGGATCATGAATACAGCGGCTGCCTTCGGTTTTGTGCCGCTGCGCCCCAAATGTGGGGCTTACTTCTATCTGTTGCTTTTAGACCATTTTCCTCTGCACCCCTCGTGTGACATTTTTTCCTGCTCAGTGTTTGTCAACATCATATTTGAAACCACTGTGAAAGTGCTGAGTGTTACACAATCAGCGCCTGATGCTTAAAGCACACTATTTTGTATGGGACAACCTGCTGTTAGTTTGAATATCAAGTATCCCATTTACATGTGGGTAGATAGTTCAGAAATTTGCTGTTTGCCAAATATGACGTGTTGAAGAACACTTCATGCGCTGGATTAGTTCACTGTTGTGATCCCCTTCACAATGAGCAGCCCTCTGATAAAATTTTGCCTGCCCAGATTTACATGACAGCATTACGCTGTCGTGTGGGTGACAGTTCAAACACGCAGTAACAGAATCTTCAGATTCCTTTTTGGTTTTTATCAGATGGGCAGAAGATCTTTCAGGAGAGGAAGCCAAAAGAAAATACTTGCCTCCAGCTGTATAAAAAAAATATTCATAAATCAGCTGTAGCAAATAGACTGGAAAATGGTTGGCTTGATTGTACGTGTGTTAAACTACTTTATGACAGTTCATAGCAAATTATTTTAAAAATTTACTTGGCATAGGCCACGAGTAAAACTTTACAATGTTGTGTGCAGTAGTAAAAATAATACAATAAATCTCCTTAAGAAGCTGTTGCCAGAAAGTTTGCCTTATCTTGCAATGTGACATGGGAATTCCACCGGAGGAGTCCCGTAATCTGTGCAAAACCTGTGATTTGTGGAAAAGCCGCTCACATCCTGTTTACCCTGCAAATATCTCCTCCTCCCTGAGTTTTGGTAGCACAGCCTGGAACACCTTGCTTGGACTGGACCCCCCCAACCCTGCATAAAACATAATAAACAGGGTTGGTAGTGGTGAGATTTTGGTACAAAATAAGGAGCTTTAATTAATTTTAAATGGTGCTTTTCAGAGTGTCAAAAGCTCAGCCCACTGGAGTGGAAAAGGGGGTTAGAGCGGCCAGAGCCTGGCAACGGGGCTAATCTCGGCGCTTCTGGGCGAGCTCATTCCCCAGGCTTACATCAGTGCGTCGGCATCCGAGGTGCCGCTGCCTGGGGACAGCCCAGGGGACAAGCCACAGGGGGACAGACAAACCTGCGGCCGCGGGCTCCGTGGCAGCCCCTGTGACAAGAGCTCATTGTCCTTGAGCGGGTCCGCGCTGCCGGGGTGGCGCAGGGCTGGTTGGAAGTAGCCCAGGGAAACTGGGGACGGGTGGTGGTGGGCACAAACCCACGGAGATGGAGCCTGTAGAAATGCATCCATGGATTGGACCCAATCCCTGGGACGTGCTTCCAGTTGCTGGGAATCAGGACAGCCCCGATCCAGCTGGACCAGGGCATTTAGATTTATTTATTTATTTGTTTATTAGTTGGGGGGTACACGTTTGCTTTAAAAGAGAGAGGGACTGTGCCCTTGCAAATTATTAATTTTAATATTCCCACTCATAAAGCAAAATGCATTTTGAGTAGTTCCTTTTTGATTTTTTAAAAGATGTACTGAATTGTTTTTTGCACTTACTATATAGAGAATTTGTTCTTCTGGACATCATTTTGGGGCCTGTTTTCTAATGGCTAATAGTTAGAAACACAAATACCATTAACTAAGCCATCAAATATTATTTGTTGTTTTATATTTTCTATTATTATTTTAACAACAGCCAAAATATGCTCGTCTCCCCAACCTTGCTTCTCTTTACATCAGTGGCAAAGCTCCCATTGACTCCCACCGCAGCATATGTGGTGGATCAGTACTTAATTTACGTTAAACTTAGACAAAAAACTCTAGGTTATAAACCTGGTGCTGAGATGGGTGTGCAAGACTTCGGCTAAAAAACCCTCTCAGACTTATAAGGCCTCTGATCATGCCCCTGTAAATGAAGCTGGCACTTCATCCTAAGTTCTTATTCATTCATTATTTACAAAGTGGGGAAACCCGCCCCCCCTCAGCACTATTTGCTGAGTACTCGTCAGAGGACCCACAGACAACAGAAGCTTGTGAAGTTTTAATAAGCTAGATAATTCCTTTTTATAAAAGTAATTGCTGCTCTCAGCCCCTGGAGCAGAGCAGCTTCAAACTCTCGTCTTCTCAACTTCTGCACAAAGTGAGTTTCTACAGTTTTAAATTTTAACCTCAGCTACATTTATGTCCCATTTTGCATTTCAAGTTTGACCCATCGAAGAGGTTTAATGTTTTTGCCTTGTTTCTACAAAACACGAAAGCCTAAAATGGCTCTAATATTCCTGAGAAGTCTCTCCCTTGGTGTACGCCGAGAGGGTCCCTCTGTGCTTGGCTGCGGGAGTTTGCCCTGAAGGTCCCTGTTGTTGCAGCCTTTACCCATTTGGTTCAGGACGCTCTTGGGATGAGTTTGTCTCCCTGGGAAGGCACTTCCTTGCATTGTCTCCGTAAGGTGGGATGTGTTAGCACTTACTGTCCTCATGAGCTACAACAATCTCTCTAGACCTCTATTTGTAGAGCATTTATGCGCTGAAAAACCAACCAAAAAACCCCAAACCCCCAAAACCTCAGAATTTCCATGAGAGGGCAATTCACCATTTCACCGACAAGGATGCTCCTGAGTGTGTAACAAAGATACTCCTGAGATGGCGCGGGAACTTTCTCTCCTGCCTCTAGCTATCGCTGTTTATTTCAGGATTTTGCCCCCCTGTGACCATGGACATATCGTGTAAGAGGTGACAGCAAATTCAGTTATGTTCAATTAAAGGGACAGTTTTATCCTAATAGATGTTGTTTCCTATTCATCTCTTTCAGATGAAATTGTTTCCCAAATTATAGACAGAAAGCTTTAGTTGAGGGATTGGGTTTAACTGAAAGCTGCCAAGGGGACCAGATATGTGGGGAGATGGATTTTGGCATAAAGAATGAACATCCCCTGAGAAATATGTTGGCTTATGTTTTTGTTTATTCATAGTCTATCTTGGAAATAGAACAGTTTTGCTTCTGCGGTAAGATACCCTTACTGGGAAACCTCATCTCCTCCTGCCTATATTCTGGCACTGTACCGTCTCTTGTCTTCTGTAATTAAATATTTTGGGCCTCGTCCTGAGCACACCAAATGAAATGTCACTGACTTGGGGTAACTCTTTGCCTAAAAAGATCAAGACCAGGCTATGTACGAAATGCATTTAATCCATTTTCTAGATCCATACTATGCAAAAATAGGCCATTGCTACAGTTCCCCTGCGTGTCGGTGCTGTGGAAGCCTTACAGGAATCATACACGAACCCAGGCTGGATGGAGCGTGTACCCACAGTATAGAATTTGTATTATTTTTAGCATTCATTCACAACATATAGTGAGAGAGCAGGGAATTATAGCAGGCTTTGGAAACCTATTGCTCACACAAAAACATGTTAAATTGGAAAGTGTCCCCAAACCTCCTGGGTCGCTTCAGCTTTTGCTGGTGACAGAAATTGCCTCCCACCTTCATTTTCAAATCTGTCCATGGTTTCTGTAAGGTACCTGATATAATGACATTAAAAAGAAAACACTGCTTAAATATATATCTGAGTGCCAGGGAAAGGAGTGCTCTCCTGGCTAAAACACGGGGCTGGAGACGGAACAGGCAGGGGCCTGGGGCTGGCCAGGCTCTGGCACAAGTTTGGGGCAAGTCATTTTCTCTCCCCGTGACTCAATGCTTGCAGAAAAAAAAAAGGAGTCTTTTGTCAGTGTTAAACATGTTTTCAGATCCTCTGTTCACTCTAAAGGTTATTTTCTTTTGGAAACATTTCAGAAAAGAACAGAGGAAGTGAAGAGACTTCCTGTATGTTTGGAAGTTCATTCAGAATTTTCCCAGGCACTCCGATCCCTTCTGTAACCCAGGTAGGAAGGGATGCTTTTTCCATGAGATTTCTGTTACAATAAGGTTGTGCTTTAAATAAACATGTATTATTTAGGACAGAAGTTTAGGTTTTTTTGCTAAGGTAAGATATTTTCATTTCTGACTCCAGAAGGTGCAAGTGAAAAGGGAGGAGTGGAGGACAGGAAATTAAAGTGTCTTTTATCCTTGGGATTAGTTTCTTTTCAAATTTTATGCAATGATTTGACTTGCTATTTATTTTATCCAGCATGGCTTGTTCATCAGAGGTGGTTCTACATCAGGGCAGCCAGTGCACTATTCCACTCGCATAATTGAGATAATTAAATCACAGTGAGATAATTTTATCTTCATTTTAATCCTGTGCATCATTCTCAGATCTTAATTTAACAACATGTGCAGATGAAGGATTTCTAACTGGAGATATTTGTAAGGAGTAGGAACCGTTTCAGAATTTATTCTTCATTGACTGGCGTAACCCAGATGTTGTGCCAAAGGTTGGTGACGGCAAAGGTGATGCCCAGGAGCGTATGCTCCAGACAGGACATCCCCTGATGGTCTGAAGGAAGGCATCAAGCTCTGCTAGCTCAGGGAGGGAGGTGACAGTCACAGCGAGGTCAGCCCTGGGAGGGTGACAGAGAGGTACTGGGTTGATGCGGGCAACTGGGTTTTGCGTTTTGAAGTCCTACAAATGCAATTTTTTTGGTGTGCGTGTGACTTTTCGTAGTATTTAGATACACTCTCACGTTCTAAAAGGGTGAGAGATGAGTACAGAAGAGCAATGGGGGTGTTCAGACAGTGACACATCAGCATCTCTAGATGTCTTATAATTTCAACTTATACATTAATTATGATAAGAACGGCAATTTTATGCACGAGTGCAAATCTTATGCAACAGAATGTATTTTGTCATTAACTGAATGGAAAATTTTGTCACTATGAGCAATTTTTGCTAAAAATAAATAAATCCATTTTGTAACTAAATGCATTTATTTAGAAACAAGGGACGTCTGTCTGATTGGGAGGGAGTGGGTGTTTTGAGAAAGAGGTGGCTTGTGAGTCAGAACTCCTTAGATCTATTCTTGGTTCCACTTCTGATTCATTACTGGTTGGATCCCAAATCAGTGGAAATTGGGCCAAACTTTGTGTGACCTAAAAGGATTCGCATCAAAGTAAAAGTCGTGTTTTAGGCAAAGAGTTTCTTAACCTGTCTTGCTTTCTAAAACACAAGAATGTGATGTGCTACTTCTCCAGTCCCTTCCCTTTGAATGCCCAATGCTGGGCCTGCCCTTTCCCTTCTATAGTTTTTCAGTTTATGTCCTATCGATCAGTCAACAGAGAATTTTTTCTAGAATCTGGGACTCTAAATATACCATGAATAGTAGCACAATCTTATATACAGATAGCATGCCCAGAACTACTTTTCCTTTTTATTTTTGACGAAGCAAATGTGAAGCTGATGATGTCCATTTTTGTATTAAAACCTGATTACATTTTTTTAAAAGTAAAAGAAATAATTACCTTTTTTTTATACTCAAGAGGCTTTTTAGACAACTAAAAGATTCCATGAATAGTGAAAGAAAACAATAATTCTGTATGCTCACACGGTCTCACTTTGACTGTAGCCATGCTCACTGCCTTCATTTAGGATCCCAGAAAACAGAAGAGCTTCCCCAGTTTGTCAAATCCGTTCCCCAGTGTTCACTGGAAACCATAAAATTAAATTAACAGATAAGAAAAATCCAGAGTGTATTATCACAGTCCCCAATAGGCTTTCCATACCAAACTTCTGACCAGTATCGAAGATCCAAAGCCAAAACTATACTGTGGTACAGCAAAAGAACTGAAGAAAAATTGAAATTATGCAAATTACTTAGTTCCTTGCAACAGGAGAGGATAAAGCACTGGGCAAATGTACCTTTTTGGGTGCTCTGCCCAGAGCTAGAAGGATGAGAGATAACTACAGGGCAATCCTATTTCCAGAGTGCACTTTCCGGAGCCTGCCTTCGGCAGCGAAGCAGTATTGAACATTTACCTTTCTTTCTTGAAAATACTTGCAGGGGTTTGGGGAGGGTGATTTATTGTGATATACACCCCGTTGTTGCAGATGGGGATTTTGTGTGTGTGTGTGTGTGTGTGTGTATTTCAATTTAGACTCAACAATATGGAAGCAATTCTCAAAGGGCACCATGTTCTTGTTGCATGTATGGTATAATGCTACTAAACATTAGAATAACTGAATCAATAGAATGTATAAATAGATATCTCCTTTACCCATCTGCACAGCTACAATGTGTTTAATGTATTAATTAAAACTTTCCACGAAAAGAAAAATGAAGCTTGAACACTAATCTGAAAACATTCTTTTTTAACATGTCAGGAG
Organism: Calidris pygmaea; assembly: GCA_003697955.1. Classification (NCBI taxonomy): domain Eukaryota; kingdom Metazoa; phylum Chordata; class Aves; order Charadriiformes; family Scolopacidae; genus Calidris; species Calidris pygmaea. The sequence continues at coordinate 1,486,562 of QJSC01016343.1, forward strand.
TGTACTGTACAAGACTGCTTCCTTAACAACTTAATAAGTAAGTGAGAAATGCTGCAGCAGGTAGTGGGTCTTCAGTGATAACAGCTATTGCAAATGATTGATTTAAAAAAAGGAAAGAGTTTAAATCTGTTAACTTGGGAAGACTTAGTTGTTGCTGAGTAAAGGGTAAGGATCTGGTACCTGCTCTGGCTTAAGGGAGAGAGAGAAACATTAGAAGTTCTACTCTTAGCTCTGACACAAAACCAGACATCTGTTCTCCCAACGAGGACATCTGCAGATCCTTTCTACCGTCACGTGAGTGTACGTTTCATTAGCTGCATTTGAGCTACATTTAATTAAAACTAGAGTAGTCAAAATGTATTTTGAAGCATTCCAATACACTGGCATTTTTTAAATTGGGTTTCCCATGAAATGCTATGCAGGGAGCAAAATTCTCCTTCCCATCCATGAGAAAATGAAGATGCTTCTCTGATAGTGTTGTTCTTGATGTAACTGAGCACAGTTTGTTCCAGTGCAGATCTGCAGAACAATTTCCTCCTGCACCAGAACTCACCTTCTGTCCTGTAGGAGTCAGCAGGCAGAGACGATAGCTCACACCAGCAGCATTGTCTCTCATAAAAGAAACTCCTTGTTTCGTATGCCTACAACTCCTTGGAAAATTAATTTGACACACAGAGTGCGACTACCTTACTAGCCTTTGAGACTTGAGACCTTTTTCTAAGGTGATTATTTCCAATTACAAATTCCGTTTCTGGAACTGAACTTCTCCTCAGCTGAGAACCTCAAGTGCGGATGTAACCAGCAGTAAGTGGCATAGCATGCTGTTGTTACGGGTAGCGCAAAACATACCTGTCAGGTAACCCTAATGTCATGAGTTGGGACATGGGCTGGACTGTTGGAGACAGCTCTATATCCCGTGAGGATTGGGAAGTCCAGGAGAGGGTGAGGAGGGAAGAGGTGGTTCTGCTGCTGTGGTGCAGAGAAGATTATGCCCAACAGTCTGCTCTGCTCTTCAGCCTGGACCACAAAATGACCATCCCTTGGGACACAATCACTTGAAAGGTCCTCCATATGTTGTAGTGAGATCTTATTTCTGGCAAGAGGGGGACCAACCGAGAGCACTTTGAAATCCTACTACATCATTGGTACCCTGTAAATATAAAAATGGTTTCATATTATCATTGTCTTATCTTTTTACTTCACCATGCTATAGTCAAATGGTTCTGCACTTTGCAGCTGAGATTTCTAGTCTCAGATGGTCGTTGTCTGGACAATTGGTGCCCAACATGTTCTTGTCCTAGGTTGTGATAGCGATAAGTTAAAGCTGAGTGTCCCTCATCAGGGATAGCCAGGACTGACAGATAATATATAGAGAATCTGTGTGTCCCTCCCTGCAATATGGAAGCTTTATGAAGAATCAAGAAATCCCAAACCCAAACCTCTAAGCATAAGGAACTCTCAGTTGTCTGTGGTTTTCTTTGAACAACGATTCACATTTTCTTCAAACACAAGGGCTATGAACTTCTTTAAAAAATAATGAGCTCCTGTAACTAAATAACTTGAGGAGTTGGGGATTTTTGAAGATCTGTAAACACCACGAGACTGCAATCAGTACAAAAGAGGAGGCAATTTGGGTGCTGGATAGGCTAACGAGGCTTGATCTACTCCTGCTGCTGATGTGTGGCCATTAACTCCAGTGAGACAGTGCTCAGCACTAGTCGACATTTAAGTAGTGTTTTATGGCAAACTGCATTTTCGTATCCACCAACAGGCTGCAAAGGGAATGACCTGAAATCCATACAAACAAGCAGAACATCGTATTTAAACTATTTCTGGAGTACTTGTATCAAACCTTCAGTAAATTACCCAGCTAACTGCATGTTCCTCAATGGTAATCTCTGAAAATGGTTTCTGTTACGTATTATATGCATATATACCTGGGGATGTTTCTGCTTTTCTCATCTATGTTATTTTAGCATGACATTTTTTAATTAGTGAAATAATTCTGCAGTTTGTTCGTAGAAGTCTTTGACGAACATTCGTTATAGGTAACAACGTGGGTTGTTTTTTTTTTTTTTGCCACAGCACATTAAAGATTCAGGACTAAACCTTAAGCTGGTGTAAGCTGATCTGGCTTCCAGTGAAGTCAATCCTTTAACTTTGTGAAGACTTTCAGTTGTAGCCAAGAGAAGAATAAGAAAGTCAATGTAGCCCTTGTACCCGTCGTCTTGATCAGACCTGTAATTGCACTAGGAAATGGAATGTTCTAAAAATTCTTTTGTTTGGGCTAGAACAGCTTATGAAAAATGTATTTATGGCTATACTATACTTTGCAGAGTGAGTTTGCGTGTACGGTTTGGGGGGAGGGTGCAGAGCTGAGCAAAACCATTCATTTTAAAAGGGTGCTTTAATTGAAACTAAGCAAACTAGAGTGGAAAATTATTTATCCAAACAAACTTTGTATCCTATAAAGATGTGGGTACATAAAGCACGCAAGACCGTTGCTTATTAGATTATTTCAGGCCTTCACAAGCTGTTTGCTTACTCCAATAGCAACTTGTTGATAATAGGAAGCCTTTTGTGAGAAATGGCCAGGAAAAAAACAATGGAAAGCGTCAGATTTAGTAAAGTGTCTGAGGAAAGTCTTAAAATGACACCCACGCCTACGAAGGGAAAGACCAAATTTGCTTGCTTTTTTTTTTTTTTTTTTTTTTTTTTTTTTTTTNAAAAAAAAAAAAAAAAGAAAGGAAAAAAAAAAAAAAAAGTGCTTTTCAGGGTCTGATGTGTGGGAATCAAATGAGAGGCCTAGCTCAAATCCGGTCGCCAGGCAACCATAGTGATATGCTGAGGGAATATCATTAAAGTTGGGAACTAAAGCGGTGGCTCTGAATTAGCTAAACCTGAAGCGCCGTGCGGATGATGCGCCGCGGCCACCTCGGCCCCCGGGCTCCGCTCCTGCCCGTCGAGGTGGTGGGGGTGGAAAAAAGCAGCTGATTTGTAGAGTTTTTCATAAAAAAAAAAAAAAAAAAAAAAAAAAAAGACAATGGCTGTCCAGACATGGAGTTGGTGGTGAAATATGGTAACTGCCAGGCTTGCAGCTGGCCCTCTGACACAAGATTAATAAGTTGCCGTTTCCTAGCCGACCACAGCCCAGTGGGAACTATCCGGCGCTTCTCCACGGGCTGTGGGTGACAGCCTTCCCGCAAGCTGGCCCACTTCGCCGACCCGCTTCCCGACGGGCGCCCCAAGGGCCGCCAACATCTGTGGCCGCCATGGAGGTCAGCGGGGACGGAGGCCGGCGGCCGCCACCTGAGCAGGCCCGGCCTTGTCCCCGGGGGCTCCTTCTGGGCCCTCCGCCGGGGAGGGGACTGTGGTTTTAAGGGGTTTTGAAGCACTTCAGAAAGTTCTGCCGCAAGCGGAGCGGGGAGGGGAGGGGGCGGCGGGGGAGCGGGCTCGGAAATGACAATTGTGACAAGAGAGCGGGGCCGCCAACCCATTGAATTAGATTTAGGCCGCGCTGAATATTATCGTTGACACGAACAAGCGGAGCTTATCTGCTCCTTCCTTCTTGAAAGGTTGAATGGAACTGAATTGCCAACCTCGGTGTCTACCCCCCCCGGCCCCCTCCCCGGTTTGGCTGCGGTGGCTCCGAGGCGCGCACACGGGGGCTTAAAGAGGGAGGCAGGTTGGGTGGAACGGCAGCGCGTACGGACGCCTCTCTGACAGCCACGTCTCACACACACTGTGACACGGCATAACACTGAGGGGTAATTTGATTACAGGCACTGTGTAATGCAAATCAGACTTTCCCAAACATGTTAATTTTTTATCACAATAGCTCACCAACACAGTCAAGTTTGGTTTATTTTAAGGTATCTTCAAGCTACGCTGTCTATTGTATTGAAGCATTGTGATATAATTGTGTGCGTTTGCCCGCAAACCGTGAAGAGCTAAAAGATCAGTGAATCCCCTGGCTTCTGTCTTTCTAGGTTTAATTTTAAATGATGATATGATGGAAATCTTTCTTTATGACACAGAGATGTTAGGAGAGAATCATTTGCATGTGACTTTAGGCATAGAAATTTGGAAAGAACAAGTTGTAACTCAAATTCATAGATTATTCTGGGTAGGAAAAAAGTGAATGCATTTGTAAATGTCCTTAAGCTTCTCTATGGCCAATTAATTCATTTAGGGCTACATGCAGATGAGTTGCAATTTACTTTAGATATTAATTTTGTTTGTAGGTAGGTAGGACCTGTCAGAGTAACTCTGAATGGAAGAGTGCAAGATTTATGCTTTCTGCTTCTGTTTTTTTTCCTGTCCTTCTGTGCAATGTTGGTGAAACGGATTCCTTCTTTCTTGTCCCAGTTTCCCCAGTTTTAGACAGTACTTTCAGATTCACAAATGAAAAAGATCACAAAGAAACTAAATTTGAATGATAATGTCAGCCTGGGGAGAATATTCTTAAATTTTGAGCTTCTGTTTTTAGAAATTTCTTTGTGGAGCAATATTATTCTGATGATTCAGAGCTAATGGAACTTTAGGTGGTGAGAGAGTCCTGCTGGTGGGTTCTATCTCCCAAGCTGGAGCACAGCATCGCCCCTCACATCCAATGTCTGTCAGATACCAACCAAAAGACTCAGCGTTGGCAGGTGGTTGCCATCAACGTGCTGTATAATTGGCACTGGAAATCAGTCTGATTTGAGGCAGCATTGAAGTGTCTGTCTTGGTGGGACAGGAGAAGCTGATGACAAGCAGGGAGATGGTCAGGCACAGTTGGCTGAAGTTTTATCAGCCCAGTGAGTGCAGAATGCAAACCCTGGGTTGAAGTGAAGCTGAGCTGGGCACAACCAGGGAGAAGCCCAGACGCTGAGAACCTCAGGTGAGAGCACAGGCTGGATATGTGGTCATTCACCTTTGCTAAAAAAGCAAGGTTTTGGGGGAGAAGCTGTATCTTGTCTTGCATCTGTGCTACAGCTGGAAAAAACGTTCTGGCGTCAACCCGCCATGATTATTCCTTCCCGGCATATGTGCCAAGGACTCCTTTTAAACACGTGTAAAGGTGTAAATAAAAGAAGTATCCCGCAGTCAGTATTAAAGAGGAGCCCAAAGGATAAACGCAAGTGAAAGCTTATAAGTGGTAAACGTTTCCTGCCCATCAACTGATCTACCACACTCTTACGTGCGGGCTTTTATCTCCTGAAAAATGTGAAGTAACTCATGTTGGGTCAGCCCTCTGCTCTGAATGAAAGGGAGGAATTAGATAATTCCAGTTAGCTGGAATTCCAGCTAATTCCAGGGCACATGCACAGGCGGTCACTGTGAATCAGAGGCTGTGCAACAGCCGTGTTGTGCGTGACCGTCCCCAGTTTAGCTGAACTCAGGCATCAGGAGCGAGGAGAAGTTGCCTTTGGCTCTGCAGCCACAGCAACACCTGTGCTCTTTGCTGCTGCTCTGTTTTTTGGGGTCAGTGTCGCTTCTGCTTTTTCTCTGGTTCTTCACATAATCTCCAGCGCTTTCAGAACACACACACATTTCTCTTGTGAGATTTACCTGGCCTGGAGTGAGGAGAGAAGCTTAACAACATGGGTCCTTTTTATTTATAAGAGCATTCCTCTCACGATCGCTGCCTGTCACAGACATGAGGATTAAACACGGCTCTGTTTCTCGTATGTATTTCTCTCGCGTGTCCCAGTGATCCTGGCCCCTGTGGGTACTTAGAAAACAGGTCTTCCAGCAGTCTGAATATTGTAGCCTTTCATTCACTAATATTTATCGCATCTTTATGGCTACAAAAATATTCCTAATTTGACATTAAGATTTACTTATATTCTATGTTCTCAATTATTTGGGACCACTAGGTTTTAGGTATGTTAAAGGTGAAATCAAGTAAAGGGACATTAATTTACAGTTTCAATAAGAGTACTTCGTATTTATTGTGCCGTGCATCTGCTTTTGAACACCACATGAATATGTTTTCCTGAACAGGTCTGGCATTGCCATGTGTGTTCTTTCAAACAAGGCTCCCCCGAGCGCCTCTCTCTGTGGTCCTGTAGGACATCTTCGTCCTCACCATAGCTGGTCATTAGTACAGCAGATGCCCATCGGTGTTTTCCACTGGCCATTCTGCAGCTCTTCTGGTGTCACTGGTTCCTGCAGCCAGGTGGACTCTCTCTCTAGGAAGGAAGGAGTCTCCCGGCTGCTGTCCACTGGGAAAAACCCCTCTCCTCAAAATGTGCAGAGAAGGAAACAGCTTCTCCTCCCTCCCAGCACCAACCCCTTTTGGGTGTGAGGGCAGAGCTGTCTGGCATAGGAAGAAGTGGTTTGCCTCATTTATGGGATTTCCAATTATTGCAGCGTTCACTCAGACCCATTTCCTCACCACATGGCAGTGACTTTTAGTGCTCGGCTTTAAAAATCAACAATCATTGTGCATCCTTGCCTGTCTGCCCAGCCAGGCGGCAGAGGGAGAGGAAAGCGTGAGGCACAGAGAGCTCAGCAGTTCTTGATGTTAACAAGAAGCCGATGTGATCTCCTGTGAGTGTTCTTCAATAAGTGATGAATGGGACATGTAAGCACAAGAGCACCTCTTCTTGTTACCCGTGTGTACCTTTCTTGAGATCAGATGTCTGTATTGCTACTCCTTCCATTGTAACCTGGGACTGTGATTGTGAACTGAATGTTCTTTATCTATTTAATAGTCTTATATAATTGAGTATCTGGAAAAGTAGAGTAGCCTGGTCAAGATACATCATTCTCCTGTAATCCTGAACCCATGGGGCTCATCTGGGGCTTTGAATTTATATTGGGTTTTTGTTTCACATAAAGAATCCCAGCGGTGCTTTGGGTGCTGTTCTGAATCTGCAGGAGGGGTGGGCAGAGAGGGATGGTTCAGGTACTGTATGAAATAGTGTGCTCAGGATAAGATCTTCCTGATCAGAAAGGAAGCACCATCAGGCTTTATTAGTTCTGAGGGTTTCCTGTGTGCAGTGCAGGAAATAAGTTGTAGAGTGGCTAAAATCTCCTGCCTCGACTAACTTTTCCACAATTTTCTGTGTCTGAAGCCCACCACTATCTAGTCTGGAGCTGGGAAGGTCTCCAGATCATCTTTGGCCCCTTGAAGTATTTTGTTCAGGTTTTCAAGTGCCACATAAAAAATACACTGATTAGCAAATAAATAAAAATACCCAACCAACCCAGGTTTTTCCTGGCCACCGTGGCAGGATGCCTTGGGCCAGCAAGTTTGGTCTGTAAGTAGATGTGATTTAACCCTTATGGTTGGTTTTCTGCTTGGCCGCCAGCTGGTGGCAAAGGGCCAAATCCTGATGACCCAAATGGCTGAGCAGCTGGGACTGCCTCCACATTGTGTTAAATTCACCTAAAGACTGGTCCTGGCATTGCAGCACCTCGATCTCTTCCCGTTTGACCGATGTGGTGGCAGAAGCGAGATTTAGCATCCTGAGGGAGTATCTAGTTCAGAGGTCTTCTCCTTTGTAGGAGAAGATATTCAATTTTCATGTTGCTGACTAGGGCAACCACTGAAGCAAACGTGCTCTCTAATTCATAAATAACTGAGTGCCTTTTTTCTTTAATTGTAACTATGAAAGTTCAAAAGGGTTTATTCTTATTATTGCTCTCATCTATGATTTTCCTTTAAGAAATGGTAAACTTCTCAAACTCATCTCTGTCCTGGACAAGCTGGGACTAAATTCAGGCTGTTGGATTCCTGCAGACTATTCTCAAGGAGAAGGAAGACAGTTTTGCCTTTGAGGTAGAATTTAGCCACCATAAAATCAGTGATCAGGAGAGAGAACACATGAAAATTAAAAACATTTTATGCAATAATACTGGAAGTTTGTTGTTGAGTTGGTAGAAATGGAGTGAAATTTCCAAATGTAATAAGGCAGCCTGCACCAGTTTCCATGTGCAAGGAAAGAAATCCTTTATGTTTCATTTTATTTTAGGCAAGCAAGTGGTTTTGCTGTCAGCACCACTTGTAGCAGTATAATGAAACTGAATCATTTTAAACAAACCCTCAAATACTCTTTACTTTGTGCTAGGATTATGCAACTGAGAGAGAATAGTAACTTCTTAACAAAAAAGAAGCAATATGTGACATTTTGTCTGTCAGCACTGGTGAAGTGGAATACACAAGCTTATTTAAAATTATTATTGAGTTTTACTTCACATAATGATATAATAATAACACAGAAAAAAGAAATGGCTTGGGGTATAATGAACCCAAGTCATCCACAGTAAAGGGATATTATAGAAACAGTCAGGAAGAATATGTGCAAACAGCCTGTGGTGAGTAACACGTCTTGATATGGGATTGCCCAAAATTATTCTTGTTATTGTGGAAGTGGATGCTGAGGAATAATCCCACCGAGACCCGTAAGGACATGGCATTACTTACGCGCAAACTGGAAAGCATCAGGCCCTTTATGGAGATGTGTAGCCTTTTCCCAGTACTGAAGGATTAATGTGGCTAAATTTAGGCAGCATGGAGGAATTTTAAAAAAACACTCAGTGTTAGGACTTCTGTTGACCTAAATGACAGAAGAGCTTGGACAGCATCAAAGATTTTAGAAAATCCTACTGGTTTCTGTGTACACAGTTCTCAAATCCTTAGCGGCATGCTAAACCAGCCCTTCCCATTTTAAAAGTGATTAATGACTCACTTAACAGTCCAGACTGAAACCCCTTCGAAATCTGTGAAAATAATCCTGATGTTTCAGAAAACTTTGGATCAGACTCAGAATTAATTTTGTTTTGAAAGAACTTGGATATTTTGTGCTAAAATAGTCGGGGAAAGGGGCATTATAACTGAATGTGCTGGTTGGTACCAGTTACACTTTCTACCTTTGGGGCATTCAGAGTGGAATTCATGTTGCTCTGAAACACAAAATAACAGTAGAGATTTTTCTGAGATGTAGATACAGATTAGATTCAGGATTTTTTCACCCTACACGGTCTTTATAATTTATTTCACTACTGCTGATGTTATTGAGGGACGTGAAGTCTTACTCTAAGAAGATGTTCCTTCGGGTAGATAGATATTACTGAGGCTGAACAAGAAGTTACCTTCAGAAAATTTATTTTGTCAGTGACTGTGTTTTAATTGCGTGTGATGCATCTGGCTATAACTCGATTTCTTTTCCTTCTCATTTTATTATTTTATTAATAAAATATTTATTTTATTATGCTCGGTTGCGATGTGGGACGGGGGGAGGAGGGACTGGGCAAAAGCACTTCCTTGACGTGGGCAGTAATGGGATGTGCAGCACTCGCCCGGTGAGTCCCGGGCTCGCCCTCAGCCTCATGGGCTGCTTCCAAATTCATACAAACAAACCTGTTGTTATTCTTGGGTTTGCTACCTATGAAATTTGATATCGAGCTGGAAAAGAGCCAGTTTCACCTAATCCAACAGGTAAACCGTGATGCCACCGAGGTGAACTTTGCAAAACGCTGTGGGTAGGACCAGGGACTGCCAGAACCTCTCCCTGCTCCCATCTCTGTGGATAAAGAACCAGCTTCGGTCGCGGTGCCTTGTACAAGGCTCGGTGCCTCCTTGGCTCCCACGCCAGGGACAGATGCTTAATATTGACTAAATGCATTCGTTTGTATTGGAATTACATTACTGTGTGTTCATGCAACTTCCCCAAAAGAGACATTTTCCTCCTTGTGTTGTGTTTAAATATTTTCCAGTTAGTAATCTCCTAATGCTCTTGACAAAAGGAAATCATTTCATAGCAGAATAGACACATCCTGGAGATACCGTGTCTTACATGAGGACCGGTTCTTCATTAGCGCCGCGGTGGAATTCAGTATTGCTAACAAAGCAGAATGTGCCCACGATATTAATGTAGTGTGATCGGCCACTCGATGAGGGAATAATTCATAGGCATCCGCTAACGAGGCTTCGCCTGAGCTTTGCTCACCCCTTTAAAGGAAGACAGGGCTGTTGTTTTGGGGTTCAGTCCCAGCCCTTCTGAAGGCCTGAGGATTATATTGTCTCTTTGAGGTGTGTGACAATGAGAGCGCTACCTCTCCCTGCCAGGCCCTGTGCTATGCCTCTGTGAGCAAACACAGCTCAGAGGTCTACCAAAAAAGCCCACTGTGCCTGGAAATATCAGACAATGAGAAACTGAATTAATAGAATCTGACACAGTTTTACTGTAGCAGCATATTTTTCCGTGCTTAAATATATTTTTCCTTCTTTCGTCAACAGATTACTTGGTGCTCTTTTCAGAAACATAAAAGTTGCAAAAACAAAACAAAAGCCCTAAAGATGTTGGGTTAAGGACTTCTTTTTCCCCCCTTTTAATTCTGTGCTTAAAAAAAAGATACCACACAAAACGTCAGACAGTCTGAAGCGCTGCTGGCAGAGTTAAGAAAGTGCTTCTCTGACAAAAGGAGCCAGATTGTCTTTGACTATCCATTTGAACGTGCAGATCTGCTTGCAAGCCCAAACTAGAATCCTTGTCCAAATTTTGGGAGTGTTTGGATTCTGCTTTTTGGGTTGATCTCATATTGACGCATGAATTAGAAACTAGATTTGTACCTACATCTGTCTTTCCACACAAAATACTTGGGTTGCTTGTAGCCAGAGCTTTGCCCTTGGATTGCGACGTATCTCGTTGTACGTAAGAGACAGTGGTTGGGTCTCTTATTCCAGAAACAGTCACTGGGCTGGAGACCTCTCTTTTGAGATGCAGGCTCAGGCAAAGAGAATTTACTCCATTTTTGGTGCTCAGACGGTAGTGTCTCAGGTGAAACTCCAAATCCTCTGACATCCAGGGATGTTTTATCATTGGCTTCAGTCTGGCTTGGTTTTTCCCTATCTCATATCCTTGCGCTGCCCAAACAGCTGGCAACAAGGAGGAGGCAAAGGCTTTCTTTCATGTTTTGGATTCTGTGCGTTTCTAAGGTGTGTTCTCAGCCTGGATTAAGTGAGTTATGAACTGTCGTACAACGCAGAATGTCTGTGGCACCAAATACAGAGGATCTGTCCTCAGATCTCCTTCTTTCCATCTCCAGCAACCCCTTGCAAACAGAGTCTGAAAGCCAAGCAGCAGCCACCAGTCAGAGAGACAGGGAATCCTGTAGCAATAGCAGTAGTAGAGCAATTATGGTAAGCCTTTAACTAGCTACAGAGCGAACATTTTACATTCCTAAATCTGCCATAATGCAAAATAATCTGTTTATATTAGGAAAGACATTGCATTCTGCTCACTCATCCCTTCCCAGGCTTGTCTGCACAGGGCTGGTTTTCCATAAAACGCACAATTGCCAAAACCTTGGGACTTGGCTTTTCTTTTTTTTTTTTTTTTTAATATTACCCCAGTTGCCCTTTCTTCAGAGCCAAAGGGTCTGTTATTGCTCCTATAACAAGGAGCCATAGTGAGATATTATGGGGCTTGGTGCTCATCCCAGGGGCCGCAGGATCCCCTCTTGGCTGCTGGATTTCCATCCCAATTAAGACCTCTGGCCTCGACGCTCTTTTCCTCAGCAGCACTTGGAAGAGTTCAGACTTTCTGGCCCCACAGGCAACCTGCTAACCCTGCTCTGCTGCCGTTCTGTCTACAGCTTACAAGGAACTGTTGTTGATGTCCGTTCCTATCTGCCATAGGAGGCCTCCAAGCAGAAACACCTCTGCTTTTCTCCCAGCCCTGCTGAAATCAGACCATTTCAGTAGGTTACCATCCCATCTGATGGATCCCTAAGCAGGTCAGCTTTAATAATGGCAATGAACTGATTTTTACGTTAAGTTTAGCAATAACATTTCACTAATGAAGCACTTGCAGTGTTCCAGAGTGCAGGAATTTAGTGGGGCTTTATAATCACGGACTGGCCTCGAACTGCAGTTATAAATGGCTGAATTCTTATCTGGTTAAAGGGAGTTGGATTGTGCCCTAAACCAGATGCCAAATTTCAAGAGCTTTTGGAAATCAGATTTAGCTCAGATGAAGGCTTAAGAAGCCAAATGTTTGGATGAACCACATGGTTTCAAAAAAAACCCAAATCACCTCACCATTTTTTTTTCTTTCCTTATAATTGTCTAATACAACAACTGCATTTCTTGCTGTCTTCTGTATGCAGCAGGGCAATAAATGCATGGATAGCTTAGAGCATGTGACTAGCTCCAGTGAAGGGTTAAATTTTTGCACATTGTTAAGTTCTCTGTATGCGATTGCCATTCCGGTGCCCAATCCCACATTCCTCGGCAGCCAAATTTCCCCTGGAAGTCAGTGGGAAGTTTTCAGGTGCACAGTGATGGACTACAAAGCAGAGAGTTTCTAGAGAAACAGGGGAACCCGCCATTTTCAAACTCAAAACTACCCACCTTAAAAGTGACCTCTGTGCGCTCTCTCAGCCAAAAACACTGAAAGGAAAACCTTCATTTGTATTTACCCTCTAACCCTGAATGGAATAAGCATCGCCTACCCATCAAAGAAAACACTTTTATTTTTAAAAAAATAATCCCTAAACGTGAAATGTTTCACTCTTTTTGCACCTTCCTTTCAGCGAGGCGAGTTTATTTTAATCAACGCAGTTGGGCAATTATCACAGGTTGCTGGAAGCAACGTTTCTGTGGGAGAAAAGCGTAGTTCCCTTATATTTCTCTCTCCCTGTTTCCCCCCTGTGATTCCCAGTTTCAGCTCTTTCCCTGGCGGCGTTTGGGCAGGGTGCCTGCCAGCAGCACTGGATACAAAGGAAGGAAGCGGCCCGAGTGTAAGTTTCCTTTGCCTTATGCCCCATATTATTCCTTATTTGTTGTGCTAATTCAGCGGCGTAATTCCCAAATACAGCCTCCTCCAACTGGGGTGATGAGAACTGCTAACTCAGTGCAGGCTGTTTCTAATGAGCTCCGCAGCCTGAAGAGTCACAACTTCAGGATGTGAAGGCGCCAGGTATACTAACTGTTTAATAATATGGACGATTATTGAAGTTCCACTACTATAAAAAATAATAATAAAAAAAAAAATGGTAATTCCTGCGCTGTGATTAAAATGCGTTTCTCAAAGCCTAAGGCAGGCAGTGCAGAGCGTGGGAGTTAAACAGCCAGGCCCCTCTTGTCCTTTGTCCTGGGTGGCATTCGGCAGCGAGGTGGCAGTGCCCTCTAGTGAAAAATCCCCACAAGTATTTGCCACAGCACAATGCAGGACTTTGTTCCACTTTCTGACGAGTCTTTCTTTTGGACTCTATTTTGGGACCAAATTGATTTATGTCTAAATATTTCCAAAGCTAGCAGCTAGCGAAGGCATTGCAGTCCAAAAAAATAATACCTGTTTCCATACTTTTTGGAATCAGTGGGTGTTTTTGTTCACCTTTCAACTACTGTATTAACAAACGAGCCACGGTTAAACGTTTCAAAGGGGCAGGATTTTTAGTTTTGCTCTTCTGCGTTACTTGTGCCAGCGGGGTTTTGCATGGCTGAAGCCTTACAAAGTCATGGTCGGAGGATCCATCCAGTTCCCAGGGAATGCGGTGCCCAAACTCTCATTAGACTTCCACGGGAGCAGGGCTGGGTTCACTGAATAGTCCTACAGAATTAAAAGATAAACACTCAGCCTGAAATGCCACCAAAACTTCTAGCTTCCTCTGCTCGGGGAAGAGGGGCATTCAGAAATATTTAGAAACGGAAAAAAAAGGAAGAAAAAAACTGACCCAGAAGAGAAGTGTGTAGTAGCTGTAGAAAATGTCAGAAAGTGCACAAAATATGTACACGGTGGTTGCTGTCAAAGAGTATTTTTTCTCTGTCTTCTCCCACACGCAATTTATTGTCTCCCTGTGACTGTAACAATAACATATTAGAGTATGACCCACTGCATTCACACATTGGCTTATTTTTGGGCAATTTTCTGTAGCAGTGAAATAGTGAACTATAGTTTACCTACAGCGTGCGGGGGGCTTTGTGCAGGCTGCAGTACACGCTAGTAACATGGCATATATTTTCCATGTATTCTGTGATAAAGGTTGAGCCGCCGTTGTCAATCCTGCAGTTTGTGGTCAGAGTACTCCTGCTCTTACTGTTCCTTATATTGAAATAGCCCCGAGGAGCCTTTCCCAGAGCCAGGTGTGCTTGGGGCTGGACAAATATGAAAAAAAAAACCCAAAACAGAGACTATAAAGTCAGTCTCTCTCCTGAACGTTTTTTTTTCATGTAAATATGAAACTTTCCGTGCCATAAACAAACCGAAAGGCATCCTGTTAACTGCCACATTAAAGAGGTCAGATCCTGTATTTCTCTGTGATGGGGAGGGGGGCGAAAGGGGAAGTGATGCTATTGACCTATATAAGTGCTATTCAAAGTGAGCAAAAGTTAGCCTAAGAAAAGCTGAAATGTTCTGCGTGATCCTCTTCACATGGAAAGGTCAGGAGGTGGGGAGAGAAAATCAGGAGAAAGAGATGTGATTAAAATGAGGTTTTATTTTTGTTTCGGGTGAGGGGAGTGGGAGCTGATTGAACATTTTAGACATGAGAGCAGAGCGAGAGACGTATCCCTCAGTGCCAGGTTATCCAGGTAACCCAAAGACCCTTTTTATTTAAAAAGCTATTGCTTGTGATCTTTTCCAAAGAGGGAATCAATAAATGTCCACCAAAGTTGCTCTTTTGGTCAAAATGATAAATGAACATCGAAGTGCTATAAATTGGTAGCAACCAGCGTAGTGATCCTGGAATTCAGCAAGAAAACCAATAAGAGCAAAGCAACGCTGATACCGTACAGGCTCTGCGGTTGCTGCTGACATTCTCAGAAATGACCCAAATATTCGGCATGGAATTAAAAAAAAATAAATAATGTTTTTCATTGCTATTTTTTTCCCTCATTGGAATTAAATTTAAAAAAAAACCAACCCAAGCCCTCTGGTTCTCCATCAGTGTCTGTAGCTGATCTCTCCAGGGAGCCATGGACACAGTCACCAGTGTCTGCACCGCAGAGCTGGAGTCAGCCCCGGTACCGCCTGTGCTGGAGCTTCCTGCAGGGCAGGAGCAGGCACCAGTACCCACCAGTACTCTCCAGTACCCTCCCGTGCTCAGGGAATGCTGCTGGGGCTTGTGCTCTGCTCCTGAGCTGGGAACGGTCCTGGTGCTCCACGGGAGCCCCGGGTCTGTGTGGCCACCAAACCCAGCAATGGCACATCCTTTTCCTGTGTACTGCTGTAACAAACACCAACTCTGGGTGTTTCCCGGGGGCTGCAATTCCTTCTGCTGATTTTCAGAGGGAAGACGTAGACTCCAAAATTATAAAAGTTGCTCTTTATCCCTTTAGTCTTTCAACTTCTTTAAAAAGCAATCTGTATTTCCAGCCAGGCTTGTGTTTAAAATAACCCTTCCATTCAAACCCTCGCCTGTAACTTTATCCCGGTGGTAACTCTTACCTGCCACACTAGCCCTAGGCCCTTGTAGCACTTGACATCATCTTTTGGACGGGTTACAGAGCCTATTGAGGCAGTTGTTAGAAGCAGATTTACTCCGCAATGTGGAGCCAACCACAGAAGAAAATTAGTGCATTTATCTGTCAGCATTAGGCTAGATTATCAATCCGGTGCACCAGTCACAGGATCTGGTTTGTCTTTCTTTGGGGAAGTGAAATGGATACAGTGGCAGGCAGTAAAGGTGTCACTTATAAACAGGACATTAGCATGAGAAAGTAGGCAAACGGCTAGTTTTAGGCAACAGTCCTTTTTCAAGTTGAAGTATAGGCTTGAAAAGTAGGTTTTTCTTCCTCAGAAACAGGCTTTCTGAAAAGAATGTGAAAACTCCTTCCTTCAAACCTGTTAGCTTTGTTTTCCCTTCAAAGAAAACAGTTGATTCTGAAATAAAAAGGGGAAAAAAACCCCTCTCTCCCTCTTTTTTTTTAAAAAAAAAAAACCAAACAACCCAACCAATTGTGGTAGTGAATTTGAAGATACTGCCAAGCCCACAAAGCATTGCCAGTCTGTGAGGTTTGAACAGGCAAGCCCCGGTAAGGCATTGAGCAAATAATTTGCAGTAAATTATTGACTGTAAAAATTAGCTTATTTTCCTGGTCACGCTTTGTCCATGAGCAGATTGTGACTTTCTCAACTGGGAAGACTCCAGTAGCTCCTGGGTGTCCCCAGCCCAAATTACTGCTCTGTTTGGTAGATGCTGAACATTTCCCCTCCTGAAATAGCCCCTCTGTCCCATGTTCACGCAGGTGCCAGACGCTCTTGGTTGCTTTTTAATTCTCTGGGTGACTTATACAGCCCTTGTTCTGAGGAACAGGAGACTGACCTTGGTAATTGCCGTGTTGTAGTTTTTTTTGCCATACCTGCAAAGTATTCTATTACCAAGCCCAGCCGACCCAGTGCTATTCCCATTATCCGCCCACACACAAACATGCCTCATGAAAAAATAAGACAGTTGCTCCCTGCAATTACATTCCATTGTATATGGATGAGCATGAACTCTCTGAGCTTGGATTTTATATAAACAAGTTGTGAATAGTAATCCTTTGTCCCTAAACCCCCTTTTTGTCCCTAAAAAGGGTGCCTAAACCCTTTCAGGGGTTTGGGTCATCATATATAGGATATGTTTTGGGTGGGGTTTTTTTGAGCAGCACTGGTGATGCTGACGGGGGCTGCAAGGACCAGCTGGTGGCAGGGGATCCACTGTGTTCCAGAGAAACCTCTCCTGGGTGCCAAGATCTCGAGCAGAAAGAGATTTTGTCCCCAGCAGGGCGGTGTTGGAGGTTTTTCTGTGCTCCTAATACAAAGGAAGTAGCTTGACCCCCCCAGCAGGGTTTGTAAACAAGGCTGTTGGCTTTAAAAATATATTTAAAAAAAATAAAAGTCCCAAGAAGCCGAAAAAAATAAATTTGAAGTAAGGTCTTTCAGAGTATGATGCTGGGTGCCTAATTCCCATGCAATTTCAAAGGGAGCTGAGGCCTTTGCTCCCTTTGTCTCTCTTCCTTATCTAATTTTATAGGAAAGCTAATATTTGCCCATATATTTCTAGGTCTGTTCAGTTTATAAAGGCTTGGTCTGATTCTTGGTACTATAGTTCTGACTAAAATGTGAACCTCGAGAAATGCCGCTTAATCCCAACAGTGAATGTGTTCTGGGAAAGCCTTTTCCCACCACTGGCTTAAGTACTTAGGGACTTTTCTCTACAGAATATATCAGCCCTTTAAATGTTAAACCTGCTGGTTTAACATTTGCCACACAGAAGGGCCCGAATGTGAGGTTTAAATTCACCTCCCAAGAGTGCCTGGGGCACCTGAACCTGGTAACTTGCTATTAATAGAAAGCAGGAGCAAATTTATGTTTAAGTTTCTGCCATAATTGTGCATGAAAAAATCATTAATCCTTGGTTGCATTTTTCACTACTGGTTCTGCTGGGCTTTGTACCAGGCCCCAGCTTCTGACGGGCTCTGGGAAGATGGTTGTCTTTTAATCTGCGCTTTCCTCAAATGATGCCGTGAGAATGTATTTTCACGTCCCATTTTCCTACCATACCCCTGATGGTGAAAAGGACAGAACACGGGTGTTGTTGAGGGGATCAAAAACATGGTCCTGCCCGTGTCCCCCATGCACGGGCCATTGCCGCCTGCCGCCTGCTCTTTGCCTTCCTGGCAATTAAACTGGAAACTGCTGGTAAATCGCCTCTGGTGCAAATTCAGGACTTTCCACCCCATTGCTGTGTGTGTCAGGCAGGTGTTTTTTCACAAGCTGATCCTCCTTTTCCATCTCCCCCAGCAAGGGAACGGGGCTGTAGTGCGTGGACAAGCGTGGGTTGGTGCTGCTCTGTCTGGAGCTATGATTTCTGGTTTGTGTGGTCTCTCCAGAGGCACATGGGCCCTAAAATTGCTGCTGCTGAAGGGTTAGTGCGAAGACTGAATTCTGAGGCTGATTCCTTGGCCAGTCTCTTACTGGTGAGAGCAAAAAGCTGCAGATCAGAGAGGAGAGAGGGAGGGAGCACCTTTGGTGTGGGATTGGGGATGCTGCCTGCAGCAGAATGGAGGCAGGAAGACTGAGGGATTGGAAAGAATGAGTTTCATTTCCCACAGCCTTGGGTTAAATTGCATAAGAGCAAATGAGTTACGAGGCAGTGAGCGGAGGGTTCTCGGTCCCTGAGCAGCTCCAGGAGGCTGTGGAGGGGTCGAGGGGCGGCATGGGGTGCATCCATGGGATGGATGTCTCAGCTCTCCACAAAGGTCTCCCTTCAGTGGAGGATTCTGCATCCTGTTGTTCTGTTCCTGTTAGAAAGGCTCCCCCAGTTTAGATACATGTCCCTGCAGATGCAGCTGGTGATGCTGGAAAACAGCCTGAGGCAAACTGTGGATCTTTACCTGTCTCTGCTAGAAATTCTTATTTCTATTGGAAATTCCCTATCTGCTAGGCCACTCCTGGGCCCAGGAGCCATGTGCGTGTTTGGGCAGAGGTAGAGATTCCAACTTTTGCTTTCAGGGCCTTAGGAAATCTTCTGGACATCAGCAGACTCCGACAGCTTATGGAAAACCTCTTAACGTTCATTTCTGTGCCAGAGGAGTAGCGTTCAGTCCTACCAGGCTTCAATTAGTTCTTCAATTAGGAAGGGTCATGCTTGGAAGGAAGGGGTTGTCGCTGCTTTTAAAATTAGTATAGACAAATGAATTCAATGCAAGACTTTGACAGGTAAAAGACTGCAGCTGGTAAAGGGTAACAAGATCCCTGCCTGTTGTCTGATACTGCTGCAGTAAAACATAAGAAGGGGAAGCTGTCTTGATAGGACACAGTGGACCCTCTCCCTGTGTAACTGAGGTAGGGAAATGCCCCCCTGTTGCCGCCCAAGGTTTTTCAGATGGTGTGCTTTTGTTTTGCCTGTAAGAAAGAAAACCCTATGGAAACAGCTTAAGAAGAATCAGGGCACAAATCTTAGTTTCCCTCCCTCACCTGGTGAATCTGCCCAGTGTCTTCCTCTGCCCCAGCAGCAAAACGATGGCTGGAAACCAAAGCCTGGCAGCTTTACCCTCGTCAACGAGCTGCCAGCAGAGTCGGTCCAAACTTTTCACGTGAAATTTCTGTGTTTTCATTGTCCTACATTGCGCTTTTCATAGGTAATGTATATATCTGGCAGCATCGTTAGATGGGGAGCTGAGCCAGGGTGGTTTTGCTCTGTCTTTTTCCTGGTGGGAAACTCAGGCTCACTGAGGTGAAATCAAGGGCCCGGGGACTTCTTGCTGTGGTACAGAACTGCAATGCAGTAACTCACTGGTGTCCATCAGTCTGTGTCCCTCAATCTTTTAAAATTCTAGAAGTGTTCCTTAATTTGTTTTTGCTTGTTTTTCTTCATCAGGCCGTGAAAAGCAAGCTAGATCTGTTCCAGGAATAGATTCAGGGAATTCTCATCCAATTCGGCAAATTCTTTGCTCACTCCCTCTTAAGTGATGCTATTTCCATCAGAAAAGACTACTTGTGTGAGTAAGCCTTGTCCAAATGCAATACCAGCATTCATCATTTCAATCCCTAAATTTGAGAAGCAAAAATTTCACGTTATTTCATCTGCTGAAGGACTATCCAGAGTTTCTGGACAGTTGGAAAATCAAGCTGAAAAACTTCATCAGATATTCTCTGTTGAATGCAAAGCGTAAATTTAAGAGACTGTAATATGATTGCAAAGGGCAGATTTCATGACCTAGAATTTTAAGACATTTACTGAGAACAGTAGTTGAGGTAGGAAGTTGGCAGAGCTCTGAGATATGGAAGATGCTGCAGGTTCTGTTTTACCCACTGACAGTCCATTTGTGGTTTCAGTTTTTTCACAACCCCCTCTGCTGCTTGGACATCCCCATCCCTGGAGGTGTCCAAGGCCAAGTTGAACGGGGCTTTGAGCAACCTGGGCTGGTGGGAGGTGCCCCTGCCCAGTGCAGGGATTTATAATGAGATGATCTTTAAGGTCCCTTCCAACCCAAACCACTTCATGACTTTGCAGACATGATTGCTAACGCTAATTGAAAACCAGTTTAGGGAGTCAGCAAAAATGTCCTCTTTCACTTGGTATGGAGGGGGAGCAGGCCAGCAAAAATTTGAAAAATTTCTTCTTTATCCAACCAAGTTGGGCAAAACCCATCAAATAATGCATCTTTATTACCACGCTTCTTTCTCCCTGTCTCTGAACTTGGATTTGGCACTGCCGACAGAGGAGGGCAGCTCTTTTGTCTGTAGGAAGGGGAGAAATGTGGCACCAGAGAAGAGCCCTGAGGGCTGACAGTGATAGGGGGTTACCATCTGTCCCTCTGACCCCCAAGGAAGGAATCCTCCACTCTCGACTGACATAAAGGTGGTTGTGCTAGTGCTAGCGGCATGGGCGAGGAGGATTTTACTGTATAATATTACATACCAAATGCCTGTAGATCTATAAATAGGATGATGTTTACTCATAAAAATGAATGGCTAAAATTTCAGTGGTTTCCCTAGTTTTTGCAAAGCTGATAGCCCCGGTCCAGTGGTGGTGGATTTTGATTTATTTTACTAAGGGAGCCGATGAGCATGATATCAGAGGCAGAATGATGTGGAAGGGCTGATTACAGTAAAGATGATAAGAGAAAATTCAAGGAGGAAGGAAAGAAACCGCTTCTCCCGCTTGCTGAATATTTTTTTTTTTTTTGCTATTTTTCTTTAATATAGACGACAGGCAATCATTTACATGAATCTCTCCATTATAGACCAAAATAACAGTGCAGTTTTCATTAACAAAAAGACTACCTTTTTCTTCTTCGTTTGTGTTGTCAAGATACTTTAGCTGAAACATACAGTGATTTCCAACACTTACCCT
Organism: Calidris pygmaea; assembly: GCA_003697955.1. NCBI lineage: Eukaryota > Metazoa > Chordata > Aves > Charadriiformes > Scolopacidae > Calidris > Calidris pygmaea. The sequence goes on from QJSC01016343.1 coordinate 1,507,343, forward strand.
AGTTGTCACACTGAGAGTGAAATAATGGCTGACATTAGGAAGATTATTTCTCAGCAATAAAATTACCTTTCACAACATATTTCTATCTAAGTGGAAATGATGGAAAATCATAGATTCTATTTTCAAATTGTGAGAGAAAGATGAAAATGAAATCAACAGGATTTCTTCCCAGCCACACAAGTGGAGAACACGGGCGAGCCAAAGACGCTGCCAAAAATCCAGTGGGAGCATCTTCCCAGACCTGTTTTTTATTAATTGGGCCAGTTGATTGGGACAAGTGGAATTGTGTGAAATGTTTGCTGCACGGAGTGTAAAACGTGGAGGTTAATTAACTGGGATCCCAATCCTGCTGCCTCGGCTGTCAGCAACGCGACTCATGTGGATATCATTAAGAGCCAAGACCGAGCTTTTACTCAGGTTTGTTAAGGAGTTTGTGAACTTTTTTGATGAATCTCTAGCCAGATTTGACAGAAACGGGGTCAGTTTAAGGTTTTCTGTAGAAACTGTGATGTTCCCAGAAATGTCTGATTTCAGTCCTAGTCCTGGTGAAACTTGGCTTCTCTGTGCTTGGAGTTGAATTTGAATGGAGTTCAGGGCACCTGAAACTATGTGAATCAAAAGAAAAAAATGCTCATGTGATCCCTGCTGAACTGTAACTGCCAAATTAAGACTGCCTATAAAAACCAGTTTCTAAAGAAAAAGTGAAAGGGAATGTAGGCTGCGTCTTCTGTCATCAGGCAGGCATCCAGCAAAGCGGGGGATTGTGACTTGGGGAACATGTTGCTTAATGTAAATATAAATAAATGAAAGGCATGGATTGAGTGACTCCCCATTTCCCTCTAAGTGAGAGTAGAACCAGCCCTTCAGGAGCCGCTCCTAGAGTCCAAGGTGCCTTTTCGCTTTGCAGAAAACAAACCTGTTACTAAAAACAACCAAATAACGTTGACTCCCCCCCCGCCCCCGATTTTAGCCCTATTTCTAGATCTCCCTCTGCTGCCAGCGCGGCTCCAGGGCCGTTGTCGCCCCGCTCCGAGGGGCAGCGAATTGCCGGGAGGTTGGGGAGACGCAACGCAAACACCCCGGGCTACAAAGAGATTTTTAGTTCTCATAGTGTTAAGCGTCCCCGTCCCCGCGCTCCTCTCCCCCCGCCCAGGAGCCACCAGCACGACCCAGATCACATTAGAGTCCCAGCGCAGAGGGGACGGTTCTCATCTATCCCTCGCCCAGGAGGCAGCCGGGACGGGGGAACAACAAGTCATTTGTACCTGATGAGGAGGACACTCCTGGGAAACAAACAGATGAGCCACCCCATGAATCTGAGCTATTCTCTCAGGTAAACAGAACTGCATGAGAAACACAGGAATTATCGGGGGCATCGTGCTTAACTCCCTCGCCCCGAGCTGCCTGTGGGCCTGAAACTCTAGATTGGCCCAATATCTGATTTGTGAGAAAGTTAACCCTCGAGGAGCGTCAGGGGAGGGGGAGGAAACCCCAGACCCCAGGGCTTCTGGTGCGGCGTCGCCCACCCCACAGCCCTGGCTCCTGCTCAGGTGCCCATACCACCACGGACTGTCCTGGGGGGCAGCCCCCCGTCACTCACCAAGGGCAGGAGCAGCCCAGACCCTGTGGGGAGGTTTGTAGGGGACACAGATTTTCCCTCTGGGGCCATTTCTGGTGAGATTTATTTCAAGCTTGAGCCAGCTTTTGCTGCTGTAACGCTCTAGTGGTGGGGTCCCTTGCCAACACCAAAGCATTTGCGGTGGGGTGCAGTCACTGTGACCCGTGACAGTGATGGTACCACTGCAGAGCCGTGGTTGTACCCAAAGGGTTGTGTGCTGTTCTTGCTCTGCCTGCCCCAGTGGGTTGGAGGGGCTTCCTCCAGCTCCCGTTTTGTAAATATTATCTCCTTCTCATTGAAGAGAACTGTATAAACTGATTTTGTAGCAGGCCTGAGCTTCCTAGCAAGGTACGTGGGACAACTTCCAGGATGGGAATCCGTCACCATTGCAGCCTGTCCTGGAGATACCATTGCACTGGGCAACTAGAGGCTGTGCCAAGCTTTGTGGCACATCTCATGGGTAACATAATAATTTATCCCCGTTTTATACCAAGAAATTTATACCAATATATACAAAAAGAAATTTATACCAAGAAAAAAGTAGGAAGAGATTTGGTAGATGATTTATCTGAAGTCATGCAAGGATCCTGTGCTGAAGTGAGGAATTTTGAATCCTAGTCCAGCACTTTTCATCACAAGGTCATTCTTCCATTCTGCTAGAGAGGAAAACAAGAGTTTTAATTTGGTGCTTAATATTTAAAAAGAGATGGCTGTGAATCCCAACCAAAGAGGCAAATAAGTGTAGGGGTTAAAACAAATTGGAGAAAGAACAGATATCCTGCTGGAACCGAGTTCAGGAGTCTGGCAAGAAGAGGGGTCTTGTGATTAAGCATGACTTCGAATGTAGGTCACTTTGGAGAGCCAGGTGATTTCTGAACACAACGCTTAGCAAAACTCCCTCTGCTCTTGGTGGATTTAGAGAAGTATAACTCAGAGGAGATAAAGGCTCAAATTTTGACATTTTCTTTCTTAATTTTTTCTCCAGTGACAAGTATTGTTCCACTCCTTTTCTTCCTACCTTTTCCCCTTTTCCTTGTTCCTCCATTGTGAAAGTGATCATCTCCTCTCTTGTGAAGTGATTACTGATAACAGTGACACTCTTTGAGTAATATGTTGGGAATGTCTTTTCACACTCATGAATTATAAGATGGGATGGTTATAGTATGTTGTCATTGTACCTTAACAATTTCACTTATGAAGTGCCAGTGAATGTTCCATATTATTTCTAATTTTTCTCTAAAGACTGGCACACCATAGAAACAGATAGTTCCGTTCAGAAACGCAATAACACATGTTAAAGAATTAAAAAAAATGCTGAGTCAACAGCTAAAAATTACATTGCAGGCAGATCAGTAGTTTTGCGCTGTGATACCAACCCGTGAAGTCTCTGAGAAGATGGAAGGATTAAGGACAGTTTGTCTGGGCAGGTAGAACCGTGTGTAGCCGTTCCCTCATGGGATCTGCAGGTGTGACTCCAGCACCTTCATTGGAGTTGATTCATGAATACCAGGGAAATTTTTGGCTTTTGTTATATAGAGGACTTTATTCAAGACTTAATGTTTTCTGTGAAGTGTGTTGTCAGGCTTCTCGTTTTTACATACTGTGTTGCTAAATCATTTATGCTTATCTCTCTGACATATGAACACATTTATGATTAATTTTATGGAAACATTTTCCATGGTTTCCTTATTCTGAGTGGCGAACATTTGAATATAATAAGGTTGTCACCTTTTTATCATCAATGTTAGTTTACTCCAGGCCAGTGAATGCCATTTTGTGTATGGGGCAGCACTATAAATTAGCCAGTCTTCGCAGTGGAAGTGTTGGTATTTTGGTAAACAGAAGCACGTATTGGTTCATTATCAGATTCAAAGGTAATTGAATGGGAGGGGATTGTATGTGCCGTCTTTCTTGGTTTGAGAAAATGGAGATAGAAGAGGGAAGAGCAGTTTCTCTACTTGCAGTTTGAGGTTGTTATCACAGCCACCGGGAATACGGCTTCACAGTCACAAAGACAGTGGAATAGTTATTTTAGACAAAGACTTAACCCCTTACAAAATCCAGTTGCATAAAGTTCTTGCATCATCGAGAACAAATGCTCCAGAACTGGCTTCTCTCAATCCCACGCTCATATGTTTTAAAACCTGTTTCTGCTGGTCTTTTCTGGGTATTCAGCATTACCTCCTCGTCATGTTATTCTGCTCTTGGTACAATTAATGGCGTGATTTCCCTGGATTTTTCTTTAGAGATAATGTTTTGGTAAACATGTTCTCAACGAATTTGAGGTGTGTTTGTAATGGGACGGAGCATTAGTCAGCACGCACACGACGGAAGCCCCGCACAATGGGAGAAAAAGGCTGGTTTGTTCAGTCGGCTTTGAGTTGGGCATCTCTCTAATGCCACCTTTCCTGCCTGAGTCAGGGCATTGTCCCTTCTGCCTGTAAGCTGCAGGGTCACGCTGAGGTAAAACGCGGCTGGGCTGTGCGATGGGAACCCCTGCGTACGGTATCGCTGGGAGGTCACGTGTTTCACCCCGTCAGATTTTCATAGGTCGCTTCATTCAAAATTGAGAGTCAACCAGGTTACAAAACGGAGGGGCAGGCTGCTGGAAGCTTCTATCAATAACGTATCAGTTCGTCTATTCTGATTTCTTCCGAATCCCCCCTCTTTGTTATTTTTAGCACAAAAGAGAGCGCATCTAAATGCCAGGCTCTGTAAAGGGGGGAGAAAACTTCACTCACTGCCACGCTTAGCTAAACAGCGTCAAACACGCAGCGACCTTAGAGCTTTTCAGTGAAAGGGGGAAGGTTCCCATTCCGTGAATGTTTCATTTTGTACCAGCCAAAGATGAGCAGTTTCTCAGAGCCCTCATTAGAGATGTCGCTGTGTTCCAGGATCCCTCTGAAGCACAAGTCGTGTCAGGAACGTGACTAACACTTAGGCACAGGGCACGGAGTCATGGTCATGCTCATTCTGCTTGAGAAATCACGGTGTTTAGAGGGCATGGTAACCCCTGGGATCCTTAAACCATGCGTAGAAATGTTTTCCTGCTTTACCACTTCATTTCAGCCACGTAGAGGCAGGACTGACACAGGATTTCTGCTCTCCCTGCTGTCGGGGTGATTTGCCCCACGTAGAAGGCAACAGCGATGGGACCTGCCTTATGTGGGTTGTTTTAGTGTGTGCTGTTGAGAGTGAGTGTGTGAGGGCGGATGGAGAATGCCAGGAGAATTCAAGAGAGGAGGAACAGTCTCTTGAATTGGTCATCCCCCCCCCCTCTACTCTGCCCTGGTGAGGCCCCATCTGGAGCACTGGGTCCAGTTCTGGGCTCCCCAGTTCCAGAAGGACAGGGAACTCCTGGAGAGGGTACGGCAGAGGGCTACAAAGATGATGAGGGGCCTGGAGCATCTCTCTGACAAGGAAAGGCTGAGGGACTTGGGTCTTTTTAGCTTGGAGAAGAGAAGGCTGAGGGGGGATCTGATCAACGCCTATAAATACTTAAAGGGTGGGTGTCAAGAGGATGGGGCCAGTCTTTTTTCAGTGGTGCCCAGGGACAGGACAAGAGGTAGCAGGCATAAACTTGAACATAAGAAGTTCCATCTAAATGTTAGGAGAAACTAGCTGACCCTCTGAAACAGGACTTCCGTGCCTTGATTCATTCTTTATAATGGGGTAACTAAGATTATTTGACTGAATTTGGGATTAAAGTTGGATGATGTGACTCTGCTGCGAGTGTCTCTGCAAGTTCATCATGTGACTCAATGTGCTAGAATTTCACAGATATTTGCGAAGTCCTTGGGTTTTTTTGATCCTTCCCACACGATGTGATACCTCACAACACTTCATCTAAGAGATGCCTCATGATCACTTGTTCATCTCTTGATGAAATACCTGTTGTCTTTATAGCCATTGTTTTTACTTAGTGTCTGGTGTTGGAACCAGAGGAAGGAGGAAAAAGGACCCGGTGGGGCATGGGGAAGGAACTGCCCTTCTCCATCCCTTGAGGTCCATTCTCTAATAATGGCAGAGGACAAACAGACAGGAAAACTTGCATTGCTGTTGCCTGGGATGTGCGTGATCTTTGTTATTTTCCTTTATATGAAAGGTCAACTTTTTCTACAGTGTGTGAAACATAGCTGATAACTCTGGATGGTGATACCTGTTCTTCAGCATTTATTTCTGCATGATTGGTTTTAGTTGCATGGATTTTGGGGGGGGAAAACATCATTTTGCTGTCAGGTGAGTTGTTCAGAAATGAACATACTGACTAAGCTCAGTAGTAGCACCAATAAGCAGCTTTGCACCCATGGACAGATCATGTACCTGTAGCTTGTGGGGGGACTATGACAAGAGATGACTCACCGTGGAATGTGTTCCTTTGCTGATGGATCTTGTATCTAATCTCACCAGTCAGGAATTAAGCAACCATTTTTACGTCCAGGGTAAACACTTGTAGTCCAACATCTTCTTTCATTGCAAGAATATGTCCCACCACATATTTGGCTTTTTTCAGAAGTGTTTCCATTGCCTGACTTTGTACTTCTCCTGTACGAGGCATCCCTTGGGCTCTATGTGCCCAGTCAGGGAACTCCGAGGTTGCACAAACAGTGATTTCTTGGAGAGGAGATGCCTGAGGCTTCTGAGCCCCATCCAGAGATGGGGTGGGTGGGCGCCAGGTGAGCTCTCAAAGGCTGGGTAGGGCAGCCACATCTATCCTTTGTTTAATTCTTTGCTCATTTTCCCTGTCTGTTTGTTTTCCCAGTTGGGTTTCCTGTCCTGGTCCTGAGCTGCATAGTTTTCTTCCCTATTTATTCTGTGTCTCTTGTTTGTTTCTGCTCGTTGCTTGACACTTGGTATCAGAAGGCTATTTGCAATGTATAACCTTGCAACTCTAATTCTGGAAGGTTTTGTTGTGTTAATGCAATGTTAGAATTCCAACAAGCAAGCTGGTAAAATAAACATGCCAGAAGCCTGTTCTTATTTTTTTAAAGGAAGCAGAACTACTTTGCAAATGTTTTTGAAGTTGTTCTTCCAAGAATGTTCTTGTATGGCGAGATGTGCATGAGCTATTCCCTTACACCATTAGGAGCTGAGCTATTTGAGCAGGTATTTGGAAAGTGAAATTGTCTGTAGAGTCGCTTCTCTGCTGCAGCGTTAGTCTAAGGATGAGGGGAAGCAGCGCGTTCATGGAGGGGTAATGTTTCTTTTATCAGACCATGTAAAATAGTTGGGAAAATGGGAGATAATTCCAGCCACACAGGACCTGCACACAGTCAAAAGGGCTGCCTAAAGTCTCACATACACTATCAGTAGAATAACAATATCAACGATGATAAATAGCCATATCTTAAATTCTGAAGAGTTGAACAAACTGAAAGGAAGCTGAGAGGGAGCTCCTTGGCATGGAAACGGTCAGGGCACGTGCCCAAAAGAACAGAGAACAGAACAATAACTTGTTTTATAAATTTTAGATGTTTCATTACAGTTAGATACTTGGTTTTAGTACATTATGTCAGTTTCTAGTTAAGTGTGGAGATGCTATTTGTCATATCAGGTGCAGCTTAAACAGCAGTACATTGTATCTTGATGCTCTGAAGAATTTAAAGGCTAAAGTACAAGTAGTGTGGGAGCGCAGTGAGACAGAAAGCAGTGTGAGGGTGAACAGGGCTCTTGGAAACTGCGTGACCGTGATGAGTTTCTTGTTGCTACTTTGGAGAAAGTGTTTACTTGTTTTTCCTACTCCAGAGTAATAAGTTCCATCATTCACTTGGGATCCCAGAGAGAAACATATTGTGCACTTGCACGTCTCTATCATCAAAAGACATGTCATCTAACAAGCTCACTTTTCTTAAACAGACAAAAAATGTTTCTTTCCTTCAAGGAGGGATTCACAATGTAATTTACCAATCTCTCCCAGCAAAACCAATATCAAACACAATGTTTATCTGCATTGAGCTGACAGCTTTGCAAATGAGCTTCAAAAGCTGTTCAGGAGCACTGCGAACACGGATCCTGCAGATGAATCAACAGTTTGTTCCTAATGAAACAAATGCTTATCAGCGCATTAATCAATCTAATCGCCGGGAGCAATCATTCACTGAAGGAGGAGTTCGGTGATTTCATTTGACTGCCTTGTGTCTGGCTGGAGTATGCCTTTGTTGTAGCTTCCCAGCTCTGCACTCAGGGTTTGAGGTGGATCATCAAGGAAATCGATGGGAACATCTGATACGATTGGTCCCCCAAGGATGAGGCGATAGAATAAGTCCACAGCTTTTGTTTTCTCCAGTGTTGGTTTGTTTCTATTTCTATCCCCTGCTCTCCCCCTTGGGAAAGGTTATGGAGCTGGGGAGAGAGGAGTCCTCTGAAATTTGCATGGCTGATTCCCCTTCTCAACTGGACATGCAAACAGGGAACATCCTCAGCGCCTCCTTCACCCGTCAGCCTTGGGCCACCCAGGGAAAGCTGTGAGCAGCTTGGGATGTCCACAGGACCAAAAAAACATCTTTCCCTGCAGAGTGGCCACAGACTTAATAAGACTTGATAGAATCATGGAATTCCCTAGGTGGGAAGGGACCTTTCAGATCATGAAGTCCAACCATCAACCCAACACTAACAAAAACCACCACTAACCCATGTCTCTCAGCACCACGGGATGCTGCCTGGCTTTTAAATACCTCCAGGAATGGTGACTCCCCCGCTGCCCTGAGCAGCCCATTCCAGTGCTTAATAACTCTTTCAGTGTAAAAATTGCGTCTCCTGCCGATGGTTTGACATCTCAATGTGTTTTTCCTGACGTCAGTGCAGGAGAGGGGTGTGCTGCTCTCATTCGGATCGTTATCTGCTTAGCAATGACTGGCTGCGGTACTGCGAGCGAGGATATGAAGCTGCCCAGATCTTCACAGGGAGCTCAGTGTGATCTCAGAAATGAACCTTTGGTGATGTTCAAAAAGTTCAGTTAACTTTTTAAAAAATTATTTTGCTCTTCCCTGGGTGGAAAGTCAGCTGTGCTTCAGTGCATGTGAAGTGCCGTTCTCCTTTAGTTCTAGTGCCTGGGGGGGCTTTTTGAAGTAGTAGGGTCTGAGCTCTCGCCAGCTTCTGTCTGGGAAATCCTGGGTAGTCTCAGTGTGCAGAGAGGCTGTGAAGTGCTGGGAGGCTGTGGGTCTGCTGTAGCCTCTCTGAGACACCACCTTGGCCTCTGAAAACTGGTTGAGGGGGGGCTGTCCTCTGGAAAAGAGCTGAGGATGAGATCCACCAGGTCTCCATCAGTCCTTGAAGGTCAGTGAAACCCAGTCAGGTCACAGCTGCTTTCCTCCCCGAGAACCCGTGGGACTGTGTGGATGAGCACTCATTTCACCAGAACAGCCAAAAACCTTAGCACTTTTTACATTTCTGCACCTGTACCAAAGATCTGCAGCAGAATAGTCAGTAAGAAAAGTCAAACACAAATGGTGGTGAAAAATGTCTGCTGTGAAATGAGTTGTCTGTGAAGTTGGTGGCCCATCTTCCATTGAACATTCCATCTCTCCATCAGAGCAGTCGACACTTGGTAATTGCATCGGTTTACTTCAGATCAGTTTGGGTAAAATAATGCACCTTTTGTGGAGATATAGTCGTACTCCAGTTTAATGTTAATTACCTGATTTCCGCCAGTCTGCTAGGGGGTACTGCTAAATTTGGCAGAATTAACGGAGACCCCAGTGTTGTTCCTACAAGCTGCTTTGTAACCTTTTTTGATGTGACAAAAGGATTTGCATTATGGGATCATGGAATTTCTGATCTGATTATAAAATAACCTTTGCTTTCTTTACAGAAAGAAATTTAAATTGTACAAGTCAGTAAGGCATTTAGTTAACTAGATGGCTCTGGGTACAGTGATAGTTCTGCTGACCTCACAGAGCTTCTCTTCTCCAGGGCAGCAGGACTGTTAATGGCATGTGCTTAGAGCCTTCCTGAATTAAGACCTAGGAAAAGTTTCTCTTCATTTGAAAAAAAGGTGGAAAGTTGAAAGCGATGCTACAAAAGATTAGAATTCTATCTGTAAGTTTTTTCCTGGCTTTCCCTGCTCCAGAGTGTAATTTCATTGATTATTCTAATTTATTCACTTTAATTCATAAAAAAAAAGGTTCTTAAGTATTCCTCAAACATAGCAATGAAAAGTATGAGTAATTATTAAGAAATGAAGCAGGAGTTTAAGAAATGTGAAGAGTATCTGAAGTAACGATTGCAATGCTGATCCTTCCTTTGAAAATGGAAATCTTGCAATCAAAACCAGTGATTTTACAGATTTGTTTTTTTTACTAGTTCCCTATATTGGAAGGCCATACTGTAAAGATGCTGAAATGCAAGGAAGGAAGTTATTTTGTTTCTGACCCTGGCTGGAAGCTGAAAATTCATTTGCAGCCTGTGGTATTATTTGCTTGGGGACTACAGTAAAAAAACCTTGCAGAAGGAGAGACCGTATTTGTTAAATGCTGTCAATAAGTGTGTCCTTTCATGAAAACACTGGATCTGTACAGAAGTCTGTCAAGGGGACAACAAAAATATATCTTTTCAAATTGAGCATCGCAAACGTATTTGGGATGTATAGAGGGAAGCGGCAGCAGTGGGGCTGTAGCCAGCCCTCCTGGTGCTGGGTTGCACCGAGAGTGGGAATATTTCACCCACAGAGATACCTGGTCATCGAGGCACTTCTGAAGGCACTGCAGGGTTGTTGAGTTATTAGATGTGGCAGATGAAACAAATATCTTACTCTGATTTGCATAACTAACAGTGTGTCGATAAGAACAGTAAATAAGTGCAGGACTCCCCCCGTCGTGCCCCAGCTGCTGTCACCAAGGAGTCACTTGGGTAAAGTGTTTGTTCTGCAGTGGGAAGCAGGCCAGCCCCATCAAAGCTCCTCAGGCTGTGCAGGGACTGCCTCGGGAATCAGTGCACAGTCACCCAACGGCTGAACATTTAATCAGCCTGCAAATGAAACAAACTGGACAAACCTAGAAGGATTCAGTCTTAATGATTCTCCAGAACTGAGCACAAATCCTAGAATGGTAGATGTTAGAAAAATACATAGTATAAATAAAAAAGCGGAGAGAGCTTTTTTTCCACCTGTGCTCACAACTGTCGTGCCTACCAAGACAGACAGACAAGGGGCTGTGTCGTCATCCTGGGAACCTTCTTCCCTTGCTCAAACCTGACTGACCCCAGGTTATGTTTCCATGGGGAAGTGAGGATGGACAGAGCAGCCACAGGACAGCCCTTCCCCATCAGCTCTTGGGGCCTGAGGATTTACAACCTGTGGTGAAAGGAAATAGTGGGAAAATCTGCCATGAACCAGCGGATCTGTGTGGAAATCTTGTTCTTAAACTGCTGTCTCTGAGAAGAAACATCAGGGAATCCAGAGCAGGTCCAGAGAGGGGCTGTAATACAGAACTTTGATTTTGTCTCCCCTTTTTGGGTTGCCATCTGCTTTATCACTTACAGAATGTTAACATTCTTTAAAAATGGGCAGATGGACCTCATTCAAGTTCTGACAGTAACTCTTTGTTATTGGTACAAATAGCTGCAGAGGTATTTAATTACCATTAGTAGTCATCAGTTTGCTGCGAGCTGGTGACATTCAGAATAGTGAGCAGGCTGCATTCTTTGTGTCCAGTGAGTTCATAGAAAGTTAAACCTACTTTTGACAACAGCCTCAAGCTTAGCTACCATTAACCCCTCTTCAGTTACTGGATGATGTGTTTGAACAGTATGAATGATTAATGAAGGTTAAATAGTCCAGTTTCTATCTTAAAACCTTTTGTTATTGGCAAAGGGCAGGGCAACAGGCAAGGTGAGCAGAAATTCAAGTGTTTGGTTTTCACCAGATAGTTCTTGGCAGATTTAAATTGTTATGAGATGGTAAATTCAGAGGGAAATGAAAGGCTGTGGCCAAAGAATGTAATTCTTGCAGGTTTGGCAAAACTAAACCAGTCTTGCTTATGAAAGGAAACTTCTCTGCTTATCTTTTTCTCAGCAAACACTGCATAGTTATTGCAGTATGTAAAAATAACCAGCCTGGCAAAAGAACAGCATTTGGTTTTATTCTTTGTCCCTTTCTCAGATGACACAAAGAAAAAGGAAGAAAATTCTTGGTAACTGCTTTGTACCTATTCCACCCTAATTCCTGCTCAGTTTTGCAGAGGTGAGAGTCACTTCTGACACTGTAATATTTGCTTGTGAATCCATGGTACAATGTTTTCTGGTTCTGTCTGAGGAGCTGACCCCCAAAGCAGGGGGTTGCAGGGCAGAGGTGGGTCCAGGCTTTGGGGTTTCGTTTGACCTGGGTCAGCCCAGGGTGGCCTCTCTACCCTTGAATAAGAAGCCAAAGGCAGAGAGCTTTAGGAGCAGAGGGGACTCATGCTCAGCCCATGCATTCCCACAAACAGGAGAATATTATAATCACTTGGAAATATTATTTTCAGTAGCTCTGGTGTATTTGGGAAACAATTTTGTGAAAATGTCTGTGTCACACATGTGTGCCCTCCAGATACTGTGGGTGACATCTGGACTTGCCTGAGTGATGCTGCTCCTATTGTTTCCCAAAGCAATGCAGTGCCTGCCCCAGGTAGAGCACTAATTATTGGTTAGGAGAGGACTGGAAGGGCACGGCTGTGCCTGACGTGACTCCCATCCTCCTGCCGTAGCGGTGCCTGTAGGTCTCAGGCAGCTTTGATGAAATGTCCAACCCTGGGGCATGTGCCTCAGAGTCAAATGGGACCTGAAATAACTTCTGCCGAAGGGAGGGCATTGACTTCTGGAGAGCTTCTTCTGCTTCATTGTGTAACGCTTGTACATCTTGTTTCCTGAGACACATGCTGCATGGGAGCCAGGCCAGGCCTGCGCTAGAGAGGTACCATCTCTAATTAACATGTTAACATGTCAGAGTGTTTAGGTGCAAATGGGTATCCGAGTTTTCTAAACTCCCGATTTGTTAAATCCCACTCAAGCTGTTGAGGTAGAAGGTGTCTCAAAGTGCTGGGTCGTGTGATGGGGTGTGTGTGGATTTTCTGCTGGTCCCTCTGAGGAGGAGGAGGAGGTCTGGGGCTGGGGTGAGGGAGGTATTTCCTAGGAGGCTCCTTTCTCTGCGGTGCTTCTTTAGGAGGACGTATCTGTGATGCAACTTGGTATGGTGGGGACAACCTACCCTAACGCATGGGGCCCTCCAGAGACAGGGACTGTCTTGCCCTACCCTGAGACTGGAGGTCAGTGTCACCATGAACATAAAATACAACAGGTCTGTTTGTAATGGAATTCATGCCCTAAGAAATGCAACATAACTTTTTTTCACCTAAAATAGGCACCATAGAGCAGTCCAGGGTACGTAACCGCGCTTGTAACTGAGCAGATTTTGGTAACAGAGACAAAGTTGTGACACCGGGTGTGCAGCAAGCGGGGGATCTACTTGGATTCACCTTCTGCCAGCCTGCTTTCAGTGGTTGTTGGATGCTGAAGCCTCCTTGAGGCCCCAGGATTCAAGAAATGTCAACAAATGTCTACGTCCCAGTCAGTTACTGCAATTTTCCTAAGTTTGTCTTAGGTCCTCTAAGGAGCAGGGAGTTGGACTCAATGATCCTGATGGGTCCCTTTCAACTTGAGATGTTCTGTGATTCTGTGTTTTTCTCTTCTGTCACCTTTCTAGACTTAGGGTGGGTTTTACACTGTGCTTTCCTAAATTTCTAGTCTTTCCTTTTCTGACGCACAAGCTGTTAATAGTTGGGCTGAGAATGTGAGTTATACCTTTAAAATAACTATTAAGTCTAGAGCTGGGAACCTGAAACTTATAACACTTGCATTTAACCTTAATCATGTGACGGGCATGAGAAGATTAAGAGAAACAACTTGCAAATTAATACTTTGTGATTTATGAAGCCAGGAATTGTCCACATTCTGCACACTTTTCTGAGTCACTGTTAAGCATCCTAGTATGTTGCCACGAAGAGTGTAAGAAATGTCCTCATTGCTATGTTTTGGAATATTTTTATTTGTGAGCATGGTTTCCAAGGCAAAACCCTCGCAGCCTGATGGCAGTCTGTGCGTCCAACCTACCCAACGATGGAGGCAGACGTACATCCGTTGCTTGCTCTACCTGAACAGCAAACGAGTCTAAGTATTTCTGGATAATTAGTTCTGTGCAAACTGAATCAATTGCAAAATGCTGCAACTGATTATCTATAAAATTCTCTTAGCTTTTTTGGAGAAGCTGCTTACGTCGTGCAGACACCCCTTTAATTGTGGCAGGGATTCTGGTGCAAACATTGAAGTGAATGTTGAAAAATATATACAGAAAGTGATGTCCAAACAGAAAATAAAAGCACGAGTATCCTAAAAGCCTGAAAAATGGGTTGGTAGAGCATTGCAGCACTTCCCACCCCATTATGATTTAACCCCTTGATACCTGTGGCTGCGGTTACAGTGTTGGGTAGAGAGGAACCTGATGAAATTCAACAAGGGCAAGTGCATGGTGCTGCACCTGGAAAGAAATAACCCTCTGCACCAGCAGAAGTTGTGGGCTGACCTGTTAGAGAGCAGCTCTGAGGAGAAAGACATGAGAGTCCTGGTGGACAACAGGATGACCGTGAGCCAGCAATGTGCCCTTGTGGCCAAGAAGGCCAATGGCATCCAGAGTGCATCAAGAAAAGTGTGACCAGGAGGTCGAGGGAGGTCATCCTCCCCCTCTACTCTGCCCTGGTGAGGCCCCATCTGGAGCACTGGGTCCAGTTCTGGGCTCCCCAGTTCCAGAAGGACAGGGAACTCCTGGAGAGGGGACAGCAGAGGGCTACAAAGATGATGAGGGGCCTGGAGCATCTCTCTGACAAGGAAAGGCTGAGGGACTTGGGTCTTTTTAGCTTGGAGAAGAGAAGGCTGAGGGGAGATCTGATCAATGCTTATAAACACTTAAAGGGTGGGTGTCAAGAGGATGGGGCCAGTCTTTTTGCAGTGATACCCAGTGACAGGACAACAGGTAACAGGCACAATCTTGTACATGAGAAGTTCCATCAAAACATGAGGAGAAACTTCTTCCCTGTGAGGGTGGTAGAGCCCTGGAAGAGGCTGCCCAGAGAGGTGGTGGAGTCTCCTTCTCTGGAGACATTCAAACCCCACCTGGACACGTTCCTGTGCAACCTGCTCTGGGTGGACCTGATCTGGCAGGGGGTTGGACTCGATGATCTCCAGAGGTCCCTTCCAACCCCATATCATTCTGTGACTCTGTGAGGTACAGAGAGGGAACGGAAGAACAGAGCATGCTATCCTTCCCAGTTCCCAAAGGATGCTTTTGGTGGAGCACACTGTGCAAGGAGATACTTTCGCCTCCCTATTTTCATACCTGTCGGGGAAATTTTCAGAGTTACATGATATGACCTGTATACGTCTGCGTTTAACAGCCATCAAGACTCTCAAAGAGAAATGATGCAAAAGTCTGCTCAATAAATTGTTGGCTTAAAATTACTTGCCCAATTACCTTTTATTTTTTTTTCTTTTTGCCAAGCCCAGTTAATTCAGTCTTTTTGACATATATAGTAAGGAGAAATGGTTTGCAAATGTTCAGAAATAGATATTTAGAGTCCAGTTTACTGTCCTTCCTGCTAATATAAGACTGGCTTTTAGAAATATGGTACAATGTCCTTAAGTTTGGAAAGACTGAAATTCATCTCATTATATAAAATAGGTAATGAACTGCCTAAGGATTTATTTATACATACAGTGTATAATATTTTAAAGAATGATTAGGAGGGCTGAATCACATTTCAGCAGCCATTTTTTGTGGAGAGTAGTAGAATTTTAATTAGCTTCATATTCATTACTCACCCGATACATAGTCTCTAATTGCACCTTCAGTGTATTTTGCTGTCACTGGAGCTCACTTTTATTAACTATAATCATTGAGGGTTTTATGAAGCCTATCTACGGTATATGAGTACCACAGTGCAAATGAATCACTCAGCCTTGCAAAACTGTCATGAGCATTTGCCAGTCAGTAAGTAGATTTTGTACTTGCGCTGGCATGACAAGTATGAGAGGTTGAAGAAAAAAGTGATTTGACCACCAAGGAAAAGCCTGGTAATTGAATAGGTAAATTTTGCAAGCTTAAAGTAATTTACTCAATCTTTTAAAGAAAAAATTGCCTAGAAATCCAGTTGTTCAAATTTCTTTTTTAAATAAAAATCTCTTTTCTATTTTTTTTATCATAATCAGTACCCCATTTGATCAGTGTAGGATAAAAATGCCCATAAGGATTGTGCTCCTCTGTCCATGCAGTTGCACAGAAACTGTACTCGCAGAAGTAAAATACATAATTTTATTTATGATTTTTTATTACAATCTTATGTAGTGTTCATTACTCACTTTTGCTGCATCCTGAGAGCAGATGCAGAGTTTTTTTACACATGATTCTTAGAAGTTTGGGGTCGTCTCTGGGCAAAAGTCAGAAGAGTCCCCTCCTGGGTGGGTGCATCTCTCCCACCTCTGAGGGTGGGAATATTTCACCCATGGAGAGATACCTGGTTGTTATGGCGCCTCTGAAGGCACTGTGGCGTTCCTGAGGTATTAGATTTTTCAGGTGAATCAAATATCTTTCTCTGATTTACAAAAATTTGTCCATTAACTGTGTGTTGATAAGAGCAGTAAATAAAATTACCCATGGCAAACAGCAGTATTGTAACCCTGGAGTTCTATTCAAGTCTCTGTTCTTCGTAAACATTTTTGTCTGTCAGTACTGTAGGTAGTTCATACACAAACGTAAAACGATAAGTGAAAAGTGACTTATCTGGGGACTATGCTGGAAGTGCTGACCTTGCCTTTACTCACTCAAATTCCCAATAATAAGGATGTAAGACTTGCCTCGAGCAGGTCTGAGCTGGGATTAAGGATGGCAGCTGTCAGTGATTTTTGCCTGCAAAGTACTGTCACTAGATGCTTCTGTCATACAGAAATGATAATAAGGAAGTAATTAGCGTTTGCAGTATTAATCTTACTGGAGCAGGAATTCTATCAGAGATCATGATTTTTCTTTAATTTCTCAATTGGCCATTAAAGAATCGTGAACTGGTACTGTGTGTCATTCTCCCACTCAGAAAATGTCAATCAAATAGAAAGATTAAAATAAGTAAGTTCTGCTCATATGCCTACAAAAGAGAGAAGCAGATGGAAGAGTGATTTGGTCTGAAATTTTTTCTCTGCTGGTATGCCACCTGCAGAAATGAGGTAGAAAGTAATATTAGACAACAAGCTGTTCTCCAGTGCTTCCAACCAAGTTGCATCAAAATTAGTAAAGAGAATTCCAAAGGGAATTGATTTGGATCTGAAATTACTAAATTGAGCTTCAGGAGTGTGTAGTAAATACACACCTGATTAAGAAAAGTATGTGACTGGTTTAACTGTTGGCCAAAAACTTCCTCAGGTTTTTAAAACTTTGTTGACTCTCAATTGGGAATGGCATTTAGATGAGATGATATGAACGAATGAAGAAGTGGGTGCAATTCCAAAATATATTGAGGCAAATTTTAGTTTAACTCCAAATCTATCTCTCTGTGCTGAGGTCGCATCTCAGAAGACATGACTCTACCATAATGCCAAAGGACCTTCGCTTTGGCATTAACCCACCATTGACGATTGAGAATCCACCAGTTTTCTCTTCTTTCACTTTTTCTGGAAGACCTTGTCACCATTGTTGTTCTTCTAGTGTTGCTGTATTAGAAACTTATCCCTGCTGAAATTAGTGGCACGGTTGCCGATGACCAAGGTTGGGGTGGTGTGAGGGCATTTGAATGAGAAGGCTGCTGTGATGGGATCACAAATGTTACTATCCGAGTAGACTCAGACTTGGGTGCTACCACCAGGGCTTCCATTAGCTCATGATGGCTTTGCTGGTCACTCTCGCTCTCATCCCTCCGTTAATGTGGCTGCTGATTTTTTGCATAAATGCACCATCAAGATGTATTTCTGGAAAAAAAACATGCCCCATCTCACAGTGAGTAAATTACAGTCAATCATCCTTGCAATGTTCCCAGATAATTAGCCACTGGGCCTGCCTAATTACTTCCATGAAACATGAGTTGTCTTTCTTAAATTTCTGAAATATGGTCTGGGAAGTCTCAAGTGACACAGTGGTTACCCACTGGCTGGTCAGCAGTGATGATTAATAAAGTTTATTAGTTGTAGTTGAATGAGGGATGGTAAAATATGGATATGTTCCTTACTTTCAAATTATTTATTAATTATTTTATATTATTTCTTTCTACAGTAGTGATTAGATTGTTTTAATAATATATCAATGTGATCATGTACACATGAAAAAAATATACTGGTTCACTTCGCATGGGAGTAGGAATTCAAAACAGAAAGGACGCTAAATAGGGCTCAGAATTTTACAACTGCACTTTTTTTCAAGTTTGTAGTTCATGACTAAAGCAACATTTCTTGATACAATGAGCTTTCCTTTAAGAAAAGGGTGTAAAGCGTATATTTTGGTGAGTTTTCTCTATTTATATTACCTAATCCTCAGCTGTGCCTGCTTTTCTTTTGCTTTTTGCACATCTGTCTTTTGCTGGTGTCCTATAGAACCTAAAGAAATTCAGAATTTCCATTCTCTAGGAAATTTCAAATTATATGAAAAAGCTCACATTTCAAAACAGTAAATTTCTGGTCTAATCTGAGGAGATTCTGAGTTGAGGTTGCAAAATTAGAAAAGAGTCTGCTGATGAGGTTTGTAGATGAGGAATGTCCTGGTCAGCCTGTCCCTGGAGACCTGTTTTTCTTGTCCCCGTGCAGAAGATCCAGCCGGGACGCGATGGCCGGCTGCTCCTGGTCCGTGCGCTGGCACAGTTGGTTGTCTCAGGCTCCCAAGGTGTGGCACAGCTAATCCTCTTTGCATTTGAATGAAATCATGCTTCTGACTCCTTTGTTGAGGAAATATTTCCCTTGTCCTTGCATCTGGGACCTCAGAGAAGGTGCCTTCCATCCTTGACTTTGCTCTACCACATCAGCGGTGCAGTCGCCCTGCACTCGGTTTGGGCTTTGGTTTCCCTCTGCAGATTTCCATCTCCCAAAACGGCCTCATGGGTCTGTGCTCTAAGGGAGCCTGCTCTGCCTTCAAAAGCTTCTGTGGAGGTATAAATCAGTGATCATTTTGTGGAAATTATTACATATGTTCAGTTTCGCCATGTTCTTCTGTTGGCTGTCACATTGGGGTGCTGATATTAAGTGTTTTGGCCACAAGTAGAGCTGCAGGGCCAGCAGTGCGTCAGCAGATAGAGAGTCTGCAAAAGGCTGTGTCCCTTCACAACCTCTCTGTAAACTGCTTTTTAAATGCACAGCTCTGTGGAAAATTATGGAAAATCAGTGGAAAATTGCAAACAGTTATCCATTGCTCTACAAATACGCTTTGCATACTTGAACTGCATTAAACCTCTGGTTCCCTGTCACCATTCTCTTCCTGTTGCTTGAAGTAATTCTGGTAATTCATTGTCAGCCTCTACTGCTGGATAAATCTTTGCTTGAGGACGTTCTTAGTTCTTGGAAATCAGGGAGGAAACCTGGCATCAGGGGGATTTTGCAGCTTATTTCAGTGGAACAAACATTTTGGTCCATGTTTTTCCTTGCTCTATTATAGCCGAAGAAGTTTCTGTGAAAAGAACAAAGAGTCCTAGAAGAAATGGCACATCTCCAAGGATGCTCTGCAACCTCTCTTCTATTGTTCTCAAGGCAGACCCTTGCAAGCATTACTCTTTTTTTGAGAACGAACTGGCTCCCCATGCCTGATATCAAGGAAATAGGTCAAAAGACTTCATGTTTGTATCCAGTGAATATGTTTAAATTCCCTGTGCCATTGAGCTCCGGCTGCCTGTTGGGGTCAGGCCAAAACCACACCTTTCCCATGGTGGCTCCAGGAGACAAAGAATGACTCAGGGCTGGATTTCTGCACAGGTAAAGTAGGTCAGTGGCTACATTAGAGGAAAATTGAAGACAACAAATAGCATATTTCATATGAAGTAATTGTTATTCACAGACAATAATTACTTTCTATTAAAGAGTTTACGAGTTTAAAGAATTACAAGTTTTCTTGATATCCTGTAGAGTTGAGATGTTCACAGGGAAATACATTATTCTGTTGGGGTTTTTTTGAGCAAATAAGACAGTATTTTGAACTTTGGTATAACACCAAGTTATTAGGCTTTAGTAGGGACCTGGTTCTTTCCAAGTCTAGGAGGTTTGGACACATAGACCTATAGACCTCATCAGTCCTCATTTTTAATCTGTTACAACCTTGTAAGATAAAGTCTCCAATATAAAATGCTATTTGTATGTGCCATTTGTGTCTGTCTGTGACTGACACTGTTTAGTTTGAGGTTTGAGGGCAATGATGTGGTAATGAAATACAGAAGGACAACCCGTGCTGATCTTTGGAGTGGGAGCAGCACCACCTCAGCCACGTAGTCCTCTTTAATTGTATATTAATTTCTGAGACACCAGAAGGGACCGGAGAGCTATGTCCCTTCATCCCATCACCCCTCACGTCCTGGCTGGGATGTACGTAAGCAGAAATGTGGCATTTGGTTTAATCCCTTGGCACAGGCAGGTCAGGCACTCCCACTGTGTTAAGTACTAATGCACTTAGCGTTAGTGCTTAGTATCAGGAAATCCCCCGGTTCCCGGAGCCACGGATAGCATGTTTAGATGTGTGAATATATTTATATGTTGCTGGAAAACAGGCATTTTTAAAGGAGGCATTTCAAATTGCTCTTCATGTACTTTTTATTCATTTTTTAGACTGATAAACACAGAAGAATAGCTCTTTGATTTTGCACTGTAATGGCTCTGTGGGGCCAGGTAACCCCAGGAGGAAAGAAGGCAGCAAAATGGTCTGTTATTGGGGAAAACATAAGAGAGAGCCTCATAAATAAAACAGAATAGTTATGATGCTCATCCGATAAAACTGACAGAGTGGACTGGTATTTTTAGCTGAGAATTTCAAATAGTAGTTATTTTCATAGGATATGAAATAATCTATGGTGTGAATATTTTATGATGTGACGTCCTTTTGTGCAAGCCACGTAGCATTCACACAGGGTACAATCTGAACAAAACGCTTGGCTTTGAGAGGTGAGGAGACCTCTGGATGCTCAGGTGATGGCTGATGCAGAAGCAAGGGGAAGGTGCTGGGCAGGTTCCCGTTGCTACCGCTTCTGGTCTTGGATGGTCTCTACCGTCTTTCAACATTTCTGCTTCCTCAGAACTGGCCAACTCTGCCCTGGGAGGTTGGGTTGCCCTCTGGGTGAGCGAACTGCTCCTTATCCTCTCCTCTTCTGCATTCAGACTCCTGCAGCAGCTCCTCCAGCCATTCCCACCTCTCCCAGTTCAGGAGTCAGAGGTCTTTACAGGCTTATTTCTCTGATTTAGATGTTTGAAGAAGGAACCGCAAATTTAAGATTATCCTGAGCATTTTGGAAGGTGAAGATGGTGACGCTTCTTATGGGTTGTCATCAGTGGGGTTTGGTGACAAGGATAACGGTCCAGGAGGTAGGACTGGTAACAATCTCATCTCTGCTCCTGCCTCTTGCATCACCTGGGTCAATTCACTTCATTTCTCTGTTGTTTTCAGTTGCCACCAGAGGTAATTCTAGAGACCTGCTTTTGTATTAAAAGCTCTGAAATACACAGTGAGATTTTGTCAACACAATCAGGAAATTTACAGTCCTGAAGCACCCCATATCCAGGGTGAAAAAGGAAATGAAAAATGTTTTCATCTATTATTCAAAGAGCACAAATATTACTACATTCCTTAAAATGATAAAGAATGATTGGAAATGCTTCCTAGCACTGGGCAGGAATTGGGCAAACGCACAGATGCCTCTGGAAATGAAACCCAGGCAGAAGGGAAAATACTCCCTTGTTGCAGAGAAAGGAACTGATGCTCATATGTTTGGGAATTCACACAGATCCTCATTCAGCACGGCCCGGCGGCAGCAGCCACCTGCGGATACGGCTGGGGGCACACAAGAGAACGGGTGTATCCTCCACATACCAGCTGTCCCCTGCAAGAACCAGTCTCCTCTTCACCCTCCTCTGAATGCCACAAGCTAGCTTTTTAGTTTAATGATCTCAAAAAAAAAAAATAATAAATGGTTTATTTAAAAGAGAAAAACTTCCTGCAAATAATTAACTGCCAAAAATGACCACTTGGGAGTTTTATATTGATTTATTCCTCTCTCCACCAAACGCTTCTGTTCTGTATCTCCCACTTACTACATTATCGCTTTTCTATTTTGCATATTGGGGTTATGAATTTGCCTTTTCAGCTGTCTTAGGCTATTTGTGTATCTCGATTGTTGATAAAAATATGACAAATTGTTCTTGGCAATGGGAGGGGAAGGGTTTTAATGATAAATGGGCTTTGCACTGCAAGCGAATATTCCACACTTACTGTGAATGCCATCTCCTGAGAAGCTCACTGCAGTCTGACAAAACATTTTTCTGAATTTAGCCTTAAATAAAAATTTAATAGCCATATTAAACAGCAGAGGCTTCTTTTCCTTTTCCTTTTTTTTTTTTTTGGCAGCTTTCCTCACCACTTTTCTTTCTTTAAGAGCTCTCTTTGACAACAGGACAGTGCCCCAGATTTCCCCAAATCTTAGAAAGCCTGGAAAAGGTTAATTGGAGAAGTCAGGGTTGCAGTTGGATAGTTAGTGCAGCTGTATTCTCTCCGCCGCTTGTTAACATTTTCTCGGTGCCCGAAGGCCCCACAACCCGGTGTCACGGCTGTCGCCGGCGCCCCGGCTGCCTGTCCCCTCCCCAGCCCCGCCGGCTCCTGGTTTCTATACGCTTCACTTTGCGGAGCCACCGGGAGCTGGCGTCATCCATCCAGTCACAGCTCTCCAAGTTTGCCATGTGCACTGACCCCGTGCCGACCCCAGGCCATGATACAAACTATGGGATTGTAATTAATCTCTAATTACCCACAGTACCTCGCTGGGTATTCAGCCTGCTGTTCGGTTGTATTCCTAACCCATTCACTCATCCGCAGAGCTTTCCAGTTGGGTGCAGCTCAGCGTTGGGAAGCCAAGGGCATCACTAACGTTGGGTAGCTGGGCTACTTTGGGGACCGTGGACACCTCGCTTTGCTCCTTCAGAGCCCTCCATCCCGGCAGGGCAGAGCTGGGATCTGGCTGTAGTTTGGCCAGTTGACGGTGCAATGCTTGTTTTCATGTTTCACCATTCAAACTACAGCCGAGCAGGCTGCCTGTGACACCACTCGTTTATCTCTATTACTTCTTTCTTTCACAGCTAGTGTGGTTCTCCTGCCAGGGGACAGGAGGAGACTGACATTGCATCTGAGCAGATCTTGCTGGAATCATAGAGTCATAGAATGGTTAGAGTTGGAAGGAACCTAATACATCACTCCTTTTAAGTTGTATTCTGCTTCTGTCCAAGTGATGGGGTCTAGGAAGGGCAATTCCCTGTGGAAAGATGACCTGAGGATGCCAAGCTGTGGCTGGGAACGAGCGCTGGGGTTATGAAGCGGTGCTGCTCTTGAGCTCCCAGTTAAACTCGACCCTTGAGAGATTTGGTTTGTACATGACTATAGGGGTTGCTGTGGACTGTCAGTTCTGTTTCACCCAGGTTATCCCACTGGGACAGGATCTTCCACTCCTTTTGTGTCCAGCAAACACAAAGCCATCATATTGCTGGCCTGAAATGCTACATGGAGCAGTCAAGAGTCAAAGCACCGTGGAAGAAAAGAGAAAAAACCTTCCTTCCCTGATTCCCATTACCTCAGCTGGCAGACTCTTTCCCAATGGGTAGCTCTCCTACTCTCTTCTCATGTCTCAATTGGTTTTCCTTTCTCTCCCCTTCCAGACTTGCCTTTTTCCAGCTTTCCCCTATCCTGAAGTCCTTCACTGGCCAGCTCCTCACATCTTCTTGCCTACCCTCCCATTTTCCCTCTGTCCTAAAAATCTCTTTGAAGTTGCAGAGCCTTTCTTAGAGACAGGAGGGAATATTTTGATTGGATGTGGTTTGAGTAGGACATGGTTTAATTAGGACATGCATATTTGTCAAAACATGGAGAAGTCCACATTCCAATGATGTGCTTGCCAAACCAGCCCAAGATCCAGGGCAAATTGGTGTGGCTCCCCAGTAGCCAGCCCTCAGTGCCAGCTCTGACATCCTGGGCAGAGCTGGGACTTTCAGGTTCTTACTCCCTCCTGTGCAACTGGTCACTCTGGGTTTCTGGTCTCCTCACTGGGAGACCAAGCTCTCCTGTAGCTCACAGGGGTTTGCTGGGCTGGCCCAGGCACCACCAATGCGGGCACCAGCCACTGCATTTCATTGTGGAAACTAGACAAAAAATTGGCCATAGGAAAAAAAAATCAAATTGCTTTTTAGTGGAAAATTCCTGATTTTAAATGGAAAACTAGTAAACATATCAATCTCTATTTTAAACTACTTAGGCTCATTCTTTGTGGTATTTGCCCAGGGAAGCTGTCTCAAAATCATACTGCCTTGAGAGGGCTCCTGATTTCCAGTGTAAAATTAGTATTTTACCTGCTTTGTACCTGATAAATGCAGTATATGTGTATTCCAACCCAAAATTTTAGATGTTCACTATGGGAAAACACAGCTGGGTTGAAAATCTTATAATTTTTATTTATTTATGGCCTGATACCAGCTCAGCCTGATCCCAGACATCATTAGTAGCTGTGTTTCTCTGCCACAGTTCTTCGTGCCCAGTCTCCAGCAGCCACCTCAACTCCCTGCTCCAAGAGTTGCTGTGGCAACTATTTTGCCTCTGAAGTTGTCGTGATGTATGAAACAAGCACGTTAAAACCTGCCTAACTTGTTTGAGTATGGTGAACCTTTTCCTTACCAGTGATAACTTGTACTCCTTGCTTTTGAGCTTCATGTGGGAGAAATGTGAGCACCAGAGACATCTCTGTACCAGACGTGTTCCATGTGTGCCACTTGGCTTGGTTTTAACTTGGGGGATTTGGTCCTGAAGTGTTTAACAGAGCATTTGAGGGAAGGAGAAAGGGCTTGTCAGCAATCCCACAAAGCCTGCAGCTCGGTTGTGTGACACACGCTCCCGGGGCGAGATGCTGTCACCCAGTCCATCAGCCATTAGGCATGTAATTATGGCAACCAGTCATGAGACAGTTCCTAATTAATGCTTATTTTTCCCAGTGAGCTAAGGTTCCCCAACATGTGAAACAAAGTGGGTAATTAAGACATTGTCTCCATCTACCTGGTGCATCCAGCGGTTGTCTGTTGTCCTGTACCCAGCTCTAAGAAACACCCTGAGGTACCTGTTGGGGCGTTTCTTCCACATACTGTCTCCTCTTTTCCCTGTAGATTATTGCTTCCCACACTGGTGTTCCCACCTGCAGGAGATGGAAAATACTAATGACAGCACCTTGAGCATTTTTCACTGAGCATCTTTTAGGCTTTCTCTCTTTCTTCACAACTCTCTTAATCTTAGTATTTTTCATTAGAGGTCAGTAAAATTGTTGGATTAATGAAAGAAGTTTCTGTTTATGTTTACTTTGGTAATTCATCAAATGAAATGGCTGTACCTGCAGCTGAGGTCCAAGGAACCGCTGCGTCCCAACAATAATTGTTTGGGTTTTTTTAGTAATCTTAAAATATCGTAATGTCAATTTTGAAAAATAGATGAGATTTTACCCATGACCAATGTGGATGTATGTTGTATGTAAACCCTGGCTGCATTTAGGGAACATGTCTCTATTTCCAAGCCAAACCTTAAAAGAATGTGGGTAGCACTATTAAATAATCCACCCATTTATAATGCACAAATAAATGGTTTCTTTCTTTCATTATTTAAAATGACAACTGACTCAGTTTATGATACTGATGTGCTAGAGATTCCCAAAGAAAGAATTAAGAAAAAAACCAACACCCAGTGTTTTTCAGCACCTGATAATGCAGGCATCTGATAAAAACTCGGGGACCCGTGATTCATATTTGGCCTGCTTTTGACCCCTGAACTTTGTAAAGTGATGAAATATGAACAGCAGTATTTGCGTATTTAAACAGTTGGTTTTGAAAAGCCACATGAGACACACTTAGCGCCGCCTTTTGAAAAAACCAGCTTTCTCTTTTCTATCTCTCGCTCATGTATTTCTTTTTTTTTTTTGGGAGGGGGGGCAGATTTCTATTATTACACATTGAGGGGTTATTGGGCACCACCGAGAGTCATATTCTGTTCTGGAATCATTTCCCAGATGCGTGACCTTGGGCAGTAAGTGAAAAGTTCCTTACCTCTGTTAGGAACGGGCACAGAAGTGGGGGAAGTTCCCGTGTGATGAGGTAATCGTAGGCACAATCTGGGGTTTGTGGATCTGTGGGGTTATTCTGGTGTTATTGGACAGATGGGGACAATTCCATTGAGTAGTCTGCTTATTCTGTGAGTGCGTTCCTCGTGAACAGGTACAGTGGTAGCTGGTAGATCATTGCTGGGAAGCAATATTGTGAATTCTTGTGCTCAGTTTAAAAACAAAGCCTTTCTTCGGTTAAAGCTTCTCCGATGCTTTCTTTTTTCTTCCCTCTAAATGACGAGCAGATGTAGTTCCAGGTCTTATGGTTTTGACTAGCTTGTTATCTATGTTATCTTAAATTCATTACTTAGGACCAATCTCTACTACTCATGATTATTTTCTAAAAGCTTCTATATAACAGTTTGATACATTACTTTGGAAAAGAAAAAAACAAACAGAATCCACCTCATTTCTGAAAAAGTTACTTCCCGCCCCCACCATTGGGCCAGCAAGTTGTTATTTATGGCCCCCAACCAAACGGTCAGCTCTTTCTCCAGAGGTACCAACTCCTTCTCCCAGTGGATCTTTTCCTTCACCATAGTAAGTAATTCTCAACCCTGTAAAGTAGAGTTCAAAGTCTGTTCTCTAGATTTTAAGAAAGCATGCTCCTGTTTTGGCAGCCATTCTCACTTTCTTGCGGACAAGTTTAGCTTTTCTAAAGTTAGTTGTCCTGTTGGACCTGGGCTTCTTGGTCTTTCGGCAGGGTTTGGGCAGGCAGGAGGAAGTGGAAGGTAGTTTTTATGACTGTACTGCAACAATCATGGATTTTTCAGTTGAGGGCTTGAAAAATGATCAGTCTTAGAAAGGTTTTCCTTTCCCGAAGTTGCAGGCAGAGATGAGGGCTGGGAAGATGTGGACACGCTGCTCTGTTTATTTTGATTGCTGTGGTAGTGACCACTGTGGTGAACCTCAGACCTTCCAGGTTTTGCTTATGTGTCCTGAGTCTGGAAAGGGACCTTGACCATCCAGAAGAAACCAAATGGCAAATTTCTACTGATTAAGAAAAAAACTATTCTCCATGTTATAATGAAAAATATATCACATTTAATGCAGCTGGTGGGGAAAAGGTTAAGAGAAATCAGGAGGGAAAAGGGAAACACTCCAGCTGGCTGCAGACAGCAGGGACACAAAGCTCGTCTCTCAGAAGAGAGGTGCTCTATTTAGGGGCTACAGATTTACAGCGAGAGCCTGAACAGTGGGATTCAGAGCGGCTCAAACCAACCCAACCTACAAAGGTTTATTAGAGGGTGACTCTCAGATGCACAGA
Organism: Calidris pygmaea; assembly: GCA_003697955.1. Classification (NCBI taxonomy): domain Eukaryota; kingdom Metazoa; phylum Chordata; class Aves; order Charadriiformes; family Scolopacidae; genus Calidris; species Calidris pygmaea. The sequence continues at coordinate 1,534,590 of QJSC01016343.1, forward strand.
GAGCAGGACTTGTCTATTAAAGACAAAGCTGAACGCAGGGAAGGGTGGTTGGAGTGAACCTTTTTGCTGACCTTTATTGTTTGACAAGGCTACAAGGAACCAGATATTATCCTTTGGACTTTTTCATTGGAGTTTGGGGCTAAATATCATGTTTCCCATGTGGGTACCCCCATGTGGGGTAACACTCAAGCTCCTAAAGGAGGAACAAACAGAAGGTTCCTTTGGGGTTAGAAGCATCAGTGAAAAGCCCACCGTGACCTAATAAGTTTGGTGATGCCATAAGGAGAGTCAGTGACAAACATAGTCAAAAACAAAGGGGAAAGGATCCTCTTTTTTGTTTGTTTGTTTTTACAAGTTATTTCTGTTGCAAGCATGGAAATGTCAGGTTGCTCCCCAAGACCCTTTGAGTGACATTTTATACAGCCATCAAAAGGCTCTTCTGCCATATTTTCCCTTTTTTTTCTCTATTGATTTTTCTCTTCAAGACTTTAATTCACTCTTCTTCAGTTGCTACAGTTAAGAGAGAAATTCTGCAGATCACATAGAGATAACATTCCAGCCTACACTGGGTCACTCACACCTCACATAAGAATACAAGCTTCCTGCAGACAGCTAGTCCTTTCCTGCTTTTCAGGCCTTTTTACTCCATCTTTTCATTTTTTCTTCTCCCTTAGTATTTGGGTCTTAATCTTTCTTTAGACTTATCCTTCATGCTGTGCTCATCTGAAATGTACCGATAATTGCTGCTACCTATATGTGGTTTGATCATTCTGTGCATTCCTTGGTGAAACTATCAGTGAAACAAGACATCTAAAATATGATTCTGTAGAGTTAAGGTAATATTTTGGGTGTCTGAAATCTCTTATAAATTGTTCTGTAGACAGTCAGTTTTTTAAAAGAAAAAATGACAGCAACAAGCCAACCCTAATGACATATTTCAGTGTAATGCTGTAATTTTAGCCCCTGCCATGAACTATTGCTGTTGTACAGTAAAGTATTTTGCTCGTAAACGGTGAAGCGATTTCCAGGAAGGCCCTTTCCCTTTATTCCATCCTTCCATCGGCAAAATTCCCATCTCACCAATTCCAACGTATTAAAAAGAAAATACTCATCTGAAGCACATTAGACACCCTGTGAGTGCCCTACAAACAGTAAAGATAAGCTGTTGTAGTTTCACCTTGTTTATCTTCAGATGTTTTTGAAAAGGCAGAAGATGAAGGTGCTCCTTGCCTTGAAGTGGGTGAAGTGCAGGAAGTGCATCATCTGGTTCCTGGTGTCAGTGTTTTTAGCTCATTCCTGGATGCGTGCACAGTAATGCACACATTGAGAAACACAGAATGTTTTGGGTTGGAAGAGATCTTAAAGAGCATCTTATTCCAACCTCCTGCGTGTGCACTAATCAGCCTTTTTCCAGGAGGCCAAATATCTTTTTAATAGACCTTTTTTAATCTTCTTTTTTTTCTCTTCATTTTTCCTCTTCCTTTTTCCTCTTCCATTTTCTCTGGTACCCTGTTTCCCACCTGCTGGAACTCTCCTGCTTTAGTGTTCTTTCAGTTCTCTGTTGCTCGTTGCAGTTAACTTTCCAGCAGGTTAATTCTTACCTGGTGGATGCCTTTTTGTGGCTCTTCATGGCTTGACCAACCTCAAGATCTGTTGCCATCAGTAATCTGCCATCTAGGAATTTATTACATGATGGGTCAACGGGGAGAAGATGGTCAATGTCTACACTAATGGTTGGGTTGGTGCTTGGGAACTGACTGAGGTCACTTGTGAGGAGGACAAGGATGGCCACCCTGATTTCCAGGTCTTGGGGGGACCTTCCTTTCTGGGTTTGGGAGGCAGAATTGGAATTGAGCTCCGGAGCCTCTATGGCTGGCAAGTGCAGGGCCGGAAATACAGATGAATAGAGTGCTAAATGTTTTTTTTGTCTGACGCTCGTGCTTAACAGAAAATGATGAATCCATTAGCAAGTCCTGCTGCTGCCAAAAGCAACAGACTTGCGCTTGCAGATTGCTTTCATTCTCTGCTATCAAGCCACCACAAGCTCGGTTTTTGCAACACCGAGAGTCATCTATCACTTAAAAATGTTTTTTTGGACATACAACCATCTTTGTGTTAAGGGTCTGTATGTGTCTGCTTGAAAGTGCCTCACAAAAATATACTGGCTTCATCAAGCACCTCAAACAAGATCCATAGTGGAAAACATCTTATTTTCTGTTTGCTTTGAATTATTTCAAAGTTTGTCACTAGTTTCACATGACAATGGGGCATTTGGAGTGATTTTTGTCTGCAATCATGTGTCAGAGAGACTTAGACGGCTCTTACTATACATGGTGTGAAAACTGTGTCAGGGGAGGGTGGGCTGGGGCAGTTTGGAATTCATAAAAGGGTGAGAATGTTTCTGAGCCTGATTGTACTCACTCAGGCAAAAGTCGACACAGTCCTCAGGATCCCACCAAGAGCAGTGGGACCCCTGAACATGTAAAGAATCCAGGATCAAATGAGTAATGTCTCTAGAAACAAAAAAAAAAGTCTTAAACTGAAGATTTTTATTTTTTTTCTTCATGAGATAGTTTATCCAACATATTAAAAACATGTATTTATAGCCTAGATTATGCTTTGTTTTGTGGGATGAAAAAACACATTTTAGAATTGGCCCCTTTCCTGAACAGATGTTACTGGCCTGGGTGAATAACGTATTCAAGTGTACGATTTAACGGAATTGGATGAGAATTTTTGCCAAACTCAATTCTGACTAAAACTGAAATCTTTCACCACTTTTCTTCCCTCTGTCCTACAGACGCTGCTGCTTTGCTCAGCTCAGCTCAGGCTCTGTCTTCCGGCTCTGGCAGTTCAGGGGTTACATCAACCCCTTTGGTTTCAAACTAATGTTATTCCCATGCAAGAAAAACCTGTAAGCGTTTTTTTTTATTTTTTAATTCAAATATGAATCTCTCTTGAGAAAAGGACTGTCAGGGTAACATCAGGAGCCTCAATGTTTGTCTCTCACTGATTTCTCACATGAAATGTGCTCATTTTGCTGGTGCAAAGATGTTTGTTTCTAATTGCGCTGCTCCTGGCTCCAGCTGGCTTCTTTCCTTCTTGCACATTATCACCAGTATTTAAGGTTTTGCAGGTCAAATTAGACCCGCGGTGACATCTGTGCCACCCGTTGCTTTCAGAGAGACTTCCCAGGTGTGGCTGAATGCAGTCAGATAAAGAGTCCTTGTCTTTCTGTGCAAGAGGGGACAGCCTGGATCTCCTCCTCTCCCGGCTTTGGGTCTGTGGTCTAACAGGGCTGAAAAGCAAAGAAATTAATCTGTTGTCCAAGCCTGTACTACATTAGGAGTAAGGAACATATTTTTTTGATTGAAAAGGTGACAATTTTTTAGAGGGGTATCACTGAGTTTGAGCAATACTACCAAGGTAGTACCACCCTGTTCCTGGTGAGGAAGAGGACACTGGCTGTGGTGCCTCTTCACTCACCGGAGGGTCTATAATTACCTCCCAACATCACTCCAACGCACCGACCCAGTGTGTCATTGGGAAATGGCCTCAAGTTGCACCAGGGGAGGTTTAGGATGGATATTAGGAAAAATTTCTTCACCAAAAGGGTTGTCAAGCCTTGGAACAGGCTGGCCAGGGAAGTGGTAGAATCACCATCCCTGAAGGTATTTAAAAGCCAGGGAGACATGGTGCTGAGGGACATGGGTTAGTGGGGCTTTTGTCAGTGTTGGATTGATGGTTGGACTCCATGATCTGAAAGGTCCCTTCCAATCTAGGTGATTCTATGATCGATTCTGAAGCTGTTGCTGAAGTAAATCCTGTAGAGAGGGAAGGATTATTTTTTTTCTCTTCAGGGGATGTTCTTGGTGTTGGGGTCTGTGTCAAAGAGCAGCAGGCAGGTTCTTCTCGTGCCTGCCACCAACCCTGAAGTCATCAGCACTGCGGGTAGGTGAGCATGGAGCATAAATGCATTGAGCACTAGCTAGAAAACACAGCCGTGTGGTGGTGCAGCAATGTCATTGCCAATGGTGCTTTCCCAACAACTGAGATCACCCACCTCAACTATTAAAACCCTCCAAGAAATTGGTAAGGAGACGTGGTGTTCTTGGCCAAGCCTGGTGCAGTATGTGGAATGCACGTGTGGTCCTCTGGAAGATTGTGAGGTGTCCTCTTGTGGCTCTGGTTTCCTATAAAGACAAACGGATGGGGAATAGGTTAGTGGGTATTTGCACAGTTCCATACGACATCTTTGAGCACATAGGTGCAGGTCAGAGTATTTATGGGAGGCAGTCATTGTTATGATGGAGGTGGAGCCTTAAAAAAGTATAATCAAGGAAAGTACAAATAAACAACTACTTTACACACATAACATAAAATATATTAGAAATTAGTGTGATTAATGTATCCCAAATTAAGAATACAACCGGCTTTATAAACTGTTTTGCATATACTCCTTGAGAGGCTTGGTTTCTGTAAACCTGATTTCAGTAAGTTTTGAGTATTGCTAACTCACTGCCCAATGGCTATGCCTGCCTTTGACAGACTTTTAAATGCTATCATCACTCTTAAATATGGATGAGAAATACTTGAACAGTTCTAGGATTTGCTTATCTGCGCCGCAGCCACAAGCTTCAATGAGTATTTTGCAGGGTCGAGTCCCTTTTGTCTGGCTCCTGTATGTTTGCGTGTGCTGCAATTGCATCTGCTCCTGGAGGTTAGTAAGGCAGCAAGCGCGGCCACTCTCTTCAAAAAAACACATTAGTAGAAGGATTTAGAAATACCAGCACTGATCTTTTTTTTCCCCTTTCTTGGTCTGTCGATGTATTAGGAAACATACTCTGTAAATCTCATGTTTTAATTCCTCTTTGGAGCGGAGTTTAATGCTCAAAGAAGCATTTGCCTGCCTATATTGTTGTAAATGCATCCCATTCTTAAAAGACAACATGGAAAGTAATTCTTGAAATTTAAGGAATTTGAAGGAGCTATATTCTTAAGATATTAAGTCCATGTATTAAAGGTATGTGAGCAGATTCTCAGACGCATTCGCATACTCGCTCTGGCAAGAGGATCATCTATGTGAGTAGCTCTTTGTTTTCCTCTCTGTGATTTGTACAGGTTGTTACAGCACCCAGACTGACACCAGCAATAATTGAAAATTCTTCACAAATACTTTAAATCTCAGGGGCTGGATTCTACTTTACTCACTGGAGTCTTGTGCCGGGAGAGGTGCATTTGGTTGAGCGAAGTAATTCAGCCTTAAACTGGGAGAGAGCAGTGGAGGAGATGAATGGAGTTGTGTTCCCATGTGTTTTGTTCTGATATTTAAAAAAATGGATTTTATGTTAAAAGTCTGGTCTCCTTTGACCATCTGTGGCACTGATACTGCTCAGTAGATCTTGGGTAAGTCCCAGTTCCACCACTGGGACTACACTGGATGTGGGTCACCACTGCCTGGTACCTCCTGGTTCAGGTTGTCATTAAATGTCCCCGTGTGCTGCCATTTATTACTGTGAGCACCACAAGTGTGTCCAGAGAGATACAAGTTTGCAAGGACTCTTTTGTAAGTGTGCCCTGGATGAAACAACAGAGTTTAGAGAGTTTAATTGGTCCACTCTCCCTAGCCCCCGTGGTCAAATGCCTATTGACAAGTTCTGTTCCTCAGGGAAGGAAAACAGATTTTAGCTTTGGAATTAAGCTGTATGAAGCAAAATCGTTCTCCACCAAGAGAGGTCATTCGTTCCCTTGTTGCTTGCCATGTTCTGGGCGCTCTGCAGGAGCCTGGGGTCTGCTCCCATTGACCCCGCAGGGCCTTGACTTCCTTCTCTTTGGATTTTGAGTGGGAACCCTCCCGTTGAGCCCCAGCAGCTGAAAGCTGGCTGCGGAGCCTAAACTAGTCAGCGAGGTTGGTTTTTTATTGATGAAGAGAAACGGATACCTCCCCAGGGAACTGCGTCCCACCCCAAGACACAGGTCTAAGTATCCGGGATGAACTGCACTTTCTGAGGTTTTCTCTGTGCAACCACAGATTCCAAACGGAGCGGAGCAGCTTAGACCAAAGGGCTGATAAGAGGAGAGACAACTCCGTGCAAAGACAGTCACGGTGGCAGCAAAGAGCCTCCAACTCAGGACGGCAGAATTTTATAGCCATGCTAAATAGATTTAAATAGCTAGGTAGGCAGTGAGAAAACTCTGGCTGTCTTTGATGGAAGCAGCTACAGGTCCTGGGAACTGCTCCACCTGATGGGGAGGTGTGAGGTGAGAGAAGAAAAAATGCACCCGCACTTTAAAATCATCTGTAATTCAGTAAATTGCCAGGAACCTTCTATTTTGCTTCTGAGTAGCTCATTTGTGCAGCTGAACCTGATGGTAATGCACTTTTATATGAGCACATAACATATAAAAATGTAGTTTAAATATGTTGCAAGAGTTCTGACCCCTTAAAATATTTTCTTTCTGTACAATGAAAGAATTTTGGTAGAAGTCCCTCCATAACAGCACTTAAAGTGAGGCAAAAGATGATTAAAACACCGCTTCCTGTGAATTTAAACTCTTCATCCCAACGTGCCATGGAGCAAATCTGCTGTGATGCAGTTACTGAGGCGGGCTCCATCGCTGTGCTGTTTGGAAGAGGCCGTCTTAGAGGTGACACAATGACCATGCTCTGGTGGCTTCACATTTCCACCTGAAGCTGCCAAGTCTTTCACAAGGTGGGAGGGTTTCACAGCCTGATACGGTGGTCGAGGAGCTGAAAGACCAAGAGGGAACCCTGAAACAGCAAGGCCACAGTTAGGCCAAACTCAGCTCATTCCACATCTGTGCGCACTTCCTTAGACCTCACTGGTAAATTGAGGGCAAAGCCTTTATTTTTCCCTCTGGACAATAAAAACCTACTCCCCCAGTAGTGTAACGGCTCCAAGGAAATGTTGTGAAGCACAAAGTCTCCCGTCATCAAGGAAAACAGAAATCTTACCTGTCTCTCATTCATTTTTTCTAATTTTTTTCTACATTTTATACTCACTTGGATGGCAAGGGCAGGTGGTTTGGGTTTTTTTGGTAGTTTGTTGTTGGTTTTTTTGGTCATTGTTGTGATTTTTTTGTTCTGAATTAGTTTCCCTGTCACATAGGGCTGCGAAGTTTGAGCTGCCACATCATTAGAAAAGGTTTCTTTTTAAAGTAAGCCTTCACACAGGAATTTTAAGAGATAACGCTGCTCGGAGAATTATTTCGAAAGACTTTGCGCTTGAGCAGGTGACTTGACTTTGGGTCAAAATGAAGTTTCCTATTGGCATTTTAGCTCAATCTGGCCTATCTTTAGAAAAGTGTTTTCTCAGAAGAGCTACTCCTTGAATGAAATAATTTTGCATACGTAGACTATTTCGGAAGGTATTTCTTCATGCGCTGTGGCAAAGTATCCACTTCTGGCATCTGTTGATTCAAAAATTAGAGGTGTGCGGTAGTTGCTCTGGCAACAGAGTCTCGTTTTACCCCTTTGCTCATTTCCAACCTGTTACTAAATTACTAAGCACGGGAGTGATGCATCAAAGAGCACCCAGAGATGCTGTTAATGTAATGAAACCGAGCCTTCATCTACTTAAAACATGTTGTGTCAGCTTGGAAATAAGACGGGTGATTTCTTTACCCCCAGAAGTTGGCACCGTGTCAACTGTGGAAAGTTTTAAAGTTGTGAAAACAAGGGATATACACAAAAAAAAAAAATTCCTTGAATGAAATTTACTGACGAGTTGTACCTGGTAATACTGGGTTTGTGTGTTAGCAAATTATAAAATATCCTGTTTACTTTAGTGGTCACAGCATCTGTGATTTTAGTTCCGTGATTTTAGTAGTTTTAAGTGCTCTGTTGATGTTTTCTGTATGTATGTCTTATAATAAATGTGTAGATTTATAACTACCATTGCAAACGTTTACCAGTGAGGTTACTCCTGCAGATGGAAAGAAACCGAGGATGGGAATCTGTGTTTATGAAGGCACTTTTAAATTTTTCTCACATCAGGGTTTTTTTTGGGCGCTTTATAAAATGGTCAAAGATGAGGGGTTTATTGGTCAAATAGAACATTCACCTCTGAGTTGCACAAGAAAATTGGTTGACGTATTTTTAAATATAGCAAAAATTTCAGCACTGCAGTAAACTTCTGAAGGGAGACCCTCTGGGGAGTGAGGAGGTTGGGGTTTCTCAGAGGGGTGATGGATCAGCCGTGGTGAGAGTGCCCAGAGTCTCCCAGAAGCCCTGCCAGCCCCGAGGGTGACAGAAATTATTGAAAAAATAACAATCCCAAGAAACATCTACTTTGAAGCCTCACACCCTGTCATACAAATACCCATTCTACCGTGGGGTGTTATCTGGTAGTTCAGTCTCAAGAACTTTCGCTGTCTTTTGAAAAAAGGGATAAAATTCAGGAAGAAGCACATTTTTCTAGAAAAAGATGCTATTTCCAGCATCACACTATGAGACTGGTTTGTCACCGTTTTCCAGCTATGAGAGTGGGGGCTGAACCCTTGTGCCCTCATCTCCTGGGATAAAGCCAGGGAGGATAAAAATGACGAGATTTGGTGCTGCTGTTGCCCTACCCTGACACGGGGTCTCCTCCTTGGGGTGACACTTGTCCAGGCCCCGTGCTCCTGATGCATCACCAGGTCACCTGCTGTGCCACCGCTGCGGGACCTTGGACTCCTTTTACTTGGTGCAAGGGGGCAAAGCGAGATGAGGGTCTCATCTGGACACCTCTTTCTATTGTAGTCCCTCCTTATAAACACGTCTGCCATATGTAGCACAAGTTCCTGAATTTATTACTCACATGAAGTCATGTTTTGGCTATGATTTGAGAGGTTATATACACAAGAATTGCCTTTTGATAATGTTTTTCCACAGCATCTGTAGAATATTATCAAGTGGTAGGAGACCAACTAGTAAGACCTTCCATAATGTCAGCAAAATTTCAGCTCCTTAATACTCTGGGCTGATGCTGTTTCCCAGCCTGAAAACCCACTACTAAGCCTTTAAAACCACACTATAAGCTACAGACCTTTGTTTAAAAGTAAGGTGCCAGATAATGCCTATAAATGTAAGCATTTGTTTTTAGCCTCACATTGCAACCTTTTTGTATGTAATTCTGCTATATTTGCACCGGCTTCTTTTGACTGTCATTTTTAATGTATAATGTTTTTACCAGGTGGGCTATAGAGCTGTGTTATCGCTCCAGTAAAAGAGTCCACATGTAGCATGTTACAAAGTGCAGAGCATACCAGATATAATTTCCATACTGGGTTTAGAGATCAGGCTTTAGCATAACTTTGCCCCAGACGCGAGATGTGGACAACAGAGACATGTTTTGTTACAGGTTTTAGTAATGCAGATTTACAATAACATGACTGAAGTTCTAAATTGATATGACAGTTGCACCTTTTCTGGATAAAAGAGCCGGCTGCAGTGTTATGCCTGGTTTTAAAACCAATACACATGATCTGAACCAGATTTTTTTCATCATAGTTTTGAAAATTTCCTTCCAGACAGAGGCAGCGTTTAGGAACATTTCAAAGAAATGTAAACACGCGCTTAGACCTGATAACTTGTACCCAGGCCAAATTCCAGCTCAAGTATTTATTATTTTCTACCTCCTTTTATGATTCCAGTGGCACCTTCCTTTCCTTAGATTTCCACCCTGGTGCATGTAGGTGCACTGCTAAAGAAGTGCCTCAATGCGGGGGAAGCTGAGGGTGGTGGGATTCTTTCCCAGTACTTGGCGCTCCGCTCTCCCCACTGGGAGCAATGCTCCCAATGGGCCAACTCTGCAGGAGCCACCACAGCTTCTTCCTCTGGGATTTGACATTGGGCCAAAAAAAGCCAACTTCATGTGTGAAAAATGGCACAAAGGAACCGGTCAAGAAGGGAGGAGAAATACGTGGGTTTGCTGGAGAGACTTTCCTGATACCTGAGGATGTTTCTTCTGAACTTAGTACTCAAAGAGGAGCTGGAGTTGTCCTTGGCAACACTTGGCAGTCGACGTGTTAGTCAAGGATCCAAGGAAGATCAACATCTAACAGGGAGGTACAGAAATCATTGCTGGTGAATGAAAGCTTGTAGCTGTTACCTGTCCATAAATATCACATATTATAAGATGATCTTTGTCTCGGATGCTGCACTACATAAACTTCTTGGCAGAATTTTGCTCCCGTGCAAACATTTTCCCAACTGTGGCATGAACCAGCTTGTTTTGCCTCCAGCATCGAAGTCCTGGTGTCTCACGGCTTACGGTGACTCATGCTTTTCTTTGCAGTTTGGTTCCCTCCCCAGAAGACAGCACGGGATGGCCTATTGCTGGGTAATAATTTTTCTGAGAGCATTGATGTCTTTTTAGTTGAAAGGATCACATGAACAGACAGTAAAATGAGCAGCCATGGATAAATAGATGATCAGGGTAACGCTAATTGCACTTAAGTGGAGGATCAGCAAAGAAAAAAGGAAAAAAAGATCAGTGACAAATTTTGTTGTCTTGCCCTTATTCTAACTCTTCCTGTACAAACAAGCTTCACAAAAGAAGTGAGAACAAATGATTCTAGTAGGGCTTTGATTATTTTTTAGATTGGCATTGATATGCTGTGGCTCTTCTTCCTGCACGACGCTAGAGGTAGAGGTCAGCGTTCTACCATTTTTTTAATTGAAAGACCATCAGCGTAATTTGGAAACAGATTTTTCCTATGGACAACATACCTTGGAGAGCATAAAAGCAAAGAATAACAATACAGCTGACCTCTGTAGTTCCTGAACGATTTATCAGAAACCTTTCAGTTTCCAGGAATGGGGTCACAGAGTGTATGTAAAAACCGGGGAACCTTGGAGCGTTCGGCTTTGCCTGGGAGTACTCAGCAAAGAAAATACCATACCTGTGCTGAGCACACTCACCTTTTCTGGCCAGCAAAAAGCATCTTACTGGAAATGTGAAATATTTACAAACACCATATGCATCACTATGTGCAGTCAGAACCTCATAGATAAATTTGAACCCAAAGGATGCAGTTATGAGATGCTTTGAGTGTCCTGTTATATCTTCAGGTACCAGCGTAGCCATATGAGATAACTAGAGAAACATTTAAAAGCATTTCCATGCATATTTCAGGAATTTTATGAGTTTCAGTGGCTTTGCACATAAAAGTATTGTGGACCAAAACTTTACAGAGATAGAAACATTCTTATGAATCTTTTCCTCTAAGATCAGAAGTTCTTAATGCTTTCATTGAGGAACTCTTCAGAAATCATCAGGATAAGGAACCTGCTTCTCTGCTAAAAATTGCTGAGTCTGCCCTGCTGGGGCTTTACCTGGGTAATGCACCAAGAGCAAAGGTAGCGTAGACCTTGGTCATGGCTCTGTATTTCTCAGAAATGGAGGGGCAACAAATGTTGGGGCTAATGTATGAAAGCCATTGAACAGCATTCATTTAGGCAGCTGCCAGAAACTACTAATTATGGGCTAAGTACTAAATCAGGTCTTGGGTTCCCAGCTGAAGGGTCTGGAAGGAGACTCCAAGGAGTGACTGGTTTTGTTCCCCAGTGGAATGTGAATTCCCATCCATGCAGCACTGCTCCTTTTGAGATAATCTTGGAAGTCTTCTTGCAGGAGGTCCAATGGAAAGTTCTGTAAGTTGGAGGAGGCAGAGAAGTCAGGGAATGGCCACAGTTTGTGACTGAAGTCCCAAGATAAAGTTTAGGGACAGCTCAATTTGTTCTGCTCTTCAGATTCTATTTACGTAATTACTAGGTACTAGTGCATTGCTGAGCTTCTTGTTGAGAATGGGTCTCTTGACCCATTCAATAAGTTCAATTGCTTGCATAAAGGACAGTAAGAAGTAAAATGGTGGCCTTGACTCAACCTAAAGTCTGGATGTTTTTCAGTTCTACCAGAAGCTGGATCCTTATCCTTAGATCTAACTTTGTGTAATGGTTTCTTGGTGGGACCCCAACTCTTTATTGTCTTATGTACAACAGAAGTATTGAATCAGTATCATGGAAATCCCTTGACAACAACAGTCCTCGAACATTTTCTGAATTTAGGGGAAAAACTTCACACATGAAGCTTAACCATGAACCCCAAAGTTGAGTGCAGACCTCCTGTGTGTCTCATGAAATCTCTTATTAAACCTAATTCAAATGTAAACAAAATCTCCTTTACTCATCCTGTCTTTAGTGAAATCCTTTGCTGATTCCCTCCCTGGCTGTAACAGAGGATGAATCAAACAATCCTCCTGCCGCAGGCACCCGGCAACCCCACCCTCTGACATCAGCCGCCGCAGAAAGAAGGGACCGAGATCCAATGGTTTGAAATAATGTTAGTTGTGGATTTCTTGTTCTTCCTCTCCCACTAATGACAATACATAGAAATGTTTATTCTTAGTGAAGGAAAAGCAAACATGAAAGTGGCATTTAGACATTTTTCTGTAAAGTGCACAGAGCACGTTAAAGTATATCGAGCACGTTAAAGTATATCAAGCACTTAAAAAGCATATTACCTTGTCAAGTGTTGCATATTAAAAGTTCAACACTGGTCTTCTCTTTTTTTTTTTTTTCTGCATATGAATCATTGGCAAGAAATAAGACTTAACATTTGCATTACTGTTTTAATCTGCACCATTATTTATGAGTGTTCTCAAAATCATAGAATTATTCAGGTTGGAAAAGACCCTTGGGATCATCCAGTCCGACCATCAACCCTCCTCTGCAAAGTTCTCCCCTACACCATATCCCCCAACACCCCACCTAAATGACTCTTGGATATACTTGGAAATACTTGGAACCCGCAGAAAATATTCCAGCATAGGCTGTTGTTGTTACCCACTCATGTTAGAAATGGGATGCAAAGACTAAAATTTTCCAAAGTAACAACCGGTGGGGGCAGAGAAAGTGCATCTCAGGTTCTGAGCATTCAGCCCAACTGACCCCGGGCTGTGTTTGCGGGGGTGCTCCAACACCGGTGAGAGGCACAAATGTGCTGCAGCTCTGAAAAATAAACACACCACTCAGGTAGCTCAGGTTTTGTGTAGCAAGTAAGGGAAAACTCCAGAAAAGAGAAATTCTGACCACGCTGAAGGACGGCTGATGTGATAAAACCGGTGAGAGGGCTTTAATTTTCACGCTCAGGCTTTCACCGACAAACGAGCACCCCGTTAGTTAATCAGGCTGGCGGAACAATTCTGTGCAACTTCTTCCCTTCAAATAACTTTGGCAAAATCAGACTCATCTATATGCTGCGCTCTCTACCTCAGAGTCACTCAGGAACGTTCTTCAAAAGGCATTTTTGTGTCTTTATAATTGAATTGATTCTTAAGTTGTGCCACGGGTGTACACCTTATCAAAGAAGAGCCAGCACTCCATTTGTTCCTCCTGCCCTCCAGGAGGAGGTTTAACATGCAATGTTTGTTGTTTCTGGCAGGTCTCTCTGCAGAGAGAGAGGTCGCTACTCAGGGAGGCACTTTCCTCCTTGGAAACAAGAAAAGAAATCACCGGGAAGGAGGGGAAAATGCATCTGGGTAACAGGAGGGGATCTTGTCAATCTTCAAGTCACTAGAAAATGATCATGAAAGTCTTTTGTTAGAGAAGCCTATAATGGTACTATTGCTTGTCTATTGTGGCCACTAACGGCAAATAGCCTGCAAGGGCAGGGGAGATGTAGGATTAGACAAATTGTGAAGAGGGGCTCTGGATGCTTGAAAAGTGCATTCCTGCTCACCAAGGTCAGAGGGGTCAAAATAGTGTCATCATTCATCCTCAATGGAAGCATTTCTATAAACAAATTGACCTTTAAAAACATTCATGGCATATATGGAATAATGCTAATGATGTACTATTGGATTTCTTCCACAAGTGGAAACAGAAAAGCAATTGTGCTTCACTGATGTTGAGCTGGAGACTGTTGTACAGTACTTTTTCTACTGCTAAAAACCACAGGCATCCTGAAAAAAAAATTCTTTAGAAAGCTTAATTAGTATCATAATTTTTGATGCATTTTAAGAATAAGCCCAGTTAGTAAATTTTTTTCGGAGGGCTCATCCTTATCCACACCTGTATTTCTGGGGACAGTACTGGGTTGGAGCCCTATGCATCCATCACAGGAGGGCAAAAAAGATGGACTGGATCTTTCCTGACGGCAGGGGGAATGGGTATCAACTCCTCCTGTCCTGCCTGGCAATGGCAGTTGTTCAATGTCACAGTTGTCCTCTAGAGCAGGGGTCCTTGTCCAGCACGTCCTTTGATTTCAATACTTAGCAGGCCCATGGCTTAGGTAACTTGATCTGAGTTTGCTCGTTAATAAGGAAATTGCTCCTCCATAATGCACTTGAAGTGCATGAAAAGAGCTTCAAGGAGACAATGATAGACGTGGATGTTATACTGAATGGCAGCTGCTAAATATACATGTGCTGATAAATGTCGGTGAAGTAACTTCATATGGGAAGACAAGTTAAACGTTTATTTCAAGCTTTAATTAAAAGGTACCTCAGCGAAATTTTTAAAAGCATCAAAGTTACCAGGTAAATTTTGAATTATTCTCCCTGTCTGTGCCGCCGAGGGCATGTTTTCTCTGACATCTTGTAGCATGTGCATTATTAGTTCCCAAAGTCCCAGTACATAAGTGGCCACAGATGAGAAAACTGCCCTTGACAGTGGCTGCCTACTCTGCAAAGTAATATTGTTTCCGAACGCCCGAATAAAAGCACATTAACAGCAGGAGTCAACAAAGCTAGTTTTATGATTTTTATTTTAAAAGAAGGACTTTAAAAGTGCCCCTGATACTTTTTTAGAATCTTTTTCAACTGGGTTTTTCTTGAACAATACTTACAACACCCTGATCTTTGGGGTCAAATCACTCTCTCAGTTCCATGCTGTGCAGTTCTGAAAATTTTGGAACGAGTTTAGAAGTTTGAAGGACTGACTTTAACCACCAAGCTTAAACACAGAGAGAGTCAGGCATTCCCTGGGTCCTCCAAAGCATTGCTCTATTTTGCAGGTTTCCATCACTTTTTGGAGATGTGTTATGGTCTCTACAAAATTGGAAAAAAAATGATGAAAAACAAGTCTTTCAGTTCAATAGCTAGCAAAATAATCTACCGAGCACACGTGACAACTGATACTAGAAGAAAGGCCTTATCATTTCAAACTACTTAAGATCTTCGTGGAATGAAGGCACTGGACAGAGTCTTAGAAGGTCTGGTATTATTTTGCTGGTTTTACTCCTAGTATATGTACCCTTGGGAAAGTCACTTCAAAGTTCTGTACCATGTAGACAATGACACCGCTTCTTTCGTGCTCCTTCTCCTGCATACTTCGAGTGAAGACCTTTCAGGCCAAGATGTCTCTCTCATGCAGAAATGGACAAGAGAACTCCAATATAATTTGGAACTTTGAAACAAAACGAGGATGATCCAAATCTATCCATTCTGAATCCCTTCACAGACCATTAAGCAAACGTAATGCAAAATACAGCCCAAAGAGACTATTACATGAACTTGGGCACTTACGGGAAGATTTCTAGATGAGCTGAATCCATGATTCAGTTACCAGTTGCTTTTCCTGGGGTGCCTAGAATAAAGTTAAATGAGAAGCTTTATTTTACTGTTTTAGGGTAGAATCTGAGTATTCCGAAAGCACTTGGGACTTGATTTTTGTTTGCTCATTTTTTACAGCAGAATATCTTATATCCATGTCAACAAATCCTATGCCTTTTCCTAAAAAATAGCATAGTATATTTCGATCAAAAAGTTTGTGTTAGGGTTGAGCTGCAAGCACTCTAATGGGGACCGAGAGGCACAAGAAATCTGTGGAAAAGTTGCGGATATTCAACATGCCTCAAGATCAGATTTAGCTTTGGGCTTGAGACTAAAGACACCAAAATATGTCTCCTGGAATTAGTAAAGCAATTTGGGCTGGGTAAGAACACAGAGGTCCTTGCTATGGAGGGTCTCAAAAGTCATTGCGTATTTGCTTCCTTTATAGCGGAAAGCGGAGCAGGGTGAGGAGGAAACGCAGTGGTGGCTCTGATGCCCTTTAACGTTGATTATCAGTTAGTGAGAAGGGAGTTTCTTAGGGTAGAGTACCCTCCACATCTCCTTCTGTGTCACCGGGTTAAAGAGAGAAACTCTAGAAGAGCATGATTTTTCAAAGTAATTAAAAAATAAAGCTCACAACGATGGACAGCAGTTCAGGCAGCACTAATGCAGAGCACCTGAAAGTTAAGTCTTTCCATTGACTTTTGGAAGTTTTTGAGAGTTCAAAGCTGCATTTAGCTGGCAGGGGACCACCTTTGAAGGTGCCTGGAAGAAGTAAGTGAAGAGAGATTTGAAGGAGAGAGGGAACATTAAACTGAAGAGGTGATTTCAGGAGCTTCCTATCAGGAAATGAAGCATGCACTGACGTCCCTTCTGCTCAAAACCTACCAGCAAAATAGGAAACTTTTAAACAACTGTGCCGCTTTTTTCAGCTAGGCCTTATGTATGTAAGGGCCTACCAGCTAACTACAAATGCATGCACCTAAATCAGGTTTAGATGTCAACCGCTGGAATTTCTCATCTCTGAATGTGGGCCTCTTCTTAAAAGAGTCTAAGTTTTAATTGATAAAACAGAGCATCCAGGATTAAAAATTATGCCATAAAACTCTCAGTTCGAAGCAGGTATCCAAGCTCTTTAGAGAAATTAGAGACAAGACTCCTGTTTTTTCAGTTTGTAGCATCTTGGGAAGACTTGCACAGCCAGACCTTCTCACCATACGGCTCCTGCTGGAAGGCCTTGGGAGATGCAGTGGGGTGGAGGGATGTGGGATGGAGCGCGGCACCAGGGCTCCAAGCCCAGCTCTGTGATATCAGCCACAAGGTTTGAAGGAGATGGTAGTGAAAGGGGCTGTTTGGAGAAGATGGTTCATAGCGAGGTGCTTCATTTGCCCCCGTGCCCCCTCCACCATGGTGCCCCAGACCAGATGCCCCACCACAAACCCACCACGATACCAGCTCTATGGGTGACCTAAGCATGACCCTGCAGCTAAAGAGCATCCACCCAACCTCACCTATGGCTTCCGCTGAAAGAGTTTCCTTTCAGCCCTTTAGTGTTTTTAATTGCTATTATTTCTTTAGATTTTACACAACAATAAAAATGAGGCTTTGGTTCCTGGCTGCAGCAACCCCTCCCACAAATCAAAAGAACACGACTTTCATCTTGAAAAGACTGAATAAATATGCCCTGAATACAGAGGGGCATGGACTCCAAACACCTCGAAGTCCTGGAAGAAACAATTGTTCTTTCTCTGGTTTGATTCATCCCCAAAGGTTGACTGTACGTATCTCACAGAGCCTGGGTGCCTTGGGGAGCCGGGGCTTTGTTTCGGGTGAAGGTGTTGAAAGACACCCCGGGAACAATGAGACAGAAAGTGTTACCGAGGGATTGGGATTTTGGCTTTCAGGAAGAGCTAGTGATTGGAGAGATCTAGTTCTGAGACATCTTTAAACAAAGTGAGTTTTGGAGCACGGGATCCTCTGCACTTTTTTTTCCCCAGCATCCTCCATTGGCTCCATGACCTGTCACACTTCTCAGACTCATTTTATCTCATAATTTCCATTCTGTTTTACATGTTTTAGTATGCCCCATTATTTCCATATGGGAAGCTTTTTAAGCTAACAGGCCCAGCAGACTTGCAAAGACTATTAGACCCAAATTATTTTTTTCTCCATGGCCCTTTGCATGCAAAATCCAGGTCCATTCCATTTCAAGGAAATATGGTTAAAAATTGACCTACATTTCTGTTGGGCTCTGTCTCACGTTGCGCAGTGCTCAACTTTCTGGAGGGGTGGGGCTTTGCAGGATGTCGCAAATTAGTTTGAGAAGGAAAAGTGTAAAGAGTATGCAGTCAAAAATATAACAGGCACTTGCTCACCACTGAATGGAAAATGTCTTGTTCCTTAGCTTAGGTGCAATTACAATTAGGGCTGGATAACACCTTAAGAGATCTATTGTTCTTTTAGTTTTTTTCTTTTTTTTTTTTTTTTTACGAGATAATTACAACTATTATACACTGTAACGTTTTGATTCATAGAAAAGACAAATAAATTACATCATTAAGAACCTTATGTTCATAATATTAAGATATGTTTCTGCTCAGAAAATTAACTCTTTTACAGTAATATCATAAATTATAAGATTTGATGGTTTAAAGAGTGGGTCTAAATACCAGGAATCTCAGTGTTGATAATGACTCTGGATATTTCTAGGTCTACAGTCACTGTTGTTTCTTGGCAATACGTTCTCAGCATGCTCACTTGTTCTTCCCATTAACAGGTAGGAGTTCAGGCATAGATTTTTATATTTATCTAGTTTCCTTTTAGTGTAATTAATGAAGTGACCTCTCTGGCTTTTTGAGCAAAAGAGATTCACTGATCTGCTTGAGGTAGAAGCGGAAACCTGTAGCAGATCTCCCCGATCTCCATTTTCTTCCTTGTCTGCCATTGGATGTGTGTTGTCTGTCTGTCCCAGGCTGCTGGTAATGGGTCGGATGGTGCTCGACGTACAGGGGATGTGAGGCTTAGTCGGTTTTCGCAGTTTTTAAGAGTCTCAGATGGAAATAAAATGCAGTTTCTAAACCCTGAGCAACATTGCTCCTGACAAATGATCGAGGCATTAAGTTGTCTTTGTCCTTCTGGAATAATTCAATGAAAGATTCAGAAGTTAAAATTTATGGATGTTGGGTTTTTTAGCTTGAGAAGGACAGGGGAGAACCCCAGCTTGGCAGCGTAGGTACCTACTTATGCCTTTTCTTTGTGTTTGGCTTAGGAATATGTACAAAACACAACCCTGTGCAAATTTCATACATGTTTATGTTGGTTAAGGACTTTAATTCAGTGTTGTCCGGGTTGTTATTTCTTCAGATTTCTTTATTCTATTTGCTTTAACAACCACTTCACAGAAGAAGCTGTGGCATTTTGTTCTGGCTCTGATTTGATTACAAAAAACACTGCCAACAGAATAGCAGCCAGTGTGCTCTAAATCCCTTTTTAAGTGCTGTATTAAAGCTTTCTCTCCTTTCTGGGCACCTTTACAGTCACTTTTTCAGTAAGATTTCACTCTCTGTTCAGTTATATTTAAATAGCAACAAAGTCCTGACCTCCTTGATGTTCAAGTTCAAAATTTGCCTTGAACCTAATAGGACTAGAACTACCTCTTTCATCTTTGGGGGTTTCCAGGTGGTTTAATCAGCCCAAGGAGCCTTCGTTCCTCGCTGGAACCTCTTGAGGGATTTTGTAATGGAAATAACTAGTAAGCAGCAGTGGATTCCCATAAACCTTGTGCACGGGTGAGCAAAGCTTAAGCCATTGATACTGGGGAATGGAGGAGCTTAAGGGAAGGGATTTTTTGCTGGGTAGCATGAAGTAATACCTGCAGGATACTCAGCTCAGCAGTTCAGCCTCCTCCTGGTGCAGATGAGGTTAGGGACAGAGGCAGTGAGGCTGGACTGGAACACCCCTGTGCTAATTGTAACTCACGTGCGTTGTTAATTGGCCAATTTGGCTCTGCCAGCACCCAGCACTACTGTTAGAGCTGCTGGACCCATCTCCTCCAGCTGTGTCATTTGGTCTCACCTCCTGCACCAAGCCATGGCTTCCGGAGGGTTGGCTTTTAGAGCAACTGCAAGAGCTGTTTTCTAGAGGAAAAAGACTCATCAGTCGAGTCACAGAGAGCTCTATTAGATCGGTCGTTGCTTCTTAATGTGAAAATAATGGGTAAAGGGAAAAAAGCGGGGAACAGGAGATGTTGAAGTGTGGGAAGGAGATTTAAATGTAGGGGAGGAGACTGCAAAAGATGTAAATTCTAATTAGGTTTATAGACATTTATAGACATCGCTCATTTAGATTCTTGAAATGTTCGATAAAACAAGAAAATACATGCGCCAGAGTTCAGTGCAAAAATCCATCTTCTTATAGGTTATGAAAAATATTAATTTTTTGGTCCAATTACTGAATTCCTGCTCGCTCACATACACTGACAGATACATGCTTCACCTCCTGCTCCCAGGGCCTGCTATCCATCACCCTCTGCCTGACTTCAGAGGTAGCTGTAGGCATCTACACAATGAAGAGATTTTTTTTTTTAATACTAGTTAGCAGAAAAAAAGATATAAAGATATGTGGCTTGAAAATGGAAACCAAAGAAATTCAGAACAGAAACAAGTTGTACATTTTAAGAAGGACAATTAACCTGTGGTACCTGGAGACACAGTGGATTCTCTGCCATGGCAACTTCTTACATCAAGTCTTGGTATCTTTTCTGAATGCTATAGCATGAAAGATAGCAGTTAAAATGTGAGATTATTGGCTTCTAAGATAAAGGTGATCAGGCTGTCAGAGACAGTGCTCTGCCCCACTTCTGGCTCAGAGAATCTACTTCTTTGTTTCTGGTTATAGAAATCATATAGTTTACCTCCATCGGTCCCAGGGCTCTGTTCTCTGTGGAAACCTCTGACCCCATGCGCTCTGATCAGTGTTTAGAACAAATACGTGATGGAAGCAGCATGGAAAGGGGCTATTTGATGAATTTTCAAGCAGCAAGACCAGGGAGAGGAATCAAATCCTGATGACAAGAGGCTGGACTTCTCTAGCTGAGGTATCTGTCTGTATGGGATAATGTTCACCACCTTGCACAGCGCGTAAGGCTCAGGTCCGAGCTGACCTGCAAGCCAAATTCTAACAAGCAGACCCTTTGAAAAAGATCTTTTGATGCAACACGTTAACTTTGTGTTGTAGGTTGGCATGGTCTTACCTGTCGCTCCACAAAATGTGTTGCAGAGTCAAGGAACGCTAATGAGAAGTGGTAATTTATGGGTAAACACTTGTTTTATGGACTGCATTGGTGTAGTCTCTGTTTGCTGTAAGGTCTTGACTGTGGTTGTCAGAGTCTCCACTTGAGCAGCATTTTGGGCAGGGACATTCTGACATTAGGCTGGCAGCTTAAAACTTGTGAATTTGAGGCACAAAGAAACTTTTGGTCTCTTTTGCCTCAAATAACAAGCAGGTTCCATAGCGCTGAAAGAGTTAATCACCAGGATGTTTTCCACCAAACCTGACAGTGTGGCTGGAAACTTTTTAGCTTGTTCTAATCTTCCTTGTCCTTATCCCCAGCCCGTTCCATCACTCTTCTTACATCCTGAAAAAAGAAATCAATCAAAACGTAGATTAAAATTCCAAGTAAAAGTCAGTGCTTCTTAAGGAAAGATAATAGCTGCTAGACAAAAGCACACCACTCACATTCTGCAGAAGAATCATACTGTACCCTGAGCATTCACTTGTTTCTCCTCGCTGCTGTTTATAGTGGGTTATTTCCTTTTTATTTTCAATGTGTTCCAGTTGGAAATTCTTTCCTCTGAGCTTTTGCTATGATGAGAGTCATATAAATCTGGGAAAAGGGAAAAAGATGATGTGCCAGAATGGGTAACTTAATCCTGCCCAATGACAAAATAAGGTGCTTCTCTCTATATCTGTGAGTTTTATGGATGTGTATATCATTTGTCAGGGCTGACATAATCTTTTTTGTCCTTTTTTTTTTGCGAAAGTTGGGATTTTGGAAGTGGGGAGATCTGAGGCTGGTGTAATCCTGGCTTTCCTAAAAAACATTGATCCCATGAAGAAATGTACAAATGTGTTCAAATATATTGTAATTGTTAATGGGATTTGAAAATGTTACTTAATTAGAACTGGAGTTCTTTAGCCACGGTGTTAATTAAGGATTAGTTAAGGATGGTCCGTGGGAGTATGGTCTTAGACTGGCTGGTCATTTTTAAAGTTAGCTGGGACAATGCTTTTTGGGAGAGGGAGGAGACACCAGTTTGAGGCTTGAGAAGAACTCTGGTTTTGAGGGTTGCTTTTGGGCAACCATCCATCAGGGTCTGGAGTGGGATGGCTGGTGCCCTCCTTCCATAGAGACTTCTGACACCTGGCAAAAGGGAATGGTTTTCTGTTCCTGCCGACACAGGCCAGACTCAAACCAAGGACCAAGAGGCAATAGGCTCTGAATCCCATTAGCAACCTTCCTCCCCACATTTCTCCTATTGTTAATTTTTAGTATCCTTGAAAGCTCACACTGCAGAACTTCACTGGCACCAGTCAGTCATAAAATAAGACAGAAGAAGTTTAAGTACCTCTATTTTGAGGCCCAGGAAGATCTTTTCAGTCTGATATTTCATCTCCACTCTCAGATAAGCTGCATAATTTTTGTGCCTGTTTACGGAAATGGGTGATATATCATAGCCTTCAAGTTTTATTTTCTTCGCCAAGTTTTTTTAGACATATTAAAGGACACAATCCAAGAAGCTAGAATGTAATTACAGACTTCGCATCTCCTGTATGACCTGTCAGAAGTCTGCTATCTCTCATGAAGCCATTCCAGCATATACTTAATGTCAGTTTGATAGAAGAAACACTTTCATAGGTTCTCTTTGATTGACACATTTAAAATGACATCAGTTCCTAGTTTTAAAACCTATTGTTATTAAGTCTCTGTTGCTATTTATGTTAGAAATATGTGCGTGTATGTCAAAACAATACTTCAACTTTGCTGATTGGCTGCACCTCGATTGCGTTGTCAAGGTAACGGAACAATTGCTTTTAATCTTTTCTAAATTGTCTTATTTGTTTGTTTCACATTCCAAGTTTCATATTTAATTTTCCAAAAGCAGAAGTGGGTGATGATTATTTTTAAAATATTTTTTAGACCATTGGCACATTCTGCATATTTTATGAAACGTGCACAGACATACACTTTCTGGTGAGATTATAAAGAGTAAGTAATTAAATGGATTATTTGAGATAAATGTCTACTACTGTGTTACTGGGTACAACAACCAGCTTTTCAGTGGGATGTGTTTGGTATTTATTGGTTACTTCCAAAGCTGTATATAGTGGATCCATCCCCTTCACAATTTGGTTATCTTCTTAGGTGGCAACATCTTCATGTAGGACCGATGTCTTTTTTTTGTAATGCCAACTGCATTGTTGGTGCTGTCAAAATATGAGTAATTACCTTGCTGTGGTACTTTCATATTTTGACTTGGAAAGGTATCTCTCCACCCAACTGGGAGAATTTTCATTATTTGTGGGAGAGATTCTAAATCCTTGATGTAGGTTGGCCAGTATTTTTGCCAGTAGAACTTCCTGCTCGCATCTGGAGGTGAATTTTGATTTCTCGGTATGTAACTCAAATAGGAATTACCAAAGTTTCTGAATTCCTCTCCTGTTTGGTTATGAAGCAAACAGGATGGTGATGGGAACAGTAAAGTCTTGAGTTTTAGCTGGGGCTCTGCAGGTTAGACACCAGCTTCGTTTGTGACATGTCAGTAAGGATCACCTCGGTGTTTCGTGGTCTGTGTATTTCTGTTGTATATATACATGTATACAGGTGGGCTCTCTTTTGTTTAAGATCGTGTCTGTACTTCTATATATTTACAATGGAATTTAGGGATAAAAACTGTATCTGAAAGATAATGATGTTTTTCCATCATCCTCCAGAATAACACCTGCAAAGGCACATCCCTGACCATAAATTCAGGCTTAAGTGGGCTGGGGCAAGAGGTGATTTGCCCACATGAGCTTTTCCAAAGCAATTATCATGCTGTGAAAGTGTTAAGTGAAACACAGACCAATGTATAACTTTGGAACAAGCTTTTTGGATATTTTTTTTTCCTAAAAAGGGGAACTCAGATTCCCTAGGACCCTAGAAACATGCCTAATATGTCATTAAATCAAAAGTTACATGTGTGAAGCTTAGAGTGCCAGGTTTTGCTCATGGTTTGTCAAAGAAATGACAGTATCCATGGCAGGATAGGAGTGGCTCCGCATCCAGGCATAATTCCAGCAAAATGGTAGGTTAAATCTGTTAGCTGATTACATCAAAGAGGTTATAAGAGCAGTGTATGTCTTCTGGTTAACGATGTATCATCCTCCTTATTGGGACATACTCCAATAATCTTGGTGTTCTTTTTAGTAGATGGAAAAGAAGATCAGAGAAATCTCACACCTGGAGGCGATTTTTAATTGATGGCAAAAGGAGATCAGAGAGATCTTACACCTGTGCAAAGTTTCATTGTCCTTTGCCATATTATACTGAAATGTTCTGTAACTATACCCTCAATAATTTGATAAATACCGCACGCTAGTCTGAAAGAGCATACGTTACAAGAAATTTTATTACCAAAGTAAAGAAAACATATTGTTGACATGACAACAATGGAGAGATTTATGTTGGGAAAGATCAACAAGTGCAAATACAGACTTGCAGGTTCTACCTGGAGAACGAGAACAAACATTATGTTTCAGAAAAAAAAGGAAGAAATACACTTAGAACTCTCTTGGCCAGTTCTTCAGGAATTGGTTTTCACAAGGATTGTGGTTTGTGTTCCCAGCCCACTCTTTGATGTTATCTAACCATTGTATCAACTGCTTTCCTGCTATATTATTTTGAAAACCAAGGGCTTGTATAAATGTAAATAGTTGGGCATTTTCTGAGCTCAAGTTACTCCTAAAATACATAAAACAATAGTCTTGATTTTAATGAGCAAACTGTGCAGTATTAGCACTTGCAGGGAATTAGATTTAGAAAGTAGCATGTGAAAATAATTAAATTCTGTACCAATTGATTTTACATATAGTATCGCCTACCTGAAAACTATGGGAATGTTGGGAATTATGGCTGTGGGATAGAGCATTATTTCATGTTAATAAGGTGGTGGACTCAGTGAGCAACTGTAACTAGAAGGAAATACCATGTAGGTTCATTACAAGTTTAGTGGAACTTGGTTAGAAAATCTGTATCCAATGGCAGTGATGGTCATTATTGAGTCAAATATAAGCTTGAAGGAAAGGAACAAAACCCATTCTCAGGGGAATTTTTGTCAGAGCAAGAGCTCATGGACCATGTCTTGTCAAGAAAAGAGCAGGAGAGGTGTTGGTGTGAAGGGCATGCCGAGGTCTTCCAGAGAAACTTGAAGATTTTTTCACAGCCCAAAAGAGAGTTTTGGGTACTTTGCCCTTCCTGCGACTCGATGCTGAGGGGCAGGCGCTAAATCCAGCTAAGGCTGTGAGAGATTGTCTGCCGTAAAACAAAAAGTGGCTCAGGTAGAATATAACTCCATTCCCACATCGGTGAATGCAACGAGCATGGAAAATGATACAAACGTGGCCCTTTCATGTTATAATATTAATCTGAACTGGCACAACATGAGTCCATTCTTGCAACAAAGACTGGACAGAGAATGGGAAAGGAACACATGTCAGCTATTCTCACAATGAATCTACATAATCTAATCTGGTGTGTGGTCCTTCTCAGAAGCTTGTCCAAGTCTGCTTACAAAATTACAGTGTGGGTTGTTTTTTTTTTTTTATTATTGTAATGAGAAGACACCAGGTATGCTCTCTATCTAAGACAAGGCTCAAGTTCACAACAGTTTCAGTTGCTATTAAGGACTTTAGTGAGAAGAGCACTTAACATTTTTGGTTATTAGAAACTCTTTGATTGAAAAAAAGTCACAGCTCATGTTCTATACTTGATCACTGTAATTTTTTTTCCTTACCCTTTAAAGGTACCAAGCGCCACTCTTTAGCACACTGTGGGTTGGAAGAACCGCTTCTGAGTGCTCTTTCCAAGGAGGCATTCTGTTCTTTAGGAAGCAGCCGATTCCACCCCCTCGCTGTCTGGGGGTGCAATATTTGTGAGGGAGACAGATTGATGGGCTCGGGGAAGGAGGTCCCCCCTGCACCCAGTAGTTGCTCCGTGCTTTGCCCACCCCTCAAACCCACTCTGAGGACACCACCATGAGTGCGGGAGCAATGGGACCGTCACCTCCGTCCCATTCCCCGCATTTGGGCTGCATCAAAAGAAGTGTGGCCAGCAGGTCGTGGGAGGCGATTCTGCCCCTCTACTCTGCTCTGGTGACCCCACCTGGAGTATGGTGTCCAGCCTTGGAGTCCTCAACACAGGAGGAGGTTGAAGGCCAGGTTGGACGGGTTTTTTTAGCAACCTGGTCTGGTGGGAGGTGTCCCTTCCCAGGGCAGGGGGGTGGGAACTGGATGATCTTTAAGGTCCCTTCCAGGTCTAACCGTTCTATGATTCCATGAAGTGTTCCGTGATCTCTTCTGACACTATTGGTCTGTGACGTTAGGGGTATGCTCTCCCTGCTGGGGACCCCTCAGTGCACATCACAGAGGCCACTCAGTCTCTGGCACATCGTGTTGCCTCTGACAGGGTTGCTTTACATCCGAACTGGCGTCTAGAACTGCTTTTAGCTCCTTCCAACATGTCACTTGGTGACTTCATGCTCTGCCGAGGAGGTGCTTTGTGACTTGCTGACTCACCCCAGCCGGACCTGCTGTGTCACCCCTTGCTGTGCGGTGACACCGTGACTCACCCAGTCCATCCCTCGTGACTTCCTCAGGTTCTGCTTTCAGAGCCGTGACTTTGCCACTTGCCGAGCTGGGGTGACTTTGTGCCACATCCACCGCCTCCGGCCGCACTGGGCGGTGGGAGAGCTCTGTCTCCCCTCAGCACGGCGTTAGGGCTCTGTCAAGAAGCCTGGGAAGCGTTTTCAGGCTGATGCCAATGTGCAGAGGGCAGAAAGCACAAAGCCAAGGGCCTGTCTGCTACCCAAGTGCAGCCCAAAAAGCCAACCACATCCTGGGCTGCATCAAGAGAACTGTGGCCAGCAGGTCACGGGAGATGATTCTGCCCCTCTGTTTTGCTCGTGAGACCCCACTTGGAGTACTGTGTCTAGCCTTGGAGTCCTCAGCACAGGAAGGACATGGACCTGTTGGAACGGGTCCAGAGGAGGGCCACTAAGATGCTCAGAGGGATGGAGCACCTCTCCTATGAAGACAGGCTGAGAGAGCTGGGGTTGTTCAGCCTGGAGAAGAGAAGGCTCTGGGGAGATCTTATAGCAGCCTTCCAATATCTGAAGGGAGCTACAGGAGAGCTGGGGAGGGACTCTTGATCAGGGAGTGCAGTGACAGGACAAGGGGTAACGGTTTTAAATTGGAAGTGAGGAGATTTAGATTAGATATTAGGAAGAAATTCTTTATTGTGAGGGTGGTGAGACACTGGAACAGGTTGCCCAGGGAAGCTGTGGCTGCCCCATCCCTGGAAGTGTTTAAGGCCAGGTTGGATGGGGTTTTGAGCAACCTGGTCTGGCGGGAGGTGTCCCTGCCCAGGGCAGGGGCGTTGGAACTGGATGATCTTTGAGGTCCCTTCCAACTCTGACCATTCTGTGATTCTATGATTCTATGATAAGTGCAAGAGACTGGGGGGTTTTAACCTGATGTCTTTTGTTTATCACTCGCCCTACCTTGGGGGCTGGTGACATCTTGCTGAGTTTTGTTTCTGTCGGTCCTGATATATTTTGTTTCTAAGAGTTTTCTGCCAGGTAGCAAAAACTCAATATTGCACTGAAAAGTGACCTTGTGAGCTCTCCTCTGCCGGTGGTACCACAGCCCTGGGGGGCTGGACTCTCCCCACAGCTGGGACTCATCCACCCATTTTTTCTTATGCCACCTGCAGCTAGTTCCTTACCTCTCTCAGGCACTGTTGCTGAAGAAACCAGGCTGTTGCCTACCTTCAGAAAACATGCCCATCTTTTGCGTGAGATGCAATGCCCTCAGCAGGCAGCAGAAAGCTGGGGGAGCTACTGGAAACCTGGGGCAAAACCCCATGAGCTGCTGTAGGACACGTCCCGTGGCCTGTTCACAGAGGCATAAACGCCTTTGGTTTTCTCTACCAATGTCACTATGGAGCATTATGTCTCCCTGAGACAATGACCTTCAAAAAACGCGCTGCTCCGAGCCACCCAGCCTGGCCTCCATAAACCAGAACTCACTTTCTGTATTCTAGCAGCACAAAGGTTATAGGATTCCCTGGAGTTGGCGCGCTGAAAAGCAAGGTGAAGTAGCAAAGCACCAGGATGGCTTTTGTGGTTTATAATATGTCAATTTGTACAGTAAATAGGGTCTGTGTTTAATGCTCCCCTGCAGCGATGACTATTAATAATAAAAGGCCTTGAAAGGAACTGAACTTTCATGATAAAGTATTTCTGACAGCTTGCTCCTCAGCACAACAACTGTTGTCCCCAGAGACTCATTCAACATTCATTCGAATCATGGAGAAAGAAGACCAGCTTGGAAGATGTTTTTTCTGGAGCGCGGAGGGGGCTCTTTGATCCTGGCTCAGATAACAGCCCCTCCACCCGGACGGGTTCTGGGGGAGATGGATCCTCAGCCCAGGTGAGCCCCAGGGGAGGTGTCTGGTTGACCTCAAAGCCCAGGCGAGGCACCTGATACCTGAGGGAGGGTCTGTGAACGGGCAGCAGGACCTGGCACCGCGTTTTATCATCCTGTCAGTCTGGCGTTCCTGGTGAGAGACGGCAGCCGCGGGAAGGGAGCTCCTGAAGGGATTCAAGTCGCACCTTGAAACATTTTATTTTTTTTTTCCCCCCATTGTAAAATAAAAAGGAGGCAGAATGCCAAAATACTTTGATTAGATTTTGTCTGTGCTATTGTGTTTTCTCACTGCCCTTGGAGAGCACAAAGCACTTTATTCGAAATCCATGACCCTGATTTCCCAAAGCCGGAGCAAAAAGCAAGTACCTGATACTTGATAAACTTCTCAGAGGAAAATGAAGCAGTTCATATAGTCCCTATAAGGGCCACAGTGATGGGCGGTATGGATAGCCCTACAGTAAACAGACTGTGCCAGTGACTGCAAATGTGCTGCATTCTTTGGTACTTATGCAGATGAAAATCCACCTGGAATTAATTGGAGCTTTGTCTGGGTGTGGTCTGATAAAGATTACTGTATTTTCCTTTCATTCTATCACCAGCATTTATGCTAGTTCATGTAAATGAGTGTGCAAAATAGTGACAGGACACTGATTTTTCAGAACTGATTGCACTTTAATAATTCTTGCTTTTTCTCATGCCTGTCCTTATTACATGGAGCTAAATCCAGAGTAACCCAGATAGAGATTGCACTAATTAATTTTTTTCATTTTTTACTCTAAGTCCATTTGCAAATAGACTCCTTAAAATTGGTTTGTTCATTTATGAAAATTCTGCTCTTTCTTTTTCCTGCCAAGGACAATTTATCATCTTCATTCAAAGAACCTGAAGTGAGGAAGACCTCAAGATATCTCTTGATCTGGAATCTCATGTTATGCCCTTGATACCATGACTTCTTTCAGTGATGAAGACACTTGCTCAAGCCGATACCTTGTAAGACAGGAGATCGCCTCTTTGTATTGATTGTCTTCTAAACAGCTTCTGAAGATTGTCAAAAGAAGTGAGAAAACTGCTGGTCATAAGCTTTTTGAGCTTAATTGAAAGGCTAAAAACAGTGGTGCCATCATGGGAAACCAAATGGTAGAAGTGCTTAAAAAAAAAAGCTGAAACTTTGGCTCGGTGAGAGTCAATACAGACAGGGGCAGTCAAAATTGCACCCAGAATTACCCCTGGATTTTCAGTCTGAGAGCAGGCTGCTGTCATTGGAACATGCCCACGGCGTTATCCACAGGGTAGAGCGGGATCGTTCTGACTCTCGAGTTTGTGAGATAAAGATAGTGGAGGATGGAGCGTGGCTGGGAGTTCTGTGCTGGGGTGGCTTTTGGTGCTTCTGAACAAAAGCCTACTTATGAAGAGCGCAGATATGCACAATTTCCAGCCCTGTAGCCAGTTTTCAGTGCCTTTAGCAGGAGCTTTTTCTCGCAGAAAGAACTTTTTCTCGCATTTTCTCATGTGCTCACACACGAAGGCTCCCCGTGGCTTCCCACAGGACTGAGGTGTGGCAGAGGTAAACCAGCCCTGCTTCAGAAAGTTTTACTGACCCAAAGAGGCTTTGGAGGAGATATTTGAAGATGACGGATTTCTGTGGTAGTTTGTACATAGCTTACACAACCAGCCTTTTAGACTGAGAGAGCGTAGAGCCTAGAAACACTCGCATTTGCTCCAAAGTTAAGGGTTTTGTCCTGTTGAGTCATTACATTATCTGAGTATAAACCAAAGAGTTTTCAGCGCTGAATAATTTAGGTGAAAGAGTTAGCCCTAGGCCAGGTGCTCTACTTAGGGAGATGGTGAAATAAATTATTCAGAAGAGGAGACAGGTAAAACAGATGGAAAGGCCGCCAAAACAAGACACCCAGAGGGCAGCTGTTTTACAGGTCCCCTGCGAAGCACCTCATCTGCTGGGAGGGCTGCGGTAACGAGTCAAGCAGCGGTGCTAGAAATGAACTTCGCCTCGTTAATTCGCGTGGTGGTCACGGGGAATACAGGTACTGGTGCCTAGAAGAAATCACCGCCGTGTTTAAGCCTGTGCAACCCATGCTTTCATGTTAGAGAGTACGTTCTCCAAGGACTTAGTACAGAGGCTCTGAAATTATGTGATTTTGAAAACGAACCTCAGTGGGAAGGGGGAAAAGAAACTCCTCAAAATATTGACTCAATTTTAACGTTGGCGTTTTTCAAACAACTTATGTTACCACATCATCCAGTTGCATTTTCTCTTTCCACACATACCCAGATTTTTGATTTTGACTTAACTTGTGCAATTTGGAGTACATTTTTCAAGGCAATTTGGAATTCTTACTACCTCTGTTTATGGTCATATGTGTCAATTTTTATAGAGCCCATCATTTCAACTATGATAAATAAAGCCCTTTGATATTGAAAGTACTCAAATAGTCCAGGAACTTATGCCAAAGCAATGAAAAGTTCTAAATTATCTTGCCATTTTTACTGACAAGTGAATATTTTACTGGCTTTCACTGTCAGTCATTGTTTGATTCTTTTGCTAATGACAATCACTAACTTTACTGATGGTTGGCAATGCAAGAGAAGTGTTGTGAAAGTATATGAAAGCTGACACAGTTTTATTTTTTTAAGGAGACTAAATAAACAAATCACTGCAGTTCTGATTTTCCAAACTTCATTCCCATAATAGAGCACCTACTTTATATGGTTATATGTGGTCATGAGGGAATAAATTGCCTGTGCAAAAGGCAAATTAGATGTGTAATTGTCCATGTTTGCCTAAGCAGTTACACTATGCAGTTACAGTCAAATACTGGGGGCTCCTCTCTCCTTAATTCAATCAGTCTAGGTGCTGGCACCCTACTGGGAAATGGCACCAAATCGCCACGTCCCCACTGTCTTCCTGCAGACTCTGATTCACCACAGGACCTTGAAAATGTCTCAAACTTACCCATATAAACAGTTAATTTTTTTTCTTTTTCAACCTTCCTCCAGTGTAATAATTCTTCTCAAATAACACTTCACGTAATTATTTCCTGAAGTACGTGCAAAATTACCTTCTTTGGCATATTAAGGAACTTTCTTGTATTGTTTTATAGGAGTTTTAAGACATATGCTGTTAGGTATTCTTGCCATCTTGGCTCTTCTCTGAGAGGACATTCTGCCTGGACTTATCTGAGATATTATGTACAACAAAGTATCTCACCCATTTTCTAGTCAGACAAGTGTGTACGTGAGCTCAAGATGATGCTCAGTCAATAAATCTTTTCACTTCCTTTGATTTCGGAGAAGGGTGTTGCCATCCTCTTCAAAGAAAACAATACACACTGATGTCCATCTTTTCTGGTTCCCTCTTGATATCGTTCCTTCTTTTTGACCACTGTTGTGGCTTCTTGACTTTCATTTGGCAGCTGACTCGAGTATACCTGAAGTATTTGCTCTTCTTTGATGTCTCTTTTTTCTTGCCTCTGTTCTCATCATAGCACCATTTTAATTAGCCCCCTTTTCTGGCTCTTTCTCCTAAAAACACAGATGTTTTTGGTCTCAGCTGTCCTCAGAGAGCTGTCCTTTGGTTTTGCCTGTCCCCAGTGCTGCAACCTTCTTTCTTCCCTTCACAGTCCTCAACCGTGTCCTCGGCCATCACTAGCAGAGATCCTCTCTCCCAGTGTCACCTTGGATCCCCGTTGTTCAGCCTTTTCCTCATCTACTTCATTACTGAAAACCATCTACCTGGACAAAACTCTGTCTCTTGTATCTTGAGTCTTTTCCTGATTGTTTGGTTTTTACCAGTGTTGTTCATGCTGATCTCTTCGTTTGACGCTGTTCTCCTAAGTGGTGCCTTTCACTAACTTAATTATTATCTCCAATCTGCACGTCTGTCTGTTCCCTACGCCACTTTTTCTTCTGAATAAATGTTTGTTACACAGCAAGGATATCCTGTAAATACTACTTAGAAACTCTTTTCAAATCATGTAATCACCTTGCAATTCTGTCTATTTAGCCTAGTTGATGTTTATTTTGAATTCCCATCCTAAAGGAAAAAAAAACATATATATATATATATCTATCTGCATTAGCAATGTGAGTTAAATTACCCAGTAGCTGGAGAAGGGATTGTGGTGTCACTTCATTAAAAGGTTTTTCTCTTTTCTTATCAGGCTTTATAATCAGTAAATGAGCAAGATCACAAGTGTCATCTCCCCAGTCCAGGGGGAGAAAAAGGCAAAAACAAGGGGGCTATTCTCTTAGCAAGTGCTTGCTATGTCAGCGTAGATAAAGGAGTTTTCATTTAGTTTGTTGAAAAACAGCATCATCTGCATGGAAAAAAATAATGCAGCTCACAATTCTGAACTGGCAAAGACTATGGGAGAAATAGGATGTATCAGTAAACTATCGTGCAGTTATCAACGAGACAGAAAAACTCTACATTTCTTTTCTGCTTTTTTGAATGTCTATTTCAAAATATTAAAATATTTTTTAAAATAAATATTAAAAAATATTTAAGAAGTGATGTTGAGACAAACTAAACTGATTTGGCTGGGGTTTGTGAACAGTTCAATGGCTTGGCAGGCAGGCATGGCTTTGATAATATCCATCATCACATAAGAGTTCTTATTTAATGGTTGCAGTCAACATTGACCAGGTCATTTAAATAGAGAAGAGATGTCGTTTATCCCTTTATTTTGAAAGTTTGAAATACATATCAGTAAATCATCTTTTAATATTTGGCTTACTCATTTGGTAGTATTGAATAAAATTCTTTGCTGTGGAGGTTGTATTAAAATTAAGAAAAGATTCTATTAAAATAAATGCAGAAAATAGTAATATTCCTGATGTGGTTGAAAAAGATGGTGTATCTCACTCTATTTAGTGTGTCGTCAAACAGGAGAAAACCAGTTTGTTCAGTTGAGCTGAATCGTAAGTAATGGAACTGAGGAAGGTGGACTTTAAAATGTGAGAAATCTGACCAGTGTCTTGGGAGGTTCTCTGGAAAAGCAGATAAGGAATGGTGTTCAGGAATGACCTGGTTTCATGTAGGTAAATTCCAATCTTTTGTCAAACTGTCTTTACTATCTGATACAATTTTTACAGTAATATTTGTGGTGGAAAAGTGGCTTGTGCATCACCTGGGGGCC
The DNA here is from genome assembly GCA_003697955.1 of Calidris pygmaea. Classification (NCBI taxonomy): domain Eukaryota; kingdom Metazoa; phylum Chordata; class Aves; order Charadriiformes; family Scolopacidae; genus Calidris; species Calidris pygmaea. Next base: position 1,568,045 of record QJSC01016343.1, read on the forward strand.
AGATCTATTAATCTAAGATGTTTTCAAGAGCTTGAAACGTTTGGCCTTCAGCTGTGAACGAGAAAATCTGTTATCTGATGAATGGCTGGGTATCTTTTTTTCAAATGTCTGGAAATTTGGAGGGGCTGGTTTTTTATAACTCCTTAACTTTGCTCCCGTTAAAGTGAGTGAGATTGATACAGCTGAGATCCGGTTCAGGCTGACAAAACGGGTATTTCAATGGTAAACTGTACAGTGAATATTTAATAATAAAGATCATCAACAGTACTACTGACCACTTAATGATGTAGATTCAGGTTTATCCCGATGCACATCCCTATTATAAGTGCTCACTGCACTGCAGTGAACTTCATCTTAAAATAATATATTGTAAGCATGTTATATGCACAAAGAGTAATTGCTGAAAATCTGAACTTACATGTAGAAAATTGAACCAAATGCTGTTTCATGGAAAGGTTAATATTCTTTTTTTTTTTTTCTTTTTTCTTTTTTTTTCTTTTTTCAGAAATGGACATACAGGAGAGGTTGGATTTGTTAATGACTTTCCCTGACCTTTTATGAAATATTTCAAATTTGGTAAGTACGTATGGCAATTAAAATGAATTGCTTTTACAAGGGAGTATAATTTTTTTTTACTGTTGGATGGACATATTTTTTTGGTGGATCTCTCTGGCCAAATTCTTGATCATGGCCTACATCTTTCTTGAAGCCTCGTTGGGTGGATGTGAAGCTTTGCACTATACAAGCACCAGCTGTAATTATCAGTTGTTTAATGTTCCTATCAGTTATTCACTAATATGTTCTCATACAGTTGGTGTGAAATATGTGGTTTCTACTGGGCCTAGTGAAAATGTCGATCTCTTTGCTGTCAGGAATGGGCAAGATTTGAGAAGTAAACACCCGTGGGGAGGTGAAATGCCCAGGTTTTTGCAAGAATGTAATGCTGAGGTGAAATTTTTGTAGGCAGAGGCAGCAAGCAGTTCAAATACAAGGAATGTGTGTTCACATTGTGTTCATGGTACAGACACTTACATTATACACCTCTTCTTCGTTAGTCTTGACTCTCCTCTCCCTTTTGCACCTTCATGTTCAAGGCTGCAATAATGTCAAAATAATTCTTGGAAGCTTTCAAACTCAAAACTAACACATTCAAGCCAAATAAAGAAAAAGGGAAATGGTGACTTAAATGAGGAGAGATGTTTACANTCCAGAGCAGGAGGGTTACAGAAGGGTTGTGTAAGAGCGTGTAACTTCTCTGTCTGCTGAGAAGTGCCAGTCTGTGCAAGCTGTTACAGCAAAAATCCTGCAGAGAGGCCGTAAATCCTGGCATCAAGTGAAGGCACAATATTCCCTCCTTGGTAGAGCTTTACTGTTTTTAGCTCATGACACAATAACAAGGGGAAGGAAGAAATGATGGTTTCTTTGTGCCCGTTTCCATGCAAACCCTGGCAAACCAAATTCTGACCATCCTGTTGCCAAATAAAATGTTTGGGTTTCATCAAGCCATAAGGAAGGAGCAGTTGCATCTACATGGGAGTCAATTTTATCCGTGCAATCTATGGAAGAGGAAAGATAGGGAAGCGATGAAGGAAAGGAAAGATTATGGCGGCTCATGTGGATGGACTGGTGCAATGGTCTCTTGAGACACAGCGTCCTCCCTCCCTCTGTTGTCCCCAGTTTGGAAGGGGACACAGCTGGGCACAGGGAATCCACTGTTAGACAGTCCATACATTGCACACTACGTGTGCAAAGGGACTGCTTGGCCTGTTTCCCTATGAGATTTGTGATGAACCTGGTGATCAGCTGTTTTGAGATGTCTCCCTATACTCAAGAGCTCTACTGCCCAATAACGTCAGAAGGAAGCTTAAAAAAAATGTGGCCTTTCTATCACAGGAGGATTTAAAGGCCAAGAGGCTCCTGGTTTCCACTTCATGCAATGTAGGTTGATATCACTCATGAAGCAAGATATGGGTGAATGGAGGGAGAAAACACTTATGATAAGTGAAATATTTTCAAAGTGTTTTGCTTTGATGGAAAAATACAGTGACACTTTAAATCTACTGAAATAAAAGATGGCAAGTATTTTAGCTTTTGCATATATAAATGTATACATGGAAGCTATTATTAACATGCACCTTACTATAATGATTCATACGGATGTTAAGCAGGATTATGCGGCAAATAAAGGCATAACCATCCTCTTAAATCATGGTATACTGATCAAACAGTTCTGTGCAATGCCCTAGCTATTTACTTACAGCAAGCTAAAACATGATTAGTGCACATTACCAGTGTGGTAAAATGAGAATAATCTCAAAGCACACATTACCCAAGCAAAAAGTACTGAACTGAAAGAGAGCCAAGTAATAAATTCACACTCATCAAAGAAGTTATTAAAAAAATTAATGAATTTCATCAAATAACTAATGTATGCCTGTATTTGCTGATTCAACAAACCTCCAAACGCTGCTTAATTTTAAGCACGTAATAGTTTTCAACCTGGAGTCTACAGACGCCTGTAAGTCCATGGCCTCCTCCTAAGAGGACCAACAGAGGTAAGGAAGAAGAGTAACCCTTTTAAATTCAGTATTCTGCTGGTAAAACTTGCAGGAGTGGCATATCAAAATAGGGTAAAGACTGGTAATCTAAGTAATCTGCCTCCTCGTCCATCCAAAAGTTTAAACATGTGAGATTATGGGAATAAGGCACTGTATGAAAACAGTACATTATTCAACTTGTTGTTACTGCACATGTTAATTTTACTGCTACACTAGTTATTATAATAATTTTGACACTGGCTGTATAAATCTCTTTGCTGTGTATGTTCTATGGAAGAAAAGGAGAAACCATAATGGAATACAGACAGATGAAATACAAATTCAACACCGGGTTGGAGATGATGGAAAATACACTTTGGACGTTCTTCCCAAGTGATGTCACGACACAGAAGTTAGTGCAAATTCAGGTGTCTATTTTAAATCTTTAAAAAGTTCCAGCATGGCAGCTGCTTCCCCTAATACAATTCACGGAGCCCTGTGTCCTTACCAATCGTTGTGCCCAACAAGCCATTCAGTTAATATGAAAAGTGATGAAGAGGCTTAGTGATTTACGTCGAACTCTTTTCTAGAGCTGATGTCCCGCGAGTGAGAGCATTGGTGTGACAGTTGCCCAGGGCTTGCAAAGAGATATGAAAAGCGTTCTTGCTATAGCACCATAGCGTATTTGTGGCTGGGTTAGAGTGGTGGGGGAGGGTTAGGAAATAAGGATAATATGAAACACAAGATCTAATTGATTGGGCATTAACCAGTAGTTGGAAAAACAGAGTTGAAACTCAAGTTAGATAAAATTTCCTTCTGAAATTCTTCCTTGTTCTGCTACACAATTGCCCTGTGGCCTCCAGAGAGTCACAGACTGAGAAAATCTGAAGGTATTCAGACTTCCCATGGAAAGCAATGAGGATATAAGCACCAAAATACTTTGGTGATAAAGTCTTTGTGTTTGCTTCAACTCCCCTTGCATAAAATTGAGATAAGTGGTGCCTCTCTGAGGATGTGATCATTTAGAAGACATAAGAGTTTGAGGTATTGTTGTAAAGAGGTCACAGAAATACCTAAAGCAGATGCTTCTCACCAGGTGGAGCCTTCAAGCCAGCATAAAGCTCTGGCTGTTGCAGTATTTGTATTTCTCAGCAGTACTTTGGATTTTTATTCTGTTTCTGTGATGCTCTGTGGAGACTATCTTTGGTGTTGGTTTTCAGTACAGATTGTGCTTATTTTGTTGTGCCATGGAAAACCCTTGTACCTAATTCTGAATCTATTTGCAGTTCAAGATAGTGGAGGGGAAAAAAAAAGCTTAATAACCAACCAAATTATGAACGAGATGAACAGTTATTTTCAACAGGAGTTTATTATTATTTTAATTTTTCCTTGAAGAGCTCTGTTTCTCGGAGCTCTTTTCCCAACTGCATGGCAAGAAAAGTAAATGCTCACATCTGTTTTCATTGTCCACATTTTTTGGCACAGAGATTTATTTTTTCCCCCAAAAGGAAAAACCCAACTGCGCAAAATACATTCAGATATCAGGTACTTTTATAAAACTAATGGTAAATGGCTGTGCTCACAGCTGGGCCCATTAGGTTTCCATTTTGGTTGTGGCTAAATGCTACTGGAATAGAAGATATTTATTAGTATGATCATTACATGCAGAGCTGAAATATTAATGCAGAACTGGGTTTATAGTCCTGATTAATAATTTTGCTAAAGAGAGAGGACAACTAGTCCAGAGAATCAGTAGAAAAATTTTGCCAAATATAGCCATAGGAAAAGTGCAAAATGCTGGAATATTCACAGAATTACAAAATCACCATGGCAAAATAAAGCTTTTGGCAACTTTTAGAGCAGTTGAGAACTTCTCTCTCTTCAGTATTCATAGTGCCAACCTCACCAATGTCTGCAAGGGTCATCTTTAGCGTTCTCTGCATGATGTAAAGAGACCTGCTATGAAGATGTACAGACCATGGTCCCTGCAGAGCTGATGGAGAGGTTTCATCATGGTGCCTGGCCATGGCACCTGGCTTGATCTCAATTAATTTTAAATACCCATCGAGACACTGATGTTGACAGTGCACTCTTTATCCTGTGTTGACTGCTTGCTTCTTCTGATGCAGGAAGTATAACTCCTCTCCTGTGGGTGAATGGGGAGCCAGGGTCCGCAGACAGAACGTTCACTCATGATCTTGACTCTAGGCATCAACGTTCATAGGATGAATACACCCCCAAATGTGTGTGGTTATTGTCCCCAACACCTCGAAGGCAGGAAGGGCTGTTGTCCCCATGTTTCATGCAGGATGCAGGTGGGCTGAGTCTTATTTAAGTTCACACTTGATGTCTTCGAAAGAGGAGGAATTAATTGTATCCCAACCCAAGTCGCCTGAATTGTACACAACTGCTTTGTCTTTACTGTGTTCTTCTTCGCAGTGGGTGAGGCTGGTGTCTTCAGCCACCTCCTGGCAGGATGGGAGGTGATTGTTTTGCAGACAGTAGCCCAGTGTTGGTACTTACAGGGTGACACTGGTGATTAACCACAAAGTCTGTCTTGGTCCCCTGCCCAAAACCATGCCATCAGGCAATTGTGAAGCTCGGAGTCATCTTGACTGATTTCTATTTTGTATATATGTTTCTGGGGTTTCATCATACTGCCTGAAGCAAAATCCTGTCAAACTAAATTACATATGATCACATAGATGCAGATTATGAACTGTCTACATACTCATTATAGAGGTGTTAGTATTGAGGTTGGTCTAGAAAAGCTCAGATCTGGACTGCTCAGCTTGACTCTGTCTTCAATTAGAAGGTCTAACTATAATTCCCTACTGAGTCAATGAGGTGTCTGCATCCAGTCTGGATGGAGTTTTGCTTCAATGATATATTAGGTTTTCAATCCGGGGAAATATTTTGTAAAGTTAGAAGAGAGAACTGACAAAGGAATTCCACATTCTCTCAGGGACATGGAGACAAAAGAACTCTGCTCTGTAAAAGTAGCGAGGGACTGTGTTATGGTTCTGTTCTAAAAATCAGCGCCCGAATTCAGAACCTCTTTTTATTTGAAGACTTGGAAGTTCAGGCCAACCACTGTTAGGACTAGTGGGTGACGGCAAGGCAAAGCCAGCTCTACCCATACATATTGTCCACAGCTCCTGTGGGCACAAAATTCTGTGAGGCAGAGAAAGCTTCTGGGAAGTTCCTGTCCTGTTAATGCCCCTGGAAAGGGAGGATGCTCAACATGTTGGTAACATGGACTCTAAAGTGCATTTAAAGTGAGTACCTCACAGGCTTAGAGGTTGGATTTTTAAACTCTCAGAACTCAGTCAAATAACACCAGTTTCTACCACAGCAAGCCTAAGTGCTACTTTCTCAGTAAAGATATTTTCCACACCAAGAGGGAATGGACCCGTTGCATGTTGGCTGCAGAGTTCTTGTAAGAAGTAAGGTCAAAATCTGTTTTTATAGTTTGGAAGCTGTACTTTTGTCATTCACTCAATAATGACTGAAATCTTCATGTTTGAATCTTCACAACAATAATAATAGTATTGCTTTTGAATGAGAACTCAGCATAGCAATTATCAGCCCAGACAAAATGAGTGTTTCAAAAAATTATCATCATCTGAACCTAAGTTTTAATAATGCAAGATGCTTTATAATCTGATTGAGGAGAATTCCTCACGTTATAATAAAATAAAGTAACTGGAGGCAGAGTGAAATTAATAGTCAGCAGCAATAACAATACTCCTTGTAATTAAATATTTCACATTTCAAGGATGCCTATTCACAAAACAGTTAAATAGCTCATCAGTTTGGCCAATTTCCCTTGCTTGTGAGGAAGGGAACACATCCAGCCGAGTGGACATGCTCATTGTAGATCTGCTTCAGGGAGACAGTTTATCTCCAAGCTTTTGCAATTAGACTGTCCCTTGTCTATAAAGTGCAAATAAATCAGTCATATTACACGGTGCACATTTTGGTTGAATAAAGTCACTTGGAGGCTCAGGTTCTCCTTAGGTCAAAGGGCGAAACACTCCATAGAAGGGGTCAACTGGACATGGAGACCAGGGTTATGGGAGAGGCTTCCTAACTGATTAGCAGGCAAATTGCTCTGAGGGTTGTCAGTCACATTTTGCTTCCTTCAATATAGATGTGTGTTTATTTTTAGCCTCTTTAGGCCTTGCCCAGTACTAGGCATCAGGGCCAACGTACGGTGGCGTGGAGCTCTTGGCCACCGTGGGACCAGGTGGAAATTGTGGGAACTCAGCACTTCTCATGATTAGTCTTTGGCTGGGATAGGATGATGGCCATCCTGAAAAATACGCCAGAAAATAAGATGGCACCTAACTTTCCAGGAAAATGTTTCTGTAAGTGTCTTAGTATTTCATAAAGTGTGTCGGATGAGCTCAGCTGCACACACAGACTCACATACATGAATATGCTTTTTCTAGATTTGATTCTACCCTTACCAGAAATGAAATAACTTAATTGGTGTCCGTGGCATTACTCCTGGTTTCTAGAAGTGTTGAATGAGGTTCTCTGTACAGGTTTATAAAGTGCTTTAATACATGTATTATATAAAAACCATGTAATTTAGATCCTTTATTGTTTTATTTTATAAAACTAAAGAAAAAATAGCTCACAGCAGCCTTTACAAACAAGCTGCATCTGTTTAATATTAAAGTGCAAAAAATAATATTAAAACCATTACTTTTGGAATATCCAAATAACCTGAGGAAAAATAGCATCCATCTGGCCCTTGGTATAACTGTTTTTCACATCAGTTGGATGTTTCTGGGATTACAAGATTCAACACTTATCTTTAAGTAGCGTGAGTTTCTAAAGATGTAGCATCCAGAAACTTGTGAGTAATCTGTCTGCTTAGAAGTACAATATTGCGTTACCAGATCTGCTGAGCAAATGCACAATAAAGTTAATCCGTGGGTTCTGGAAGAGCGGTGGGTATTGCAATGGCAGATGTGCTCAAACACAAGTGTTTACGTTTGTCAGGGCTCGTGAAGCAGCAACTCCGCCAGCTCACGGGTATTTGAATTTCCTCCAAACGTTTACCTAAGGGCTGTCGTGGGGAAGGAAAAGAGCTCAGAAGGAGCTATGAGCCTTTGCTGGCAAAGTGGCAACCTTCATCTGGGGAATGGGCTGGCACGTGGCTGCCTTTTCTCATCGGGCTTACTCTCTGTGAATGGAGAGATGGCACAAAAGTACCTTTGATATATGGTGTACAGAAGTACCAAGACTAATACCTGTTATATTTAATATGTTTTCCACTTCTTCCTTCTTCCTATGCCATATGGAAAGTGAGAAAAATGTTAGATGAAGGATTTTTTGCTGTGGAGATGTGACATAGCTCTGGTTTGGCCAGAGCTTTGAGGCGCAGCTGCTTCTAGACTTTCTCTTACAGTGAGGTCCCCAGAGAAGACTGGGAGGCTCTAAGCAGAGAAAGCCAGGTTGTGTAGAGCACGAATGAGAAGTGTAACCTTTTCAAGAGAGGAAACACAAAGTAGCTATGTTAGAGTCCAAATCAAAATGAGTCTTATAGAGCTCAAAGTCCTTGCAGGCAGGTCTTTGCTTCCATGCCCAGTTACAGCTGACATGGGGACTCTGACTTGCCGTTCATTCTGTACAGGCCCCAGAGAATCCTTCTTACAGTAGAAGCTTTAGATTTGTGGAATGGGAGATCATTGGTAAAGTTTAAACACAGTTGAAGCATGAAGACCTAATGAGCAGCCTGGGTCAGAAATTCTATCCAACTGATAAGCATGGGTGACAAGTAGGAAGATTGTGTCAGGGTGGTTCAGCCTAGTTCAGAAAAACTGCTTGTTAATACCATAACCAATTCCCAAGAGCTTTAGTGCTCTTGGTTATCATGTCTAGTAACCATGGTAGGTGATAGCTGGTTGTCCATTGCAAGGGCTGAACACAGGTGAAGGTAGCTTGGACTAGAGCGATGACTGTGATACATCAGTGAAGGGGTACAGGTCAGGTGTACAGAGACACGAGAAAATAATCATAACAGAACTTTGTGGGACGACTAGAGGAGCAAAAGGCAGATGAAGAAAATAGACATACACATAGCCAGTCACAGAAGTCGAGGAGGATAAGCCTTCAGGTTGATCAGGCTCAAATAGTAGATATCCCATAAATCAGAAAGGAAAATGATTAGGTGGTTGGTTCTAAAATTCAATCAACAACAACCTCTAAGAGATTTTGTAAGATCAACTTTGGTTGAAAGTACAAGAGTCAGATTCCAAAAGGCCTGGAATAAAAATAAAACGGAGGACTAATATAAACCCCAGGCAGTGATTTGTATTTTGTGTTCCCTATTTGCTCAGGAGTGGAAGGACTCTCCTGAGTTACCAAGCCCCTTCCTCTGCTCTTGTAAGCAACCGTATCTCATAGTCTATATATTTATTAAGCTTAGTATGAAAATTCTATTTTTTTCTTCCTAGTTTTAGTGGAAAGGTGTTTCAGAACTTCAGTCTTCTGATAATCAGAAACTTTAATTTATGGGTTGAATTTATTCATTGCTCATTAGTAATCATTTGTCCTTGTGTCATCATTGTCCATTTGCTTAAGTATCTTTTCTCTCGCTTTAGTGCCTAACCTGAATGTATTTATAGAGAGCAATTATATCCGCTCTCAGCATGAATGAGCTTAGAGATGAAAGGGAGAAGGAAGCAAACATGTTGCTTCAGCCTGGACCAGCTGGAATCTCTTTGTTCAGACTCATGTAAAATGTTTTGCGGCAGCTGAATCTGGAGGCAGCGTTTGTGCAGCTCATGGCGATGTGTTACAGATCCAGCCACCTCGCAGCCAGAGGAGATGGAGGTGGGCACGTCAAGCCATGGTTGCTCTCTGAGTGTCCGTGGGTATGTGGAACTGAGAACGCTAAAACTACAGCCCAACTTAGCTGGAGGGTAAGGACCTGCATTTGATTGTGATAAACAGCCATGGTGAGCTGTTGTAAACACCTCCCACCCTTATCACTCGTGCTTGTCTGGCATTGGCAGCTGGTGTCGGTCTGGTTGAGGTTATCTCTAGCTGTGGGGCTTGTTTTGCAGAGGGGGCTCTACACGATGCTGGCTGCGTGCTGCGGGCTCTGTAGTCAGCAATTCCTCCTGCTCTTTCCTAGAGGTGCTGTAAGGTTGTCTCCCAGAGCTCTTCACACCCATCGGGATCAGAGAAGCTCAGGAGCTGCCCATCATGTCTCTCAGACTTTGTGCACACATTTCTAATTGCAAAATAGATTCCATAACTCAGTCATAACCATCTCCACCACGGTATGTATTCAGGTAAGTGGTTTGAAAGGAGGATCCTTAAGGGAAAGACAATTGCAATAAACTGTTCTTTTGCTTATTGGCATCTCACTACCAGGAGAATTGTCTAGGTTGGAAGGGACCTTTAAGATCATCTAGTTCAACCATCAACCTAACTCTGGTTAAAAAACCCCATCACTAAGCCATGTCACTAGACGAACAACTGTACCAACTTCTGGATACTTTAAATATGTGATGGTACCTCATTCCCTTGGATATAAATTTTAATTGCCTGAGAGCAGTTTGTTGTGAATCCCTTATTTTAAGCACATTTTATTTTTTATATAGAAAGGGCTTTTAGATCTAAACCTGTTTATTCCTCTCATGTTTGCACTTGCCATCATTCATGCTGCAAAGTATGGGTTTTTTCCAGTCAAAAATATTCCTGTGATTCCATGGACAGCAAAAGCAAAGGAAAATTAGGGGCCTTTAATTCTGAAGAATATGCACTATGTAAATAAAGGCAGAAATAGAATACGATGCTGGTCATTGTACCTGCAATAGATTAGTTATTCAGTGGAATTGTGCGTCTCATAAGCCTTTTTCTTCTGGGAAGTGGCGCTTTAGCTTGGCTTAAAGCTAAATCCAGCCCTCTCCTTGTAACTGACCTTTGTGCATCCTCATGTCAGGGCAGAATTTGTACAAATTTGAGCTCTTCTCACAGTTCAGTATAAGTCACGCTGGCTTTCCTGAGGGAGGCAGAGAGACAAGAGTACCGCAGGTCAGGGTTGTGGTGCATTGACAGCGCTACATAAGGAACCTTGTACAATACCTGATTTAAGTGTAAGATTCTTACAGGGTTTTCAGAGGGGAAGAAAAACAGCGCGGTTGTCCACAGCGTTTCTCAAAGGAGCTCTGCATTAAGATTCTGGAGACGGGTTTGAGTTCACCTGGTCCTTTGCCCCTCGCTTGCCTGATGACGGGAGGGAAGGCCACATGGCAATCAAGAGAGGGACTGCATGTTGCAGTAACTAATCAAAAATCAATTTTGGCAGCCTACTCAGTGAAAAGGAATGAAAAAGCGGAGGTGGCAGGAGGGGTTTGTCAAGGCTTTCAGGAAGGGTGGTGTTCTCCTCCTCTAATTCAAAGAAACAGCAGCAAAACAAAAAAAAAAACCAAACTAAAACAACAAGGACAAATACAGTGTGTGGAAAAAGCCTGTTGGATACTTGCCTTTGCACAACGACTCTCTTCATCAAGAAAACAGCTTAAATACAATGGGTTGTGCAATAGTGTTCCAGTTTGCTGGCAGCGCCCTCATCTGTCTTCTCAAAACATTTGTCACTGGCCCAGGTATAAATTTAGAAAAATATGTAATAATCAGTGAAATATGTAATAAGTGTAATCAGAAAAGTGTCTCCCGGCTGGTTATGCTGATAGGGTGACATTATCTGCTCCGTGCCTGCTCCACGCACGCAAACCCACGGGAGAAGGTGACCTTTCCTGCATGGACACGTCCAGGACAGGGGACCAGGCACCAAAGGATGGACTCGGGGGTTTCGGGAGCGTGTGCTATAATAAATCTGCCTGCACCTCCTGCAGGGAAACAGAACTGGACCATGTAGAAGCATTTCCCTGAGTCAGATTTGACCCACAGGCTGGCAGCTGGACAAAAAAGCTGAATAAATATCTCTGTAGGAAATTTTGAAATTTGGAGACATTTTGAAATGAAAAAACTAAAATGTTTGTTTTCAGGCTATTCCAGGGTGTTTAGGGAGGGACTAAAGCAGACTTAAAATTGCAACTTTGTGGTATCACAACTTAGTATCTTTTTAGCAAGAAAGGTTTTGTGTTGGGGTTTTTTTATTAAAAAAAAAAAAACAAAACACATTGAAAAATGCTTACTCAAACTGTAGGAACAATTACCAACTTCACATCCTACTAAGATCTTTCTTTTAAGCAAAAAACACCCCCTTCTGCCATGAAAAGACTCACCAGTCTGATCTCTTTTGTTCTAAAAATGCCCAACATTCCAAGAAAAGACCCAATCTCTCCAGAACTCCAAGGCCAGAAAGGAAGAAGGTAGAACCTCCATGAGGTGCCTACACAAGTCTCTACTGTACTGACTGTACGTAGAACGTGCTGAGCTCTATAGTGAGGATCAGCAGCATCAGACTCTCCAACTGATGTGAAGCTTCTCCTCCTTGAGCCCTGCCGTGGCTTGGGTGGTGCTGGCAACTAGAAGTCATGGTCTGGATCAGGCATCACTGCGCTAGACACAGTATAAAGCTATCATGAAAAGATTTGGTGCCACTTTGCAGCAAGGCCAAATTGTTGTGGGATTTTTTTGGTTTTTAATTGGAAAAAAAAACCAAACCCTGCAGTCATCCGATGCTCTAGGCATATGTACAAAGCACGTTTAAAAATACAATAGGCATTCAAATGGGAACATTATTAATTAAAAGCCTCCACGTACTGTACAAATGAAACGTTCTTCTCTCTACCTACTCAAGTCATTCATTCAGAAAAATCCTGGGAAAATAGTTAGGCTTTGCAATGTGCCCCATAGGTCAATGTATTCAGGCTCCGACAGACCAAGTGGGAGGAGTGAGTTCCAGAACGGGGAAATCTTCGTTGCGAACTCCCTCTCAAAGAGAGTGTGCTCAGAAATGTGCACAGCACGCTCACAGAAAAACGGCTCTAGCCCTTTGCCCAGCGCAAATTTTAAATGAGTCCTTTAATATATGTATATCCAACCAAGGAAGGGATGCTGACCTGTGCTCCTGTCTGAAGCACAGCAGTGGGAAGGACTTTGAAGCCCTGTAGGGTTTTCAGACCCACAGCTTGCCTGCCTTTTTTTTATTAATTTTTTTTCCTACTTTATATATCTTTATGGTATGGATTTATACCACAACAACCCCTTTCCTCTCTGCTCAGTTACCCCGTGTCCCCTTCATTTAATAACAGAGGCCTCCTTGAGGGTCAGACCGTCCTCAGGGAGCTCACTGACAATGTGTTGCAAAACGTGCCCACGAGAGCTGGTCTCACAACTATTTACTTTTCCTACAGTCCCGTATCAAAAGTCCCTTTTTTAGTGTAGGGATGGGTCAAAGTCTGGCTGCAGAACCTGGAGCCAAACCTCCCTCCTGCTTCACAGTTCGGTCTTATATTTCGGATCCGTCCCCAAAATCAGGCTGGCTCGCAGGGTTCAGATCCGAACAATCCTGATCTTATTTGCCCGCTGGCTGCAAAACAGTGGGAAGATTGTCAGTACCCTGCTCCGGCCCTAATTAAAAATCCAAACTCAAACTTAATATTTCAAACAGTATTTAAAATATATTAAGATAGTCAGTCTATTGCTGTTGCTCATTACTCCGTCGAAACCTAATATTAGTAACAGCATGTACAGAGGACCTGGAGCATGAATTAATAATGAGGTGCTTGTGCTGGAAAACATGCGAGAGGCTGGTTCCCCGAGCTGGCAGGCGGCTGGCAGAGACTAGTTTGCTCTTCTCTACACAGTGATCAAATCATCTGCTCAACAAAATCATCAGGAAGGAAAGTATTTCTGATTAGTTTACTTCCTCTGGTTGTTTGGGGTTTTTTTTCCATCAGAAAAGAAGGGGGCCACATGGGGAAAAAAAAAATCTTAAAACCACTGGTATTGCAGTCCTGGTCAAATGGTGGCAGGGTTGGTGTCTGAGGGTGATCCTCAAGCAGGTGAGGACCACCCATGCCCTCAGCCTGCCCTCACCTTCTACATGAAGAAGGTGAGTAGAAGAACAGCATGGTGAGTAGGACTTGGGAGGTGATGGTCCCTCTGTCCTGGGCACTGGTGAGGCCCCACCTCGAGTGCTGTGTCCAGTTTTGGGCCCCTTACCACAAAAAAGACATTGAGGTGCTGGAGCAGGTCCAGAGAAGGGCAACGGAGCTGGTGAGGGGTCTGGAGCACAAGTCTTGTGAGGAGCGGCTGAGGGAGCTGGGGGTGTTCAGCCTGGAGAAAAGGAGGCTGAGGGGAGACCTTCTCGCTCTCTCCAACTCCCTGGAAGGAGGGTGTAGCCAGGGGGGGGTCGGTCTCTGCTCCCAAGGAACAGGCCATGGGACAAGAGGGAATGGCCTCAAGTTGTGCCAGGGGAGGTTCAGGTTGGAGATTAGGAAAAAATTTTACACTGAAAGGGTTATTGCACATTGGAATGGGCTGCCCAGGGAAGGGGTTGAGGCACCATCCCTGGAGGTTTTCAAAGGACGGGTTGACATAGTGCTTAGAGACATGGTTTACTGATGGTTTGTTTTTTTATCAGAGTTGTGTTGATGGTTGGACTAGATTATTTTAATGGTCCCTTCCAACCTAGACAATTCTATAATTCTGTGATTCTATGAAGTCTCTTCTTGAGGCTTTTGAGGTGAGGTTTTCATTAACTTTCTCCTGTCTGAACAGAAAACGAATCTGAACGAGAATATAGAGGGACCATGGGGCCCATTAATGCTCTTGGCCTGGGGCTGAGCTGTGGGAGGTGTTTCTCTGGATGTGAGCAGGGATTCAGCAAGTCACCGGCCTCTTCAGGTGAGGCCAGAATCAGGAGAGATGTGCAAGCTAGAAAATATTGGCATCATTTCTAGTATACAGTACATATATATTTATATATAATGTATATGTGCCTATAAAAATATATTGTAGCCATGTAAGCTATATTTCTCGTATGTATAATAATGCTGCAGCTAGATCAATGATGTAGTATAGAGGTTAGGTGTATTTATATATACATATATATATATATGTGCATCCTCCCATACACATGCTTTACAGGAGGTTGGCCGTCCATCCCCACGGTGTCCCACACCGTCCTCCTCTGCCTTTGCAGGCTCTTCTCCCCGCGCTGAGCTCCAGCTGCCTCTGTGCCTCCTCTCTGCAGGGAGAAATGCCTTTAAATAATAGTTATTGGAAGCTGTTTGTGCCCCGAAACTTTGCTGTGCCTGAGTCTTACACCCCCTTTTCCTTTTAGAATGAGCAGGCTGCTGCCTGCAGCGCAGCATCCAGGTCTGTAGCTGCTGCCTCCTTCTCCCGCTGTAAATTAAAAGGTGTGAAGGAGAAGGAAATTTTCCAGAGCAAATGAGAGAAATTATTACATAATTTTGTGTAATTTTTTGATGCAGGAAACAATTTTCTCAGCGCACCTGCTGGGGGGAGAAAGGAGGCTGCTCCAACCATCAATCTGTGGGACCGCAGGGCTCAGCCTGAAAGCGGAGGTGAAAGGCAATACGAAAATTGCCGTGGAGCAGAAGAGGAGTCAGCTATCTGAGGGCCTCTGCTGAAATCCCATCTTTGGGGTAGGGTTTCTTGTGCATTTTCGTGTTTTGGTCACCTGACGGTAGCTCTCCAGCCTAATTGGTTTCCTAGTTAACAGACTAAGTAATGATGTAACCAGAGTGTGTGGGAACCAGACCTGTGTGACAGACACAAATTTTCCCAGCCATACTAATTTTGCCTGCTTACCTGGTTCTGCCGCTGGTTATCGGGAAACTTGAACTACTTAAAGGACATAATGAGCCTTGCAGAGGTTGAGAAACAGCTTAGTCATTCAACACTAAATTACCCCCAGCTGCAAAATATAGTAACTTGTGAAGTCTAATTATTTTTGCCACTAAACAATGGCATATTTTAATAGACACGGCCGTGGCTACAACTTTTATTTACTTTTTTTGTGGTTGGCTGAAGTGAGAATTAGCTGTTTGTAGCCTAAGGGAGCAGATCAGCTCTGTTTGATTACAAGCTGTCTCAATGACCCCTTTCTGCTCTTCACTGTCTGCCGTCCCCACACTCTCACACAGTGGTGCTGGTTTGTGCTGGTGATTTTGGGGGGGTGAAAGCTGTTGCTATTGCATGTCTGACAGTACGAGGGTTTCAGAAAGGCTCCAGCTAAAATCAGGGTCCTGTTGAACTGGGCACTATATAAAGGTATCGTGAGAAACAGTCCTCTCAACACATGGTGGTTGTGTCCCAAGTGCTTGGGACGGAGTTGTTTGGTGGAGAGGAAAGCTTGGCAGACCCAGAGCTGAGACCCTAAAGCAGTCGTTTTTAAAATAATCAGCCTAAGAAACAGCCTCAAGTAAAATAAAATAATTGGGAAAGGGAGGTGAGAGGGAAAGGGAACACCTGGAAAGGAGGAGGCCTGACCAGCTTCCTTCTCAATGTGGTGGACAGAGAATGAAGGTCTCAAGGCATCTCCCTGCTGTAACATAAAATCCCAGTAGCTACATATTGGGGAAAGCTGACCCCAGGAGCAGCTAGAGCTGGAGATGTGCCTGGCTCTTGGAATTTCCGTGGTCCTCAGGCAGTTCCCATTTGCCCTTGCAGAAGGTGGCCCCTTTTTGCAAGCAGCTAAACGTTCTCCAAGGAGTGGGGGCACCCAGGCTGCTGCTCGGCGGGATGCAGAGCCTGGAGCAAACATCACCGTGACCCTGGTGGTGATTGTTCTGCAGCAAAAGGCAGCCAGCATGGCCTGTGCCTGACAGCCCTTAGCAGAGGGGAAGAAGGTTTGGTGCTTGTTTGCATCGAGCTGTTCTTTCCCTTCGCCCTCACAGACCTGGTGGGGAAGTGGGAGAAACCGAGAGGAGAAGCCGTACTCCTAAGGTGACGTGAAACTCTTTTATGTTTTCCTTGAAAACAGGGCTTTTAAAAGTGATGACAGAGATCACGAAGGTAGCAGGGCTTTGCATCCACTCAATGTGGTTAATCCAGTCAGTAAACTTGATGGTAAAAAAAGAGGCCGCCCCACGGTGTTTCAGTATCTTCCTATTTGAAGTTTATACGATGCCTTAGGTGCATGCAATGGATCTGGGGCCTGACATCTACTTAAACTCTTTGGGAGCAATATCAAACATTAATGGGGATTAGTGTTAGAACTGGTGTAAACATAGCAAACAATCTGCTGTAAGGGTATGCTCACATTTCCATATGTTATGTAGGTAAGCAGAGCCACCGAGGAGGAAAGACACCCTGCGAGGCAGTTCTCAGCTGATGATTCCTAGGGCTGGTGGAGGCAGACACTCCACGGGCACAGATATCTCATGATATCACTGACCACCTACTCATAAAATCCTCTGTCTGGAGCTGCAATTTCGTTCTGTAAAAGGTAAGAAAGGTTTCAGGAGATGCAATTCCATTGTGCAAAACCACTAAAAAACAGATAAAAATGATTTAGTACTTCCAGGTGCACTGTAATTCTTGGCAGAAAAAGCTAATTCCAGGTGTGTAACTTCAAAAAAAAAAATCCCCCAAAAAATCCAACCCTGTTGTCAAACCTGGATAAAACCATCAAGTTAGAAAAATAGAAGTTAAACTAGGAACAAAGTCCAAAGTACAACTGCAGAAAGACAGCCTCCCCATTGAAGAAATTATTGCGTATAAGTGAATCTCCCTATTACTTAAGTAAACATGGCTTGATTCTGGGCAGTATTTCAAAAGAGAGAAAGCTCTGGCATGCAGGAGCACATAGAAAGATGACATCTTCGCCGTGGGAGGTATGAGGTGGGGTTTCCAGCGGTGCCAAAACTCCTCTCACACATCCATACCCAGGGCCAGACCCAAAGCTGCTGAAGCAAAGAGCAAATCTTTCCACTGTCTTCAACAGGCTTTGTGTCCAGCCCCTCCTCACGCTAGCAGAAAGGGAAAAAAATACATTTGTTTCCTTATTTGCGGCCAAATCATTTACACATTTTTCCTTCTCCTTTTAAGCCTGGGGAACTCTTGTCATTGACTTCCTCAGGGGCAGGTCCTTAATCAACAGATCAAAATATAAGCTGTACCACAAAATGGAAAATAATATTATACCAGCTAAAGTTATTTGCTTCAGCAACACATGTGGTATGGGATATTATTATTCCATAATAGAATACACATTGATTCATTTGACACATTTTTTTTTTAAAAAGAGCTTTTATTTATACAATGTGTTTATGGACAAATATGCATTGAATGCTTTTTAAGTCCTGTTATGGTTTGTTTTTATTTCCACATGTTCAGATGAAATGACCATTACTGGGACTAGAAATCTGCAACACTAATGGAAGCTCTTATAGTTGGTGCCAGTTTTATATCCTGCAGGGGTAGTTGCCACTATATTAATATCCTGCAGGTCAAGTTAATATTTTTTTTTTTTTTAAACCAACCTATTTTGCAGGCTCTATGCAATTCGATACAGTGTCACACTTAGTGCATGCCAGTTTTGTGTCTGAATTAAGAGCCAGGGAATTGTACCAGATCAGACCTCCAAGCAAGTAGGTTTTGCAGAAATCCATGGCCACACAGAAGGAAAATGGACGCGGCAACCTCCTCTCCCCAAGCTCCACGGGAAAACTCTTTAGGAATCAGAGCAGTGGCTACGGGAGAGACAGATTTGTCGGGAGAGTCTGGTTTTCCCCAACGGCTGGGCTTTCTGCTGCCGCGAGCAGCGGCTGCGTCTGTGGCACCGCATTTGTTCAACATGCTCCCGTGAACCAGCGCTTTTTCCCCGGCCATAACCTCAATTTAACAAAAACGGGGGGTGAGAAACCCAGCCCCACCATCACTCCCTGACTTTCGGTGCTGCTGTCACCCACAGGAGCCCAGGGAGGGTCATGCCCGTGATAACACACAGGCATTTCAGCGACACCAACATAACACGGGTGAATTTTTTTGCCCTCTCCCGGTGGCCGCTTCCCCATTGCAGAGGAGCAGCAAGGTGTGACTCCGTGCGCAGGGCAAAGCAATTAACGGCCCAGCTGTGATTGCGCCAGGGCTTTCTGCAGCCTCTCTGCCTTTTTCCCACACGTTCCGTGGCCACGCCGGGGAGGGGAAGGGGCTTTTCATTTCCTTTCTCCGCTCGCTGCTGTGATTGCGCCAAGTCGGTGCCGAGATCCTTATCGCAAAGCAGGGAGGAAAGTGAAATCTCCAGTTTTGTCACCCTTTGTGAGCGCTCTGTCACGTCCAGGAGAGTTCTTACTCTCACGGCACCGGTGGGAATGAGAGGTGTTGGTCCTGGCCAGAGCTCGGCATTAGGGCAGCCGGGGTCCGAGTAGAGTGAAGGTGCATCAGAGCCAGCGTGAAGCCATCCTGCTTTGGTTTTGTGGTGGCGTGATAAATCTGTTTTCCACTGAAAAACACTGAGCAGACGTTTTAATTTTTACCTATCGTTTCAGACTCTCCAGACTATTAAGGCTGCATAAATATTAAAGGCTTGTTATTTACATTAGAATCATTATCTTTATAGATATCAGTGCTTGTTAAATGATTCATAATGCATAATTCATTCAGCCAATTCTGCCCTCTCCGCTGTTTGTTATTCACCTGCAAACAGACTTTGATTTTTACAAATTTGTTCATTATTCAAATCATTCCAGGCTCTCTTCGCAAACATATTTTAGTGGTCTCCTCTGCTCAAAACCTATTGTCTCCCACCATATTTTTATCAATTTGCTTCTGTTGTTGCTTGCAGAGTGTAATTGAACATTTAATAACAGACCTGAAACTCCCCCTGACTTTAATCAAGATTTACAGGATAGCTGTGGGGATCCACGCTGATGCTGCCGACGCTGCCGCACCGGTGAGGTACGCTCTGCAGTCGCTCATGGGCCAGGATCTGCCTTTTATTCCCACTTGTTGGAAACACCATAATTGGTGGGGTTCTGCAGCACGTGGCCGGGTTGGAAAGTCTGGGAAACGAGCTCTGGTGTTTACACACAAAGCAAGCGTGGCAGGGTTTAGGCCAGCACGGTGTGGTTCCGTGAGGGAGAACTGGAGCGGGATTTTGGAGATTGGGTTCAGATCCCCAGCCGTTTCCATGCGGGGCTGCTTCCACCTGCACCTCAGTTTTCTCTTCTGTAAATTGGTATTTACAATTTAGAGAGATTGGGGTTGTTCAGCCTGGAGAAGAGAAGGCTCTGGGGAGACCTTATAATGGCCTTCCAATATCTAAAGGGGGCTACAGGGCTGGAGATGGACTCTTGATCAGTGGGAGGAGCGATAGGATGAGAGGTATGTAGTTTTATACTGAAAGATAGGAGATTTAGACTAGATATTAGGAAGAACTTCTTTTCTGTGAGGATGGTGAGAGCCTGGCCCAGGTTGCCCAGAGAAGCTGTGGCTGTCTCATCCCTGGAGGGGTTCAAGGCCAGGTTGGATGGGGCTTGGAGCAACCTGGTCTGGTGGGAGGTGTCCCTGCCCAAGGCAGAGGGGTTGGAACTAGCTGATTTTTAAGGTTCCTTCCAACCCAAACCATTCTATGATTCTTTATCAGTGTTGCTTGAGGAAGATCTTGCTCTCCAGAGACCACGAGGAGTCAAAAAGGCTGTTGGGATCTCCCTTTAGGCACATATACCGAGTTTCTTCCCCTGAGCTGCCTGAAAAGAGAGTTGTGAGAAGTTTCTCCATTGGTTTCTGCTCTTCTGAAACATCTCCAGGCTGATCCCCTGCTACCCATTAGTGGAGTCCGGAGAGACCCATCACCCTGGAGCGTGGGTGACACACCTGAGGAAACCCGACAAGGCTTCTATAGAGAGAAAACAGGTCAGAAAATAGAGTGTAGTGTGTTTGTCTCCCATCCAAAGACTTTGATCTTGAAGATAAGAATAGGGGGAAAAGTTCTTTTTGTTTCAGTTCAGTTCAATAGTTTTTAATTGTTTTCAATTCAATTCAATTAATCGTCATTAGTTTATTTTGGATGCACTTCTGAGGAGTTGCTACCGGCACAATGGGGAAAAGAAATTCGAAAGCATATAGAAAAAAATTAAGTCAGTAGTAAGGAACTGATTTGTTACCTGAGTCTACAAATAAATGATTGTAACAGATCACAAGAATTGAAATCAGTTAAAATATTTGAAGAAAAACGTTTCCTATAGATTTTTAGAAATAATGAAGGTAAACAGTTCAAGTTTGACTTTTTCTATCATTTCAGAGAGAAATGTCAAGATAAAATAGTCAAAATTAAGCCATTTTTGTTTAAGTTTATCTTGAAGCACAATTGTCGTGTCAGTTAGCAAAAAAGTCTTTTAAAATTTTCGTGGTGATCATTCTCTCCATTATAGACTGGTCTAGTATCTTTTTTTTTTTTCCTTCCCACTAGAGTTAAAGAAAGAGAGGTGATTTATATACACATTGAAAGCTTAGAAATGGAAAAAATCAAGAATGTAAAACTGGAATCGGAACCTTCTCCTCTTTTCTAGATTTTCAGCTAGAAAAATAATGATTAATAGCCCTGAATGAAACTGTCCTCTTAATTTCTGATGTTTCTTTTACCCTACAATCAAGGTCTGGTAAAATATGAATTTCTAAGCAAGAGTGACAGTGATTCAGCTATTTAACCCCCACAGTCACAGGCCACATGGACATAAGTGTCCTTGATATCTACTGGCCACAATATTCACTTTTAACAATGAAAAATCAAGTTGAGTTTGACATTGTTCACAAGGAGGCATGAGGTAAACCTTAGTGTTCCCGCAGTGGTTTTGGACTGAATATATGGAGGTAGAGAACATTTACTTAGACAAATCCCTCAGAGCTTCTCAGGTCACATCCACCCCCGGGCTCACGCCAGCTAAACCGTTCGGGCACGCCGGGGGCGGCTCCTGGCATGGTGTGTCATGGAGATAAAGAGCAGCTCGGACTTTTTTCCTGGAGATCAGAACTCAAACTCCACCCAAACACTTTGGAGGAGCAGCAGCACTTCCACGCGTTTCAGGGCCTGGCATTGCCTTTCTGATCCAAGTTTAGACCTGCCATAATCTCTGTCTGCCACACTGCAGAAAATCTATTATTTTCTTCATACCCATCTCAAGCTCAACTGAGAGTGAGTTATGAGGAGAACCAGAGTTCAGAGAACATAAGAATCTCTTAAACCAGTCTCCTGATGAGTGATACAAGCATCAAAAATGAGAGTACTACTTATTTTAACTACTCCTCCTTTATCTTTCTTCCTTCTTCTCTCTCTTTCACCATGCGTCATCCAACATTTGACGCTTGGGGACACCACGTGTTATTGTGTCTCCCTGTCACTTTTGTCCCTTCCTCGTGCTATGCGTCCACACAAGCCCTGTGATCACGGTGGAGCCCTGGTCAAAATGGCTCAGCTTCCTTCCCAGGGAGTCAGAGCTCCAGGAAGAAAAGTTTGCTCAAGGTCTTGGCTCCCTCTCCTGGCTGGTCTTGCGCCAACTTAACGTGAGGTTTTAGCCCTTCAAAAATTAGTGTTTGCTTACTGCCAGTGCATGCTTGAAACAAGAGAGAAGGGCACTCTAGTGATGTGACTATAAAAGTTAGTTAGAAAGTGGGAAGCTAATCTCACTAAAAATATAGTGATTTAAAGTAAAATCATCATGGGTTTGATATAGACTATTTGAAAATGTTTTCCTCCTGCCAAGACTTCTTGAATGCCACATACATTAGAGAAAGGGTTGGTTGGGGTTTTTTTACTTTGTTTGTTTTTCTGGATTACCTGTATTTTCCTTCTGACCTGCAGGCTCTAGACTTCTGCTTAGTGAATGTCCCAATAAAGGCTGTGTGTTATCCTTAAACAGCGGTAGCATTCCCCATACCTGCTAATTGCTTTATTTGTCCTTACTGCTTCCGTCCCCTCATCAACAAAGGCTTTAGCATAAAGGGCAGTGAGGTAGAACATGACAAGGAGAGTGGGAGCCAGAAGAGTGAATACTTCTGTAATTACACAGTAGCCTGGAGTAGCTCTTCTCAAATCAATTATGTAGCCTGGATGGCCCAAAACTCTGAGGACAGACCCCTCGTTTTAATTTGCCTATGGAGCGACATGCTCCAATAATGGGCCAAATTCTTGCCTTGGTACCTTTTATCACAATCCAAATAATTCCTTCATTATTTATTTTTATCTAATTACTTTATTAATAATACATTGTGCTTAGCACAGCTAAAAACCGATCATTGCAAAGGGTTTTGCAAACATTAACAAATGAAGTTTCACCTTGTCTTGTTGAAAATGTAGTGGTGTGTCCATTTTTCAGTGGGGAAAACTGAGGCAGATGATCATAAAAGAAAGTGATTAGAAAAAGCAACTGGAAACCCACCCATAAAGTCCTGATAAACTGTAGTTGCAAAGTAAATTGTTGGATAAACCAAGAATTTAACCTAGCAACCACAACATTCAGCCCTATCTCACTTGTCCTTTTGGGGAGTTTCAATGGGCATAAACTTACACAGTACGAAAGCAAAGTATTTCCCCATCAAGAGGAGTCCAGAGGTTATGGAGACTGATTTTTGTTGTTGCTGAAGAGTTTACTAAATACTATACTGCATGTAACATGGACCTTACAGGGTTAAGGGGAATGAACATCTTTCTTGTCAACAGATTTCACAACTCCGTAAAAGTCCCACCTTCCAAAGCTTCCAGGTCTCGTTATTGCAGAAGTTGGTGGCAGAACTTCCTTGGCACCACGTGGTGGTCACCGCTCTGATGTGTCTCTGCTTTCCTCCTTTCCCGTGGGACACTGAGTAGAAGCTGTGTCCAAATGCCTGGGGAAGTTTGGAATGGGGCAAAAATTTCCTTTTGATCCCTTTTCTCTTCCTAAATGAACTCCCAATATGCAATGAGCAACTGGAGTACCAGTTGTTTCATTTAAACAGTGACTTCAGCGATGCTGTAGAGAAGGGGAGAAAGTATTTTTGAAGATATTTAGAAGGTGTTACCGCCACTGCCGGGAGGCTGAGCTGGTGGTTCAATACCAAAGGTGATGGCCTGAAATGAAATTTTGTGCAAAATTTTTGTGAACTTGAACCCTGAAAAAATATTTCATATTTCACTGAAAAGCAGTTTAAAGCTTGCTACACACTTGCAATTAACTGCAAGTAAATTTAGATGAAAACATTTTTAGACTCTTAGCTTATAAAAAAAAATCAACTCTATACCCATTCATGAAAAGTTTGTGATCATAATGTGTATTTCTCAGTGAAAAAGGTTTATCTGGAAAAAAAAAAAAAGTGTCTGGCTCTAGCTGTAACCTTATCTGCATAACCTGTAATAGAATAACGATAGCTATAGAAAGACTTTTGTTCTTTTTGGCATAGCCCATCAATTAGATGCGTAGGATGGAGTTACAAAAGCTCTTACAGTTTGCGGGAGGCTTCACGAACAGCACAGCCCTGTAAAGGCAGTTACGACGAGTGAATGATATTTTGAAAACTGAGTTGTTCTTCTGTTTGTCATAGAGCTAAAGCCCTCAACCGCCACTGGTTTCCTGGAGGATTTTGGTGCCGCGGAAATGAAGGGTCAGTCCTTGCCTCACTCTGCCTTCATGGGGGAAAACCAAGGCAGTGGTGTTAGCTCCCCAAGTACAAGTCAGGTCTGAGGCACAGAGGGGCAGGCTTGTTTTTACCCTGTTGCATTGTTTTGGGGTGCTTTTTTTTTATACCTGGCCAAGTTTTCAATTAACTTTTGATAATAATTTTTATTTTTGATGCTTTCCTGTTAGGTCCCGATTCTCACATTTCCCCATCACTGTATCATATTTCCATCAGCAGCTTTCATTGGCCATAAGTAACTTGCCCAAAATCTCTGAGAAAGTCAGTGGGAGAGCTGGAAACTGAGCATTTCTTATCCATAACAGCAGCCAGTGCACTCCTCCGGACGGGGAATAGATGTAAAACCTTCATCCAAAACCCATGTCAGGTTCAAAAACACCGTTGAAAAGACAGATGACCTCCTGCAGCATTAGAGTCTCAGGTGCAGCGAGCAGGTCCTTCCTGAATAACCCGCTGTCTGCAAGGTGAAAGCAGCACAATTTCAAGGCTGCATCCCCTTAGACAGTCCTGTGGTCCCAGGGAGAGACGCTAATCGACTGGGAATGAACCGCTACCTCCTGCAAGATTTCTTTTCCAGGCAAGTTGGGTGCCAGTAAAATAGTCTAGAGAGGCAAATGTGAAAAGTTTAGTGATTTATTTATGCACAGAAGGCCAGTAGCAGGAGTGCAGCCGGTGGAGTGTCACCTCTGGTGCCTGGACTCCCAGCAGCGCCTTTTCCTTTTGATAACTCATTAAATTTCTCTGGGAAAATCCGAACACGTTATCACCCTGATATGAATTTGCCGAGTTAGCCACTGCTGTAATGCCCAGCTGGTGAAGAGAGCAGGGAATAATTGCCATTTGGGAGGAGATGCTGTTACCCCATGGATAGAAATCAGCCCTTTAAGGATTTCCAGGAAAACAATGGGTGCAGTATGGGTCCAGCTCGCTCCCAGCGGCTGGCCACGCATTTGTGAGGGCACTAACAGGGGAAGGATTGAGCCAGGCTCCCCCTTATCTTGGAACTGCCACCCAACAGCATTCTTGCGGTATTAACTTTCTGTCACTTCCAGCTCAAGATGTGACCCGGGGTGAGAGGCTCCCTATCTCCTCATCAGCTCCCTCGGCTGCTCCCCCTCCAGGTGCCTGCTAATTGTGCCTCATCACCTCGCCGTGCCCAACTGGAAAAAATGCTGGACTTGTAGTAATATTCTTCCCTCTAACAGAAAACACTGGTATTGTCAAAGTTAAAGCTCACTTCTAGTTTCCAGAAACCTTCAGCTACTAAGGAGCCCGTAGCCTTCCCACGCAGGCTGCTGGCAGGCGCATTGCGAGTTTTCCCCCCCATAATCACCAAATTTGCTGAGTTAACAAAGCAAAAATAAGAGAGGTCTCTGTTTCTTTCAAGATTCGGGTCTTTTTCTGTACCCCTGTGCTACATGCATACCCATGTAACACCCCCCTGCCCGGTCCTTAAAAAGGCTCCTCCCTCCAAAATCCAAGGTGGGTTTCTAGAAGCTCCAGAGGACGGTGGTGGCCCGTGGGATGATGAGAGGCGCAGGGGGCTCGGGTGGCTTGGCCTGTGCTGGCCACAGCTGGGGCCACTCAGGTCTCCCCAGAGGGTTCACCTTCCCCTGGTGCTGGGGGTGACAGCAGTAATCAACCCCAGCCAAAAAAAACACCCAAAGCGGCATTTATACTGGGTGTTTGTGCCAAAGGTCACTTTATGCACATCTAAAATTAAGAATAACAAATAGGAGTAAGGCACTGATGAGGAATATTTATATAACTGCATCTCCGTGTGGCCAGTCCAGACCTCTGGAGATGTACGTTTGGCTTTTTAAGGTGACTTTTTGCCTCTGCCAGCGCAGGCANGTCTGGGGGGACCATTGCTGCCGGGCTGGGGGTTCCCCCCCTTCCCGCAGGCGGCTCTGGGGGGCTGCAAAGCTGAGGCTGGGGGGGAGGAAGGGGCCACCAACAGCCCCCAACACACCAGGGGAAAAAAAAGCATCTTTAGCGCTGGGAAAGCGGAGAACGCCCAAAGAGCTAAGCCTCCCTTCGCCCAAATCTTCTACCTTTGAGGGCTGGGGGGAAAAGGCGGAGGGAGTTGGGGAGGGGGGGGGACGGGGACGACAAGAATGCTGACCTTAATTAATGGCAGGCCCGCTAGACCCGAAGGAAAAGGTTTGGCTGTGGAGGCCCGGGCCTCCCCCTGAGCCTCTCCCGGGTGTAATGAGAGAGCCGGGCTTCATTACCGGCAGCTGAGGGGAAGGGTCAGCGGGGCTGGATTTGCAGGGCCCTCATTGAGGGATCACTCCATGCTGAGAGGAGCTGGCCCTGCTCTTGGACACCTGGTCATTAACATTGCTAATTAGCGGCCATTAATCAGGGCCCTGGGTTTTTTGTTGTGTGTCACCGGCTCAGAGGGACCGAGTGAATAAGAAGATTGTTTCATTACCTCCACAAGAGGTGGAATGAAAGCGGTTCCCATCAGCTCAAGATGAGCTGAATTAAGGGAAAGGTTAGACAACAATTTAAGATGAGCTGCCGAAGGGGAGCGGGGGGACCTGAGCTGTCCTCGGAGAGGAAAATCAGTCACCTATAATTAATGAAATCTTCCACAACCTCACTCTAATCACCGTGTGAGCTTCTCACCAAAAAAAAACCCTATCTTTCGCATCGGAATGACCCTAATTTATCTGTTCATGAAGTTGTAATCTTGGCAAGCTCTAATTCCATGGGATTTTAGCAAAGTCTGTGCATACATATCTCAACATAAGTGTGTATATAAGTATATGCTCCTACAGTGTGAGCATCTCTATGTGTTTGTTCAATATATTTACCTGAGTCAGCTTTTTACGCAGCCAGCCCTCTGGGAGGGAGAAAGGGGAGGAAACAAATCTGTATTTAAAAGTATCTACATTGTTTTTAAAAGATTCATTATTTTTTTCTGAATTGTGTATAATATATTTATCTATATATTTCTTTTTTTCTATGCCACGGCTGTGAAAGCACAGAAGAAATCCAGTGTTTTTCAGAGGCAGAATAATTAAAAACAAGTTCTGTTTTGGTAGGTTAAAAATGACATGGGAAAAATGATAGTTATTGGCGTCCATAGGAAAAAGTAAAGAATTTAATTAGCACCCAGATTGTTAAAATGCAGTGTTCTCGTCCCAGGCTCTATTGTTTAACTTTTGTGGAACAGGTGTCTAATTTTCCTAATGGGATACATTTTAATTGACAAAGTAGTTTGATTGCTTTACACAGATTTTCAGTGTCTTGCTTACTTTTAATATAATAAACTCTTTATTTCTACAAACTCAGATGCCCTCAAGAAAGTAATTAGAAGCAGGTTTTATCTGCCTGTCTTTTTTTTATAAACCACTTTTTGATTTCTAAAACCAACTAACCAAAAGCTTGATTTGTTCTGCTGATGTGTGAGAGCCAGTAACTTTTAGTCATATGCACTGAGCATTTCAATCGGGTTGTTTGCATATCCATTCAGTTCGGAAAGACTCTCAAAATGGATTACAAACATTTAATTGTAAGAGGAATAAAATAATTAAGGAAGGACAAGTGGAAGTTAAAAATATGCCTAGGGATTCACAACAGTTATTGGATCATTCTCATCATGGGGCATAAATTCCTTCTTGTAGTTTCAAAGGACTTTATTCATCTCGGGCACTTTGCCTTTCGTAACAACAGAAAGTAAAACTGCATTTCTTATGTATGTGGCTCTCTTTGTAGAGCTATGAGGTTGCTTAAAAATGTCCATAAAACTAATCTTTGGAGCATTTCAGCTGGTCTGGAATTCTATAATATAATTTCTGGGACTTCATGGGAAAGTTGAAGGCTCAAGGGGAAATTACACAATGAACAGCTGAGAAAAAGTTGCATTCTGGCACAGAATCATGCAAATGGGGCACATTCTTCGGTTTTCTCATGACGGATTGTCTCTGAAACTACTGAGCCAAGTTGCTGAAATGCTAATGAAGGAGAAGCATCAATGAGCAGTGTCATCCTGGGGGCTTCTGAAGGGGACAGAGTAGGAGACAGAGGGAGGGGGCGCGGGGGAAGGAAGGAAGGAAGAAAGAGAGAATGAAAAGAAACAGAGCAGGAGGAGTTTCAAATATTGGGGCTGGTCCACTCTTAAAATTAAATGGAAGCGGGGGGGGAAGTAGAGCCATGATGGACTCTGATGAACAAGACCCTCTTGGCTTATAATAATGAATAAAAGCACTTACAAGCCCAAGAGCTTGGCTTTGGACTGGGGGGAAATGAGTGTGGGTGCTGCTGACATTGGGGGCCACCCTTCTGTTTGATACGTGGGGGAGATGGGTATAAAGAGAACAGGTTCCCAGTGCAAGAGTGTGGGGGAATGGTGCTCAAGAAGAGGTCTTTGACTTGGCTCTAAAAATTGTTACTATTTACAACTTTTTTAAAAAGCGTTTTCCTGATGGCACAGACTTTGCACACTTCTGTTTGTGAAGAAGAAGTTCCTTTTCCCCCAGTAGATGGCTGAGCTTTATAACCAAAAACCCCAGTGCTCAGCTATGAATGCTTCTTGAAATCTTTGGCTTACAAGCGTTACAGCTTGAAGCACATTTATATTAAAAACACCCAGCAGGCTCCGTTTCGCAGACCGTCAAAATTGTTCTGTTCTCACTCAGGCCCCAGCATAAATGGCCCAAGATGTCAGCGAGTTGGTACGATGCTGTTTTGAACATCTGGCTGGAGGTTGGTCCCAGTCAGCATCCCCATGGGCGCTGCTGGGTGCCGAGTGCCTTAGAACACATCCCTCAGCCCTCCAGACACGGCACCTGTTATCTGGACTTGCAGGAGGGCTGGCACCTACGGAGGGACAAAATCCAGTCATTTGTCCTCGTTGCTGGTGAGCAGAGACAATTAGTCGGTGTCACAGGTGTGTGTGTGGACAGGGGGGAAACCAAACGCTCCAAGTTTGGGTTGGTTCGAGACAGGGCTGTGCTGGGGATGGGTCACTGGCCTGGCGCTCTAAAACCCGGGGTATTCACCTCATTTACAACCCCCTTCACTCTTTTTTTTTCCCCTCTTTCACATTTTACCTCAATATGTCTATTTAAGTTCCTCAAAATGAAGATAAATACCTCTTCTTATGGCTTTTTATATTGTCTGCCAGGACAGGGCTCCAGCTCTACCTGGGTTTTTTTAATGCAGTTCTACTACCAGCAGAGATAAAAATGGTGCAGCAGCATTGCACAAAATCTGAAATATGAAATCTTTCCGAGCAGTTTGGGAATGGCTGTGCTACACTGGGCCCACAGCCATTAGGTGTGTTATTGTCGTACATAATTGTGCTTTAATGGGATGCTTTAAGGGTGTTTTTTTTACTGCTTCCAAGCCACAGCAATACTCACAGCTTTAGGTTCACACGCAGGTTTCAAATGTGGTACCTGTGTTTGGGTGGTGGTGGCCTGCCCACATACTGCTTTTTTTTAAGTTTATGTTACCTCTTGTAGCATTGTTATAACATCTAAGAGCTCTAGGCACCAGTTTCGCTGGTGGTACAGTCCTAGCAGGAGAGAGCAGAGGGATGCAGATGTGGGATCTCCAGCCTGCGGTCCCCTGGGCAGCAGGTTGAGGTTGGTGACAGCAGATCGGTGGCCCCATTATTGCCCACTCCTCTTGGGTTGCTTGGTATGAGAGTTTTTGCAGGTGGCATCCCCCCAAGCGAAAGGCATAGCCCAAAGGCCTTTTTGTTTGGAATCATCGTGACTGGACCACAAGGGTCAGACTTGACCGGGAGCTGGGTTGGCCGTTTGGTATCATCTAATGAAGGAATGATAAGGGAAGAAGGGACCATCTATAGAGGAGGTACTCAAAGCACAACCAGCACTTGAGGAAACCTCTTTGAGTAACTGGCCCTGACCCCCCAGGGTAGAAATTAAAGGAGGGGAGAAGGGAGAAACTCCTCCCTCATATAGTCCACATGGACACACAACCCATATTGCTGCTAACCTGCAGGGAAAGCTTGAAGTGGGAGATGTAGATTAGATATCAGGAAGGAATTTTTCCCTATAAGGGTGGTGAGAGCCTGGCCCAGGTTGCCCAGAGAAGCTGTGGCTGCCCCATCTCTGGAGGAGTTCAAGGCCAGGTTGAATGGGGTTTTGAGCAACCTGGTCTGGTGGGAGGTGTCCCTGCCCAGGGCAGGGGGGAGGAACTAGCCGATCTTTAAGGTCCCTTCCAACTCTAACCATTCTATGATTCCGTGAAAGTGCTGACAACAACATAGAGGTGAACACATTGGAATATACAGCCTTTCTTATTCCCAAATGATATTGCAATGGCTGTAATTAATGGGATTATGGATGCCGTCCCTGCCTTCCAGCACTTGTGCCACCTTGGCTGAATCCAGCCTCTCCACATGAAGCCCTGTCCTTCCATGTAGTGGTGTCCTGAGATAAGACATAGCATGCTTACCTTATTATAGGGCATGCTGCCATGGCCAAGGACCTCTACCCCCTCCCCACCACTGCAGACACCTCTCAGAGGTTGGTGCATCCCCCCTGCTCCACACGCTGTCGCTCGCAGACCCTTGGGAACAAGGTGGGACTCTACCAAACTCGACATTTACTCCTCCTTCCTTGTTGGCCTTCCTGAAATATTTTCCGCACCCCTGCAGGTGATGAGGGATTTTCCACCTTCTGAAAAAATCCAGCTTGTGCTGCTGCTTCGTTTCACAAGTTTCCCAGGTCGGTGCCGTGATTTCCTGGTTTGCTGGGGAAGAATCGCTCTCCCAGCCCATCTGCACTGGTGAAAAAAAAGCTGGTAAGTGCTGAGATGAAAATATGAGCTCTTTTCTGTAGGGGGGTCATCTAGTTCTGTAACTACTGCAAAGTATGTGTGCATTGGGAGGACGAAGAGAGAGAAAAGCTGTTTGGGTTTTATTGCTTTGATTTAAATAAAAAAAGAGATTCCTCTGTAAGAGCTGGAGGTTCTTTGGTACTTTAGAAGGTTTTACAATGTTCTACCCAAGCAGCGCTGAAGCAGTAAACGAGTGAATTGCAGCAAAGTAACCAGAATGCAAGATAGGTGATCATGGCACAAAGCAGGCCGGGATAAAAAAAATACAAAATCCATACACAAATAAACGTGGATGAACAAGAGGAGCCTGAAAAGAGCAATTAAGGCTGCAGTCTGGGTCTGATGAGAAAGCACTTAGATTGAAACCCAAAGCTTTGATTGTATCTAATCAAAAAAATTTAAATAATGTGATTTATCTCTCAAACTGAACTTTTCCAAGGTCTGGGAATGTCTGAAAGCAGGATTTCTGCTCAGAGGGTCATCTCAAATGCTATATTGTACGTGGCGGTATGATTACAGTGAACCAGAATTAGGAGATCCTAAGAGGCGCTGACAGCCCCAAACAGGCCGTATTGTGCTCCAGCCCGTACGTACAGTCGGGGGGACCACCCACAGCTCATAACTGCCATCATGGAAAATTGTACGGGCTGGTCTAGCCTAGGCATAATTGGATGGGCAAGAAATCGAGTTTTCCAGCTTTCCGAGCTGTTTACTTGACCTGTTTTAATTTTAGTTGAGATGGAATAATACGTTTCTCAAGGAAATATTCAGGCGTTGTCGCTTTTTAGCCTAATAAATCTCATCTTCAGGAGTGCCTCTAAGACGTTCACTTTTCTAATGGCAAAGAACACAAACTCTTTTTGACGTTAGGGATTAAATTCATGCGAGCTGTACAGCTGACAGCATTTACACTGAACCAACTGAGCTGCTTGAAAGTTTTATAGGAACCAACGTGGGGTTTTTTTCACCCCCATGTCAGTTGACCTGCTCTCTCCCACTCCGCCGGCCTGCAATTTACTTCTTTTGACATATCCTTAATGCAAGTCCTGGTGTGCCGGTGTCACCTTGAATTATGTTTGTTTTGAAAGCTCATGGACATCCCTGTTTCCCCTCTCCCCTCCAGGGAAAAAGCACTTTTGGGCTGACTCCTGAGCATTGCTATTGGAGTGTGTTTACTGTGCTCCACGTCCAGCAGCTCTTTGGGCTGAAACTTGAGAAGAGGCTACCAAGATAATTTTAAAAACAAATGGGATTTAAGCCATGGACTTCCTGGAGAGCATAGCAGGGGCTGCAGAGCTCAGAGCTCTTATGTGCATTCAGACAAGTACCTGGTTATGGGACATTAGGATAATGACACAGTTTGTTTTGGATGGCTTATTGTCTGTGGTGCCATGTGGGTTCTGACAAAACTCTAACACTGCAGTTGGCCTGCAAATTTGAGCTGAAAGTTTACGCCATGCCAATTTTGGAGTGATTGAAAAAGCCATAAAAAGGTGTGAAACTCAATGTCCTGAGAGATGGGCTGTGGCCCGAGAGAAGCTGGGGTCCCCAGCGTGCACCAATGCTTTGGGTGATCCTTCTTGCCAGAACGAGTCTTTGACATCTTCGATGGCACGGCAGAGATTACATCAGCCTCAGCTAGTTCTTATTCACACCCCAGTCATAATTCACTTACCCAATCCCCAAAATAGGCTATTCTTCTACTGTTCTAGTTCTGTGTCCGTCTGGTTGAGGTTCTTTAAAGCCAAACACCGTTTTTCTAGCAGAACTCTTACAGCAAGGTTGTTGGAGCTGCTGAGTCTTTTAAACCATTATTTTGCGACAGTCAGTGCAGCAGTAGTTTTATTTAGCAAAACCTGGGACTGCAGTGTAGAAGAAAGATTTCAATAATTTACATTTTTACCAAGAAAGTCACATAGTTGTCATAAAACAGGAAAATAATCCAACTTTAAGGCAAACTGAAAACATTTCTAGAAATTGTGAATCAGTAGCGTAACCTCCCCTCCCTTCCCGGGAACCACACTCCTCTATTTGGCCCCGAGTTGAGTTACCAGGACACGCTGGAAGAAACTCGTTGGGTCTTCCACGCTCATGGGAGTCTCTCTGACTCAGTGGGAAACTGCCTTGGCTTCGCGGCCACGAGACGAGGCTTTCTGCAGCGAAATAAGAGATCCCATTTTCCTGGATTTTGTATAGTGTCTTTCAGCACTGCAAAAATCTGTTCAGGTTATTAAAAAAAAAAAATAATGTAATCAAACTGACTTTTATTCCTTTATGTTCTGGCTTGAAAAACCAAACTGAGAAAAAAAAAAAAAAAGGCATAAACTCATTAAGGCTCAATCTAAAACAAAAGTTTGGAGCCAAATGTCCGTGTTCAGTCTTTTCACTCTGCAAACAACAGAGCCCTATTAGGCAGAGGTAACACATAAGGGGTGCAGATGACAAACAACACGTTCCTAGGATCTGTATTCACTCTGAACAGAAGGGAAAAAGAAGTGTGTATTTACCAGTAATTAACATTTTAACTAGTGTTTGGTGAAATCCATAATGTGATTAAAAAAATAAGAATTCCTGGATTACAGGGAATAGCAATTACCTAAATAAAAGCCACTGAAAAGTTGTCCAGAGGTATATAATAATAATAATAAAAAAGATCCCCCTCCCCAGTGGGAAATGATTACACAGTAATCCAGGCCACTTAGTCAAATATCAGAAAAGGATCCCATAGACCCATAATTAGCAACGTAACGAGCAGAGCCCTGAGAAAACAAGCTGGTCCTCAAGACAATAATCTTCATTGCCTGCGCCCATCCAACAGGCTCCATCTCGAGGAGGGGACGGGGCCGGCTGGATAATAAAAGGAGCTACAGAGCCAGCAGGAAAGTTGCCCATGTGCTGCTTCGAGTGGCCTTCGAGGGGGCCGGAGGAGGAGAGGTAGGAGGGGGCAAAGCAGTCTCCAAAAAAAAAAAAAAAAAAGAATGAAAAAGAAAGGGAAAGAATCCAAGTTGCTTCTGCAGGAGCTGCCTAACGACACACCACTAATTACCGCGACCGGTCCCCTGTTTGCAGATCTTGTTATCGGTAAAAATAATAAAAATGAGCCCTAGCAGGCTGGGTATCTGCAATTACAGTGTGAATTGCAGGAGAGGATTAGATGAAGTGCTCTTGGCGTGGAGGGTGGGGGACCGAGGCGCTGCTCCTCGAGAGCGGGGAAGCAGCTGCTTTGGGGCTTTGCACCTGCTGCTCACCAGGCTGTTTGCACCTCCCGGGGAAAACAGCCTTCGCCCTCCTCCTCCTCCTCCTCTCCCTCCTCGCTTCCACGCAGTGCGCAAACGCCACAACAGAGAGGGAGTTTTATTTGAAAGGGGAGGGGGGGAAGAAAAAGAAAAAAAAAAGAGAAAAAAAAAAAAAAAGAGATAAAATGAAATCGTCTCCTTCAAGAAGTTTCACCGAAGGAAGACGAGAGGCATCGGCGAAGGGGAAGCTGGAGACGGAGCGCGGGGCCGAAGGACCAGGCAAAGCCGCTCCATTTTCATGCAGAGGCAGCAGCCAGAGCGCGGTCCGAGATTGGCAAAGTTTCAATGTAAATCCAGGGGGGCAAGGGGGATGGGGCTGGGATGAGAAGAAAGGACTCTTTTTACTGTTTCATGCTTCTAAGTCCTGCCGATCAGCATAAGCTCAGCTCGACATTCTGGGAATAGCAATGAGGCACACACAACAATCAAAACACCCTAAATCTGTTTGATGATTCAGACACTTCGTGCATCTGCACCGACAAAATGGGACTTCAATTAAATAACTTGCAGATTTCCACAGAGGGGGGAAAAAGTCGGGGGAACATGAGGATTTTTAATTAGTAACTCCGAATACAAGCCGTTTTTTTAATTAAGTGTTTGCACTACCACTTTATTCTTAAAGGGAGATTTGTAAGCGCGTGGGATTGTTGTGAAAGAAGATCCTGGACAGTTTGTTCCTAACATTTTGTTGCAACCTGCGTTTGCTCCTAAACGGCTTTTCTTTAACAAGTGGAACTGGGCTACAATTCCAAGCAAGTTGTTTGAGCTAAGGCTGAGATTTTTTGGGAAAGATTTAAATGCATATAGACATCCGTAGATCCACGTGTGTGTCGTGTCCGGGGTGTGTTTCAAGGCCCTGTGACAGTTTTCCTGTGTTTTTATGGTTCAGATTTCTCTCTGTGGCTAACCTAGTTATAGACATAATTGCACTGTAGGCATTATATATATATATGTAAAACTGCACTATATATGGGGTTTAAACAGAGATAGCAGAAGTTTGTTACAGAGCTGAATGAAATTCCCATATGACTTTTCTGCACCGCAGTGACCACTGTTAAAAGCAAACCACTAATGATTGCGAGTTTCAGAGTCTGAAAAACGATGGGTGAAATCCCTTTGAAGTCATTGAGTGCTTTTCATTGAGTGCTGGGGTCAGGATTCACGCTCGGAGCCTCTGGAGTGTGCTCTGGCCTGGCACGGGGACATGCAGGTCTCTCTCTCACACACACACACACACACATGCACTGGGAACCTGCAAAATCTGCCGGTGAAAAGGCATCCTCTCTGCAGCAGGACATGAGTTTGGAGCCGTAGAAAACAGATCAGGTAGACTTACCATGTAGTGACACCAGAATGAGGACACTCCTGTGTTCATTTGAAAAATATGACCAAAGAGGAAGCTGCGGCATCAACATATTTTTGACTATTTATCTCTGGGTTCTTGGACAATTTTTGCTTTGACAAACCATTTACAATGACGTGGGAGAGATTTAAAAGTTGGATTTCTTTTTTTCTCCCCTCCTTTTCCTAACGGGGGTACGGCAAGGAGATCATATAAAGAGGATCCGTGATCATTTATCCAAATGCAAACAAACCTAAGCATGAGGATTTACCACAGACTGACTTTCTTTTTTAAAAATTTATTTCATGTGTTAATACAAAGACTATTTAGCAAAAGTAGAATGCCAGGATTTGCATATAAATAGGTACCTAAAGATCAACGAGATCAACTCATTAGGGCCTGAACATCTAAACATAGGAAAGTCAAAGAGGCCAGAGCTCAAGAGCCCGGCTGGCTGCTGAGATTCCCAGTGACTAATCCAAGCAAAGCTGGTAGTTTTAAATTTTCTACTATTTTTCCTGCCTTAACAAACAAAACAAAACAAAACAAAAAATCCTTTACCTGCAGCCAAAGCTCAGTCCAAGGGAAATAGCCTAGTGCTTGTGGTTGGGACTCAGTTTCTTCCTTTGCCACAGCCTTTCTCCGTGGCATTGGGCAAGTCATTTGGGAGGGGACTCAGGTCTCACCTGGCAGTAGCTGTCTGGAAGGGAGGGATTTTAACTCGCTGGTCACTTGTGCTCCCTTTGCTGTCAGCGTAAAAAAGGCACTTTCCAAGGGGCCGGTGGTTGTCGCCACCGAAACCCCTCCCAAGATGGTGTCTAAATCTCTGGCTGCAGGTGCTTATCTCGTCCTCTTGCCTATGCCAGGAGGGTCTCGGAGCAGCTCAGGCTGAAATGAGTGTGGAGTCCGATGTGCCTCGGTTCATCATCTGTAAAATGGGATTAAGTGATTAATGCTACCCCTGTATCTCCTGGGTGAGTTAGGAAGTGGAATATGTTGTAAACCATGCGATGTTGAGATATTAAAATAGTGGGAGTGATATGGATGCCATAAAAAGATAAGGTCCTGATCCAGTATCTGTGGCAACCAAGGGAATCTCTCCTCTGGCCTTTTGTGGGTATTAGATCAATCAATCCCCAGTGACATTATCCATTCACTGCGGAGTAAGTGAAGGTATGGCCAGAATTTTTCCACCGGCAGAGAAGGGAGAGGGTATGGGAAAGCCCTGACCTTATTCTATGCTTGAATAGTAGGAAGAGGGAAAGCACAAACAGGCTTTCAAAGCTGCCTACAGGATTTGGACACATCAGCTTATTAATGTTAGCGGAAATTGGGCATCCACATCTCTGGAAATTTCAGCCTCTGCATTTACAACACAAAAAGAGCCCAACCACAGAGGAGATATTTCCCTAACCTTGGCACCGCTGCAGATTTTTGTTTGAGCTTCCTTGGATTAGACCTTTAGCAAACGGCACGGCTCGGACGCTACGGGAAGGACACGTTTACCCCCCGTCCACCCCGAGGTGCGGCAGCCCGGTGTCAGGGCAGCGCATTCTCATGGCCAGATCCCGGAGCCCGTCGTTAAACCCGCCTTGTGACCTTGGGCAAGTCACTTAACCTCGGTTTCCTCCGACTGTAAAACGTAGATAAAATATTCCCTGCCTCACGGCGCTGTTGGGAAGATTATTAACAGTCAGACATTGTTCTGGGAGCCTTGAATACGAGCAGTGAGTGCGCGCAGGGCTCTGCCGCTGTCGGGTACCGCGGGCTCCCTCTGCACACAGAAGGGGCTGACTTTTAAACTGGCAAGAAGCCCGGGCCCGTGACTAGTGGTGTGCCCCATTTGAATGCACAATAACTACAGTTGCATGCACAAATTGGGTATCCGTGCATGGAGGCTGGACACGCAGTTGTTTACAGAACGGAAGAGTTCGCTCGGAAAAACCCAAGGAGTGGGTTTGCGCGGTAGAAAAAGCACTGCCGCCCCTGGGGCGATACCGAACGGCTCCTAAGGCAGCGTTTTGAGCAGGGTAATAAGGGATAACTTCATTCCCTCCGGAGACTGGAAGGCGGGCACTTCATGTTGACCCCAGCTAAACTTTCACACGCGTTTTACAGCTCTTGGTTTAAAGGTGCCAGCTGAGAGCCTTCTGGGGGAGCTGAGAGGGGAAAAGATCTACAGGCATTTCGTTTTGATGCACGTAAACCGGGACCGAAATGAACGGCGTGAGTGCAGTTTACCCTGAGATAAACTGATTTGGCTGAGGGTCTGGTATCTTTACATACCAGCCCATAAACAAACCCTGGTCAGGATGGCACCCGCGTGGTGGGAGGTCTCGGGAGGCTGCTTTGCTGGGGCTGTGCTTGCCAAGGAGCACTGGGAGGACTGGGGAAGCTCTCTGGGCTGGGCTGCACCGGGTAGGGATGTGCTGATGAGCTGTGGGGATCCCGAGAGGGGTCGGAGGAAGGGAGGCTGCGTATTCTCCATGTGCACGGTCTCATCTCCAGGCATTTTCCAGGATCGTAACTGCGGGAGGGAAAAAAAAATCCCATGAATAGTGTGGGGGTGGGAGGAGAAGGCAGAGGGAGTGAGGGCAGCGAGAGCTGCTGGCCGGGACAGCATTCTATTTTTTTCCACTCGCACACAACTCCTTTTGCTACAAAAGCTGAGCCTTTAACGCAGGATATCTCCTGTGTCCTCTGCCTTCTGCCTGGCTGTCGTTGGAGGTGACTAGAAGAGATGGCCCCGGGCTTTCCCCTCTGCTTTCCCCAACCACACAGCCCCAGGGACAGCCTGGCTCCCAGAGCATCCTCCTTAGGGGCACCTTCCCGTGCCCCGGGCTTGGTCCATATACCCTGGCCCTGCCAGCAGCAGGAGCCGTTGTTCCTCTTGCACCCCAGCACACTGAGAGGATATTCTGGGGTGGCATCAGGCCTTGCCGCCCTATTTATGGGGAAGAAACGGGCTGCGCAGGTCTCCCTTCAGGGTGGGTGAGCAGCATTAGCTTAGGATGTCCCCATCGCCAGGGCTTATCTGCTTTAAGCAGTAATGCACTAATTTACTACTGTGGTAGGAATGATTGAAATATTTAGACATAATGGAGGAAGTTTAATAGGGTCTACTGAGAAACCCAGGTGTTTAGATCAGCTTAAAAATAATAACCTTCTCCCCCGCTGAGCACTTTCTTTTCACAATAAGCTCAGCTTTTATTCTTAACCATAAAGACTACCTCAGACAGGAAATTATTCACGTGATTGGTCTTTACAAGTAGCGGAGGGTTTAAACTCGGGGCTGGAGAGGTCATTAGTGGACAGCCATGTGATTAACCTTTGCTTGCCCGTTTCTTTTCACACTTTGTTAACAGCTCCCATTATTGCCCTTCTCTGTCTCAAGGAAGTAGTTTATTGACAGTATTAAAAATACATAGCTACAAATTCCAAAGAGCCCATCCTTGTGTAAAACCTCCCGTAATTTCTACCCCGATGATGTACGTGGGGCAGAGCCCCTCAATTCCTGGCGAAAGGGAATCCAGAAATAAATTTGCCCATTAAGACTGGATCTGAGTTAACATCCGTTTGTTTTACAGGATTTGGCAGGACCCGTTCCCCAACCTGTCCCAGGAAGTTTTATACCACAAAAAAAAAAAGCTGAAGTTTAGTTGAACAGTAGCATTAACAGCTTAATAGGAGCCACACCAGGCACTCAGTGTCTTTTTGAGTAGAGAGAGGTGTCCAAAGGACTTTGAAATCTTGATCAAAATGATGCAGTCTGTACTTTCAGCACTGTCTGCGTTGATTTTGGGGTGATTCGTGTGCTACTTGCTTGTTTTCAAATCAAAAGAGTTTATTTCTGTTCTGAATGGCGCTGGCTGCTGGTGCCCTGGGCATGGGACGGCTCGAGAGCAACCGGTGTCACCCTGTCCTCGTACCCCCGTGTGACAGGGTCCCCCCACTCCGACCCACACCCACCCAGAGGGTCCCGTGTGCGGCGGGGTCCCTTCCCACGGCCAACGGAACCAACCCACGGGAAAAAACAATGTCAAGGCAAAGATGAAAACTCACGAAAGAGGGGCAGGAGTTCTGCAATAGCATGCTGAGTGGCGGCATTTGGCACTTTTCTGGGCTTCACAAGTGTCTTGCATGAAATGAACAGTGAAGATTGCCAGAAAAATTAAAAATACTGCTGCAAAGGCTCGGGGCAGGGCAGAGGGGTGCCTATCTTTTTATTTTGCATTGTTGTTGCAGGGTAAGTTGGAGAGGGAGGTGAAAGGGGGGGAGGTGGTCAGTGGGGGCCCTTCCAAAGCAAAAAGGTCCTTTGGACAGAAAGGAGAGTGTCAAGGCATTTTGACAGAAAGTGGCTTGAATGTGTCTTTTCTAGTTAACTTCTGTGAACCGTTGGGCATTTCTGCACACAAAGGGGCACTTTCTTGGCAGCTGAGGAGGGAGGGCAGAAGTCAGCAAGGGCAAGAGAGGAAGGCAAAGGGGAACGTCAGTTTATGAATGCAAAACTTACAGTAGAAGGGTTTTTTTTCAGTGGAACATGCACAGTGAAAAAAGCCCCCAGGGAGCTGTAACTTCCTCAGCTGGCGTTTATTTGGCAGAAAACCCAAGCCCCAGTGGATTTACCAGGGCTTCAGGAAGCATCCACCCACGACGTGGCCCAGCAGGGGCTGAGCCTCCTCAGTTCCCCTTGAGGTTGCTGGGTCTTGTGGTGCTCAGCACCTTGCAGGGATGAGGCTGTAGCTCAGAGTGGCTCCATCCCTGGTTTAAATCTGCAGATCCCAGTGTCTGTCATTGGACAAGGTGAAGGCATGAAGATGAAAATTCATAGAAGGTGCGTTCATGATCCTAGAGGTAGCTCAGGCACCCGTGGCTCTGATGTCTGCACTGTTTGTGCAGGCTGGATTATTTAATATTATTAATAAATAATATTATTAAATAAAAATATTATTAAATAAATTAAATATTAATAAATAATTAATAAATAATATTATTAAATAAACCAGGCTGGATTATTTCATGCTGGCTCAGGTATTTCCACACCTCATTACAGCTCAGATATATCCTCAGAATTCAACACTTTCAATCAGTTACTCTATTTCAACTTAGGAGTTTTAAATAAAATGGGGAAATTAAAGTCGTTGACAGAAGTGAAAACAAAAGGCATCTTTAGGGATTATGAAAGCTTCCATAGAGATAAACAACAAGAAAGGCACCTTTTTTTAATTTAGTTTTAGTGACATCTCACTATTTCTTAATCTATAACCCACACCAGGCTGATGGCTATAGATTAGAAGTGAGGCAAGTTTTGGAATTTACTATGAAAGAATTAAATGAAAAGCTATTCCAGGGGGAAAGTGAGATCAATCAGTGCAGGTCTCCAGAAGCAGCTGAGGTGGAGCAGCGAGGAATTAAAAAGCTGTGCAAAAGCAGCGATGACAGGAACATTTGAAATGGGAACCTCGGCAGCAGCTTCTAATTGCAGGGTACGTAATTTTATTTACTCAGAGGAGGAAACTCAAGGTAAGGCCCCAGGGCAGAGGTGATTTGTAGTTCAGGTGGATCCACAGACCCTTCTGGCACTGGCCATTTATTCATAAGCTGCTCCAGAAGCAGTTTTGTGAGGAGAGTCACAACTGTATTTTGTGTTTTGAGTTTCCCCTCGGAAGGAAGAACTACGGCTTAACCAAACTTAATTAATTTACATTACTATTTAAGAGCAAAGAGGAATGGAGGCACAAAAGCCAGAGAAGGACTCATAAGGATGTTTTTATTTTTGTACTCTGGATTAGGAAGATGTGTCTGTTCAGCAGCATAAAAAGCATTTTATCAGTGACGTCACAGAGGTGTTAGTGATGTTTTAACAGTGAAGAAGAGCCTCTGACCAACATATTTTAGTAATCTACCTTTACCTGGTTACAAACCTCTAATGAAGGCTGTGTCTGAGCTTCTATATGTTCTCAACTTTCCAAAGTTTATCACTTGACTTTAAAAATTAGCTGCTGGCTAAAACTTGTCATACAAGGACTTACATAGGAGCACGTTTTAAATAATAATAACAAAATCCCACTTTGACAACTTTATAAGTTATTACAGGGTTTCAAAAGGAAGAAATCTGTCAGTTTAGGTTTTCTGAGGGCCCCCTGGGAACGGTGCTGTCTGTCAAACAGCAGCCCCTGACATTTGGGGATTGTTTCTAAGTGTTGGGAGCGATGCCAGGTACCTCAGCTGAGGCACATTTCCAGGAGAAGGTACTGCAGGTGTGTTTTATTAACTCACCTCCCCACCTATTTCTTCTGCATTTCAGGTCAGAAGCTCCAAGGACTGGGTCTCCCTGGTCTGTTTGTGTTGTTCTATTCTGACTGTGGTACAAAGGCAGGGTCACATTTCCACTGGGTCTTGCTGTGCTGTTGTTTTGTTTGGGTTTTTTTGGTGATTTGTTTGGTTTTTTTTTAACAGCTTAAAAACCTGAAACTTGGCTGGACTTGAGATTCTGGAGAGCTCTCGGCTGAAGTTGTGCTCGGTTCCTTCTTCTTCTACAGCAGATATGTCAGGTAGGAAGACAGGTTTGACTTTGTCGCTGCAGTGCTGTTCCAAAGCCGTAGGTTGGAGTCATCCTCAATCTGATCTGCCTCTGAGCATCCTGACTTTTCCCTGTCCCTGTTCTCCTGCATTGGGGACAACTCATCCTCTGGCTGTCAATCAATAGCAGCAGCAAAGTAAGAACTCACTCTCTGCCCTGGGCTCTGAGCTTTTTTTGTGTGCTCTGAGCACAGTTTCTATCTGTGGCTGAATACAGGGCTCTCTGGTGGATCTTTTGTAGGACTCTCTCCTGGGATAACTCCTGGCTGTGCTCTTCCCTTGGAGGAGCCCAGACTGCTCACTGGGAGCTGAGGGTGCTTCGGGGAAGCCTTGAGTGTGCTGTGAATGGATGGATTTGGCAGGAGGGGAGACAAATAAAGGGTGTTTTTTAGTCACATGATTGTTTCTTTTGCCCGTAAGGGGACATCCATGTGCTGTTAACAGCAAAGGTTGGTTGCTCACCATCCCGAGACCCCATGTTTAGCTCAACTGCAACACCCTAAAGGCAGCAGCACCTCTTATTCTGAGGCTGCTCAGTGTCTCTGTGGGGCTTGATGTTCACTGGTCTGTTTTTTCTGTCCTTTCACTGTCAGAAATCAGCTGGGGTTTCAGTTACTGACAACATTCACTTTTTAAGCACATTTTAGTTCAGCTGGGCATGTCTAGGCAGGTACGAAAGGCTGTTCTTTTTCCTCATGTTGGCTAACGGGGACTCCAAATATTCTAACGTGAGCCGGGTTTTGCAAGTGTACTGAGGTTCTGTGAAGGGGAAGTCTTTTCAGGCTGACATCTCATCACTCCTTGGTGTTTTAGATACACAGAGGCCTCACTTAATACCTTAGTGCTTGGCTCACGGCCGTAGAAATGTGATCAGAGCAACCACAAAGCTGGTGGCTTTTCAACCAAAGCTCAAGGCTTTTCAACCTTGTGACTAAGTTCTCCTGTTGTAAGGTTGGTTTTGTTGGCTTTTATTGTTTTTAAGGACTGGTTTCTGTTACATTTGGTACACCTGTTATGATTTGGAAGGGTGACTCAGGCTGGGGGACGTCTGAGTTGGGATCTGAGCTTTTCCACAAGAGAAGTCCCTTCAGCTGCTTGCGTCTCTCTCTTCAAAAGTGGGCAGTTCTTCCCCATTTAATTGAAATCTTTTAGAAGGATGCCCTTCTAACTGCTTTGCTGGGATGGCTGGCTTGGTTGGTTGGGTTTTTTTGACTGATAGCTCTAGCTTTTGCTGTAATGCCAACATTAAGTGATGAGAAACGAGTGAGACAACACTTCTCCCCACCCAGCTCCCAGGGCTGAGTATTTTTGGTGAGAAGAGATGAACGAGCTTCTCTGCTTCTGCTTGAGGAATGGCCACAAAGGAGGGAGGAAGGA
Organism: Calidris pygmaea; assembly: GCA_003697955.1. Lineage (NCBI taxonomy): Eukaryota > Metazoa > Chordata > Aves > Charadriiformes > Scolopacidae > Calidris > Calidris pygmaea. The sequence goes on from QJSC01016343.1 coordinate 1,611,574, forward strand.
CAGGATTAATTTCCTTTGGTAGTGATTTATTATGAAATCTTGAGCCAAATGGTTTGCACTGACTCGATGGCAAAGGGGAGAAGATGTGCTAGAGAAGTGTTAATATCACAGTGTTAATATAGTTTTAGACTTCCTGCCTGCACCCCCCCCCCCCCGCCCGCTTCCATTTCTGTCCTGGAAGTCATGTTTAGAAGTGTGTTCTGTGGTGTCAATCTCTGATGTGTCCATGAGGTCTTTGTGTCTTTCTACCTAATGCTGAATTTTAATTGCATTTTTCAATATCTTCAGGGGAAAAAAAATGCAACTTTACTATAATTGGAATGTCAAAAAATGGAATCCAGCTGAGTAGGACTTGTGGGTTTCCTGCTGGGTAGCACATGCTTTGGGTTCAGTGGGGCATCTCCTCTCCAAGCACCTCCTACCCCGAAGGGCAGTGCCAGCTGCTTGACTGCCTCTTCCACGGTGCTTTCTTGGGGTCCTTGGGGCTCGGGCTCTCGGGACAAAAGCTGATTCAGGCCAGCTTGATGCTCAGGTGTACGGAGAACTAAACCACCAGCAGATACCATCAGAACACATTTCACTTGTGACCTTTCACAGCCAATGAATTGGAGGGATTTTCCTTTGCTGTGGATCAAATTTAAAACTACTTCCCAGGAGTGAAAGGTCATCGCGTGGAGTCATGATATCCAGTTAAATACAGCTAAATAGAACTCGTTAGCATCACAATGAGTGGAGTTACATATTACCTGGTCTGGGGGAGGAGTGAGCGGAGTAGGGGGAGAGCAAAGGAATAGATCCCTCATCACCCTTAATAAAGCAGCGTAATAGCAGAGGAGAAGCACAAAGAGTAGAATTTGACTAAATCTGCCCTGTAAATCAATTTCGAGTGGCCGGAAAAACATGGAAAGTGTCGCATAAAGGCTGTATTCTCCTCTTGCCCTGTTTGCACTCGCAGGAGTTCCATCGTGGTGAGAATATACCATTGACCAGCTCCTGGCGGGGCTTTGATCTCCAGATACAGCCCGCGCCGAGGAAAAAGGAAATCCAGTGATCTCCTGTCTGAAATCAGATTCCCTCGGAGGGGTAAAACTGTGCCTCTGGGCACTATCTGATTGGCAGAAGGAGCCCATATATAAGTGGATCCATGACATCTTTTATCCTGCCAAGCCATCTCCCTTCTGGGGAGCATTTCTTGCTCTCCAGACCCTTCCTCATGACTGCGATTTCAGCCTTTCTGTTTCTGCTCATGGGTCGGGAGGGTTATTTTCTTCCGACTGAGTGTGGAGGCTCTGTCCTCAGCGTTGGCAGCAGGTCAGGGGTTGTGCAACGAGTGCAGGAGGCTTTGGGAAGTGCTTTGGGATCTTTGGTGAAGAGGAGGAGGAGGATCTACACACAAAATTCAGCATCATTGTCCTGTGAAGTGAATAGCTCGTAGTCAATCATTTACCTTGGTGATCTGGGTTTTTTTCTTTCTCTTCCCTACTTGACATGGTTCGGTCTTTGTATTCTGTTTCTCTGTTTTCTGGGGGAGGGAAGGGTGGAGATTAAAGACAAGGACCAGCTCCTTTGTTTGTTTTAAATGAAGCACTATTTAAATTTTCTCAACCCTTTTTGCAAATGGTTCCTTTTACTTTATATATATTGCTTTGACTTTTCTGTGCTTATCCAAGGTTTAATGTTCTTAATAGCCAACAAGTTACTGCCATTAGCAGCCAAATAGAGCTGGGCATCTTCAGAGGTTCTTGTGCTGTTGAATTCAGAAGGGTCATTGAGATCTCTGCTCTGGCTTCCACCTTGGACCATTGCACTCCACAAACCCACCTCAGCTGGCATGCCCCTGCGGACAGGCACCTCTTCTTGATGAGCTGCTGTTTTACGAATGGTATTAGATTTCTTCTCTGGCTGGTTAAGCAGAACCCAAGCTGCGGAAAATGCTCAAAATCCAATTTATTTATTATCTTGTGGCTACAGTGCCCTCCTTAAAAATAGGATGTTCCCACTCTCCCCTGACTCCTGCTTCAGGCTGTGCTCTCCTGCTCTCCTCTGGACACCAGATCCAACAATCTGATGGAATTCAGGATTCGGGGCAGATGTCCCTCCAAACAAAACCAACCTGTTGCCCAGCTCAGCTGAGCGTGTCAGTAAGCCAGCGCCAGTTTTTCTCCCTGCTGAAGCCACTGAAGGTGCTGTAGGACAAATGGGAAGGAGCAATAGAGAAAGAGAGCCATTAAAGAAAATTCACATTTGTGCATGCTAAATCAGGGATTAGCCACAGTGGGTGTAAATTATTTTATTAATATAGCCAAATAAACAATATTCAATGCTAGCGGTCCCTATTGAAATCTTTACAGTGACTCACTGAAGATATCTTAACAGAGGATGGTCCTGGGAGAAGTCTGGAGTATTTATGGATTTTTATTTGGTTTGTAGGTTTTTGGTTTGTTTTTTTAGAAGAGAAGTTATGGTTTAATGATTCCAATAAACCTGCTATTCATGTAGTCGAAATACCTCAATTTCCACCCCTGCCTGAGGCGAGCTTCACTGGAGTTAAGCAATGCTGATTTACACCAGCTGAGGTGCATGATTTTATTTTTATTTTTATTGAGGTTTTTTTTGTCCTTGGTTATAAAATTTTTACTAGCTGAAGGAGATCACATTCCATTCAGGAACTCACTTTATGTTCTTCAGATAGGAAATCATCACCTTGGTGCAGACAAGCTACAGCGTTTCTAGCATGGAGAGAAGAGGGGGCTGGGTGGGATGGGGGGAACAGATTTATACTTCCTAAAAGAAGCCCTTGACGTGGATGGGGAAATGCCTCCAGCAGAAGGAGGCACAGGGAGCCTGTTCTGTAAGGAACATCTGGAAATAGAGAGGTGAATGTTGCCGTTCTTCATCCTTCCAGAGCTGCGGGGAAATTCTGGCTCAGAAAAGCAGTGACCTGAGCTCTGCCCATCATCTACAGCCTCCTCCTTTCCCACAGGCTTAACCTGCTGAACGGGGGCATTTCCCAGGCTGAGGCCACCTAAAAACAGGTACCACGGGACAGTAATCCGTCATCTTCAACTGGGCCATCGGCCACCCCTCTCTACCCCCAATTTTTAATGTGGAAATGCTCTTCCTCCCCTGCTTTTAGTGTCATTTATCTTTTTTGGATTTATAGAAATGCTGTGTACATCTGAGCCACTGCTGAGTGATTCTATCAGTTCAGTTTATCTTAGAATTATTCTGCATTTTTGTGGTTTCTAAGGCAACCACACTTTTTTTAAATGAACTGGGGAGTAAGTGAAGGTATCCAAAATATGAGACAGTTCAACCTACCTGACGTGCTTCTGCTGTGCTAAATACATCAGTTCAGGTCTTGAAACATTTATGGCTAAATGGCATTTTGTGATTTACGTCAGCCATGAGTCTGATTCTTGTTGATATGGGGCATGGTGTGACCAGGAAGGTGAGGACTGTGAAAGCCAAAGCAGAGCCTTGGGTACAACAGGCTGGTCCTTCAGGAGTTCAGCAGATTTCAGACACCTTCATGGTGAAGAGAAGGAGTAGGAGAAATCTGGATAATTTTATCCTGAGCATTGCTTTAAGTCTGGTTATGGGGATGATGGTGTTTATCTGTTTTCTCTTTAAACTTACCAGGAATCAAGGTACTGGAATTCTTAACTTTTGGTCCCCTTTTCCCCATCTTCTAAGGGTTTCCTCTCTCTGCAGAAATAGGACTTTCTGTGTGTTTTAAAGATACATGACTTTTCCAGTGCAGATCAGTTCAGAACTTTTTTATTTATTTATTCTGAGGAAAACATCACCGCTAACCAACCTGTAAGTGGTGTGGCAGCAGGAAGATTTCCCCTGTATTTGGCTACAGATAAACACGAAATAGCAGCCTGCGAGCCTGGGGAAGGATGGCTCTTGGTGTCAAGGTGCAGCTCAAGCCACCTGAGTCGTACCCAGGCCTCCTCTTTGGGGAGGAAGCTTCTGATGCAGGTTTTTCACCTGCTTCGTTTTTATGTGGTTAAGTCCTGGTGCTTCTGGATTCCTGCTCCTCCCCCCAAAAAAGAAATATTTGTTTAATAGGTTTTTGCATTGCTCTTACATTTCCATTTTCAGCACATGCAGATGTGCTCGTTCCAATGGAACCTTTAATTTTGCTAAATGGGGAGAAGGATGTATTTTTTTTGCACACACCAACTGAGCTGCAATTAGGATTATTACAAGAAATAGATCCAGGGGAGGTTCCTGTGTAGGCTGGGTCTGAGGTTCCTTGGCAACAGACAGGAGAGGGGGAAAAAAAGGGAAAAAAAATTAGACATTTCCTTAATAATATTCTCTTTTCCTCATATGTAATCTCTTGCTGGGACTCTTGTTCCCTGGAGTTTCTCTTCCCAGGAAAGCAGGCAGGTGTAACCATAGGTATTCCCCTGAGCCTTCTCTTAATGCCATAATACCAGAATGGGACTGTTCAAAGATGTGCTTGAAATATTCAGTCCTCAGTTCTCCCCTGTGTGGTCAAACATTATTCTGCCTTTGTTCTTGCTTTCAGCTAAACAAAAGTCAAACTTTTTTTTTTTTTTGCCAAAACTTTGACATTTAAGCTGTCTTCATTCTGCCTTTGCCCCCGAGAGTTAAAACGTAGAAAAGCATTTCTGTTTCCAAACCCAAGCATGGGAAACATTCACTTCCCTTAATCTGAAGTGAGTTCCACAGCAATGTATGAGATCATTCTGTGACATCCTTGCAGTGCTGTCACCAGGAGCTGGGTAACCCTCGCTGGAGGAGCCGCCTTGTGGAACCGCAGCAATTTCCACAGGTGGGAAGCGGTCACCAGGCTGAAGGTGGCTCGGTGCATCCCATCCACATCACTTCCAGGTATCCAAAATGCCCTGTCTCAGAGGTGGAAGTGCAAAGGGTGATGTACTGAGTCCTGCTGGGCTCTCACGAGGGTGACGGTGGGCTTGGACCTCGAGTCTGGACTGGCCAAACCTGCCCGGGACGATTTGCTCGGTGCCGCCAGCGCCGTACCTCACACTGGCTGTGACAGTAATCCTTCATGGGTGGGCCGGAAGGGATTCCTCTAACTCCTGGAACTGGAGGGGAAACATTTTTCAGTGGGAGGTTTATTTTAAAGGCCTCTGACCTGTTTTTCTAAGGGAGCAGTTGCTGGCTTTCCTGAGCTGTTTGGGCAGCCGAGGGGCTGAGGGCTCCGAGCGGCTTCTCTGCGCCGAGCAAACTCCAGAGACGGCGGTTCTTTACCCGAGTTCAACAGCGGGTGGTAAACACAGGGAAAAATAATGTCTCTTCCCTCACATCACAACGTGATGCATCACATACAGCCTGTCAGGAAACCATGTCGGTCTGTGTTTGCTGCCAGGTATTTCTGCAGCAGCAACACCTGACCCGGGATGCTTTTATTTTTCCAGGTAATTAGTAGGTAGGTTTTATCGCCCCCCCCCACCCACCCCCCCCCCCCAGTGCAAGTATCTGGGGATTTGCTGTAAATCATTGGGTGAAATCGGGAGCATCACTGAGCAGAAACTCAGAGCAGTTATTGCTGTGTGCACTACAGGCTTCTGGGGATTCTATTTATTTATTTTTTTTCCAAGGTAAGTTGTGAGAACTGCCCCAAACTTCCCTGAGCCACTCTGACCTCCCCAGAAAGGAAAGCAGATCCTTGTGGAGAGCTAGAAAATAGAGTTGGCTCAGTGTCCTGTTACAAAACAGGGTGATTTCTGAATATAAATTTTAGGCTTTCTGTTCATCGAGGTGGTTGAGAGGGGGAGGGCACTGTTCTCATAGCCTCATCTCATGTTGGGACATCAGTGGAGTATCCCCACGCACCGCCCACACGTGCAGGGCTAGGACTACTACACAGACTTGCACCATTACAATAACTTTCCAGACAAAATTCCCTTTAGCTGATATAGGTTACTGTTTTTACATATAATTGTATATACACACCTATAACTAAGGGCAGACTGGATGGGTTGGGATAAATGGAATGATAATGCTAAAATGACTATAAAATTAATATAAAATTAATAATACTACTAAAAAGCCTTTGTTCCTGCATAGCTGAAAGCACTCAGTGTTTTGCAGACCTGGTCTCCTGAGCAGTCAGTACAAGGCTAGATGAGAAAAGTTTGGGTACGGTGGTGTGGGGGTCTCTTTTGACAATCATCTTCCTCTATGGAGAACTAAAATCATTCTGCTGTTCCACAAAGCCCAGGTAAAACTGGTAGCATGTGCCAGTGTCTGTTTTTATCGGGTGTAGCACCCTCCCAGGAGGTGTTGGTAACACCAGCTTCCCTGGAAGCCCAGAAGGCTCCTCTGTGCTCCTGTGGCAACAGATAGAGCCAAAAATGAGTTCTTGGAGCAGAAACTGCCTGTTCTCCCCGAAAGCCTCTTCATTCAACACTTGCAATGACTGAGGCTCCTCCCAAACTCCTCTTCAAAGACCTGGATGTGCTAAGCTCCTTGGATCTCCTCCCGTAACACAGGAGCCGGAGAACTAGACTTATTTTCACGGTTCCTTCGTGAACTCTTCCTTGCTGTTTCCAGACACACAAGCGACCTCCAAACCAGAGGTGGTTTTGCTGTTGTGGTCTTGGCGTAGCTCCCCGCGGAGGTGGCAGGATTGCTTCCCCTCCCCTCACCCGATATACCCCTTTCCCTACGCAAAGACAACACGTTTGCCCTCTGCATTGAGAGCTCATGTTGAAGCCGTTATCTCCCCCGGCTTTTTTCAGCCTTGTTCCAGGTCGCTTTTTTCCAAGCTGGAGTCTCCCGTCTTAGAGCCGCAATCTGCCCCGCGGGTTCCCAGGTGTATCGCCTTGCACTCACCCCTATTATGTGCAGCCAAACTGCATCCCCATCGTTTGAGCAGGATGTCAGAATGGTAACCAACCCTGGCCGTGTCAGCTGAAACTTTATCAGTGAGAATTGTATATCGTCACCCAGGTTGTGGGTAAAAAAAGAAATCTTTAAATACCACCAGACCATAGGGGAATACTTTCTTTTTTTTTTTATTTTTCCCATGCATCTCTCTAAAAGTATCCTGCTAATTGGTATTTATCCCCTAAAAACTGTCCTGGTCCCAAAGATATAGAGAGTATATACCATGTGATTCCATTTAAAAGATGTTTTAACTCAAAACTTCACTTACAGTAGAAAAGTCCAAGAACCCTACATTAATAAACTCCCTTCATGAGCCTGCCTCATAATCCTTCTACCTTCCCCACACCCAAAAATATCTCCCAGACAGGTTTGCTAACTCCTAACCTGTGTTGAAAATAATATGTACACTGGTACGAATTATGTCCTTGGCACTAATTATCTGTTATTAAAATACTGAACAAACTGTTCCATTATTTTTCTGGGATCACTCTTGAGCTAGCCTCTGTAGAATGCTGTGGATAATTTAAAGCCTGGTTTCCGAAGGAAATTTTATTTAGTCAGATCTGGACATCACTCATTCCTCTCCAGCAACAATTGAAGCCATTAGCCAATTTGAACTGAATTTCCTGGCGAGACTGAAGTTCCAGAGATGCTAATTATTAGGGAGTTTTGTAAACAAGTTCCAACAAAAAGAGAGAAAGGAAGAGGGTTAACGTAATGCCCATTGCTTGGCCAAGCCTTCTGGATCCTGGAGACTTCATCCAAGAGAAGACCTTGGGGAAAGCTGGCTCTGTGAGTTCAGTGTTGTGGCACTGATGGAAGAACCCCTTGGTGGGTTCCTTGTCTTTGTCCCCACTGTTTTCTAATGTCAGACTAAGATTAACATACCATTTCACAAGTAGTTCCTGTAGTGCACCTCAGTGTGTTGTGTACAACTCTTGTTGCAAAAAATGCCTGGTTTTGGTAGGTACCGTGTCCCATCTTTATTTCTAGTCCACCACCAGCATCCTGTTAAGAAGGTGGCACCTTTCTCCTGTGCTCCACAGGCAGAACAAACGTAGCTGCGGAGGGTTCCTGCCTTTTTTAACAAGCCTATTTACCACTTCTCTGTCTCAGATGATCAGATGTGTGACCTATAGTTTGTGTGTTTCTAATAAGCTTTTCTTAAAAGGCTTATATTCAGCTCTCTAGACCACAGATATTTCAGGAATTCTGTTGGCTTCAGTGAGTAGTCAGCCCCATGTTCTAGCTTACAGCTTTTATCTGACCTTATCTTGCTTCCATCTGTGGTATACAAACATTAATCACTGATTATGCATCTACTGGCAGTATGCACAGCTGCAATATTGACGTTGATGAGGGCTCCAAGATAACATCTTTATTATAACAAAACAGTTAACATGGCCCTAAAATGCTGCTGCTCGTTGTTCTGCTGCAGTATGAGGCAGCTGGAAGCTCTGTTATTGTCACTCTCAATATATAAATACACAAAAAAATGAGAAGTTGTCAGTATGGAGTGATACACAGTGACTAAATCAGGCAAATAGCCTGGAGCTGTGGCTGAGCTGGGCAGTAGCTTGCACAGAGCAGCAGCTCATGAACACTCCATGAAACAAGCGTAAGAGTCTCCCCTTGTGATCTGGTTGGAGATGGAGGACATGAATTTTGCTTGGAATGTGCAGTTGTCTCCACCATGGCACCCTGCTCATCAAAGTCTGCTTTGTTATGATATTCCTAAAGATCTCAGCATCTTCTACGGGAGTCACTAAAACTGTGTGGTAGTCTAAAGAATATCAGAGGGAAATATTACCTCTATTTTGCAAGAAGAGATTGAAGAAAAGTAGCAGTAGCTGAGCATCTGGACTTTCAGGCCCTTACTGCAATGGCCAGACAAGTTTGGTCGCCTTTCTACAGACCCTGGTCTAAAGTAACCATGGAGAACAATTAGTGGCTCTCACAAGTGTATCTGCAACTTGGACTGGGAAGATTTTGAGTTTAAAAGCTCTGCAGTCCATGCAGATACTAGCCATGGAGCTGGCCCATCAGCAGTGTTACAGCAGTAAGGGAAGATGAATGTGTAAATATAAGTAATATTATCACTAAATAACTTGACTATTAGCCTTTCTGCACACTAGATACAGAAAAATAAATTCATGACAGTTAAAGACTTCAGCGGTCATGAAAACTCCTTGTGTTCAGTGGGAAGACAAGAGGAGAAATCTTACAAGAAAAAGGTAATGTTTTAGCAGAACTTTTATTTTTTTAAATAAGCATACTGATGAAAATTATTTAATTTCAGGATAATATATGGTGTTAATGTAAGATATTAAGCCAGGTTGTTCAATGGGACTTCAAACAGATCTAGCAAAGGTGGTCGGCTCTGCTAAGGAGGTGGGTTGTGGGGTCTTTTTCATCAAATTTATTTTAATTTGAAATGAAATCCTCTTAAGAATATATTTTGAGGTGCAGAATGTGTGTGTAAACACAATCTGTAACACCAAATGTTATACGGTGAGAGGAGAAATTGTTTTTATTTGTTTTCACACGGTTTTCAGTCGGAACCACACCCCTCTGGTCCAAAAACTGTCTGAGAACACCTCCAAAGCAGCACTTGATGTGTGTGTGTGTGCATTAATGAATTTCTGTTCTCAGTGAAAGAGGACTGCACGTCTCAGCACTCTGAATAAGAACAGAGCATTCACTCCCTCTCCATAGCAAATTCAACCTTCAACAAGTGAGTTCTTCCAGGGATGGCAGTGATGCAAAACTGCTTTGCAAATGTTTTTCTGGGTTTTGTTGCTAGGTGATGACTTGGAAAACTTTGCTATTCCTGCTGAGAGGTTTAAAAAAAAAAAAAAAGGCCTCACATTAAAGAGTATAAAAAATAGGCCATCTTGCTCCGTAACTCCCATTTCCTAACTCCTGGAGTCTGTACCCTCTGTGCCTTCTGCGCTCTCACATGCCCCTCTCTCCCCCTGCCTCAGCCCTGCTCGCCAGAAAGCGCAGGCCAAAAAAAACCCACTTCTATTACATTGTAAGAAAGGGAGAGAACATTAATCTTTCTATCCCCGACCAAAATAAGCAATTCTGCAAGTGTGCCCTGATTTATGCCGGCCTTTTCTTTATACTTAAATCTTACTGGTTTTTAATTTTATTAATCCAAACCTGAATGAGCAGATTAATTACTGACGAAATGGTGGCGACCGCTTTTGTGCAGCAAGGAAGGAGAACGCTTCGGGGACGACCCCGCTGCAGTTTACTCAGTCATTTACCTGGAATGGATGCAAAATCCCTTGACTGGTCACATGTGGGTAATTTATTTATTTGATTTGATGATGATTTTTGTGTCTTTTGGGGTATTTTTGACACCTTATTACCCAGATTTCAAGAGGTGTAACCATGAATTAGTATATGGCTAAACACAGTACACTCAGGAGCAATTAGCCACTGCTGCTCTCCTAGAAAGCTAGTTCTACAATCAGGGATTAAACTCTTGTGTTATAAACTGAATATAGGAACAAACATTTTTTTATATATTGGATCTGAACCAAAATATCAGTAATAGTTAAAAATTACCATGGTCAGGAGCTAAAGTCAGAGGAGCAAACACCTATTCTCACCAGCCAGGAAAAAAGGATCACTGACCTTTATGGCCTCAATTAATTTGCAACCTGGCTCATTTGGAGCTTCATCCTGTTTCATCAGGTTGGTCAAGTAAGAAGACATCAAATCTCATCTCCAGTGAAGTTCTTGGCTTTTGACAACACTCGGTCTCTTAAAGCGATCGCATTTCTGGAGTGTAACTGGCACTGTACTACTCCATTGAAAGACAGAAAGCCAAGAATTTCAAGCCCTAATCCTGCAAATCCTTACATTTTCTTTTAAAATCTATTCAGGTGAAAAGCTCCCCTGGCTCCAGAGACACAATTTTTATTCATGGCTTTACGCAGGTGGGAGTTTTTGTGTATGATGGGGGTCTAAAACCAAGAGGAACCACCGAGCCTCGGCGTCTGTCCCATGTTTCCACCACCTGGTCCTCGAAGGCTCTTGGGGATGGTGGGTTTGGCTGTGCTGCAGGACCTGTTTCCTCGCCCTGGGCAGCCTTCACACAAGCACAACCAGCTGCTTTCACACTCCATTAGTCACGCTCTGATGGCAGAAGCTCTATTCTCTCACATCCAGAAGCAGTAAGTGGGATGAAGGGTGGGAAAGAGGCACTTGTGGGTCTCAGGATGGGCAGCCTTTCCACAGGAGCAAGGGGCACAGTCAATGTCTGAAGAGGTTGCTGGATCCCTGCAGGACCAAGGACCTGGGGGTGTTGATCAACCGTTGGCTGAACATGGCCAGTAGTGTGCCCAGGTGGCCAAGAAGGGTCTGGAGAGCAAGTCTTGTGAGAAGAGGCTGAGGGAGCTGGGGGTGTTCAGCCTGGAGAAAAGGAGGCTGAGGGGAGACCTTCTCGCTCTCTCCAACTCCCTGAAAGGAGGGTGTAGCCAGGGGGGGTCGGTCTCTTCTCCCAAGGAACAGGCCATGGGACAAGAGGAAACGGCCTCAAGTTGTGCCAGGGGAGGTTCAGATTGGAGATTAGGAACAATTTTTACACTGGAAGGGGCTGCCCAGGGCAGTGGTTGAGGCACCATCCCTGGAGGTTTTGTTTGGGTTTTTTTGTTTGTTTGTTTGAGGTTGGACTCGATGATCTCAGAGGTCCCTTCCAACCATGGTGATTCTGTGATTCTGTGTAAAAGCCGGGCTGACATGGTGCTTAGAGACGTGGTTTAGTGATCGGTTTTGTTAGAGTTCGGTTGATGGTTGGACTCAAGTGGTCTTAAAGGTCCCTTCCAACCCAGATAATTCTATGATTCTATTCTATGATTTCTGGCTGCTTTTTTTTTTTTCCTCTCTCCCTTTCTTTTACATGAACTTAAGCAAGCAAGAACGTAGTCGGTGACAGGTGAATTAGCTCCCCTCCAGCCCTCATTACACAGAGTGCATGGGAACTCTACTCTTAAAGACTCAGAGATGCACTTATTATCTAATTATATATTCATGCCTATGAGAAAGAGCAGCAACGCTGCAACGAATAATCCGTGTGGAATACTCCCAGGGAAGGGAGGGAGCTGGATACCCTCTAGAGAGGGGGCTTTTTGTGGTTGGTGGTGTTTAATTCCTACTCACCAGTCCTTTATAGATCTCCTCGGCTAAGGCTGAAGTTCTTCGAAGGTACCAGTTGAAAATTAACCGTTTGTTGTCAGAACAGCGTACAGTGGGTTTTCTGCACCTTGTGAGTCTTCTGGTCCTTGGCTCTGCTGGTGTCAAATCAGCTTCTCGCTAACGTTTGAACTTTTGTTTTCCTCTTGTCACCTGCCTGCAGGCAAAACGGTGTGGATCAGTCAGTGGTTTTGTGATAGCACTGAATTATCCTTGGAAGCTTGCTCCAGTCTACTCGGTACGTACTAAGGTGTTTTGAACCTGTTTTTTTAAATATAGATCTGTCTAGTAGTCTGGAATCATTTGGAAAACACCATGTTAATCTTTGGGTGCAAAAATTATCCCATAGCTTAAAAGAAGGGCAAAATCAACAAATGGCTTCTTACTCAATCCCATTCAGTCTGCAGTGCAAGAGTTCAGAGGAGTCAGCTGCTCTGGAAGATGACTACGAAGAAGGCAGCATGTGAATCTGTGTCAAGTGGGAGAGGAGGCAAAGGGGATTCTCACTTGCTTTCAGGTATTTTTAAAACACTGGTGAAAAAAATAAGTTAATTTAGTCAAATGAAAGCGATTTGCAATAGTGCAATACCCAGAGGGTGTAGTTCACACCAGCGCTATGAAAGATGCCATGTAAAGGGCTGTCTGGGGTGGGCTGGAGATGTGTCACTGGTGTCTACGAGTGTCCCTCTCTCACCCGGGTGGAGGTTCTTGCCCCTCCGAGGTGGGACAGGCAGAGCTCGGCTGTTCTCCTGTGGGACCAACGGCGTAGTAAGGTGTGCTGTCCGCATCCGTCCGTCTGTCCCCTGCTAATGACTTTTGAACTCATTTGCTGATTTCAGCTGAACTTTCCAAGAACATAAAGATCAGTAACTCCTACAGGTTTCAAGAGGTTTCCAATTAGTCCTGAGGCAGGGGCCCAAACTGTAGAAAATCAATATAGGAGAGAGGGGGGAAAAAAAAAAACCACATATAAATGACCAATTATGTCAAATACTTCTGCTGGAAGTTCATCCTTAGATACCAAAGGCAGTGATGAGAGGTAAATGTGTAGGAAACTGGGCTTCATTAGCTTCGTTAGCTTGCAGAACTGCTTGTTCCGTTTTGGGTGGTTAAACAGCCACAGGAGAAGTTTGGGGGCTGAAAGGGCGGCAGGGTCTGGGAAATGCGTGGGGACAGTGGATGCTGGCTCCAGCAGAGCTGTTTCTAGACCAGACTCATTCAGAAGTCCAAACCCAAATGACCTAATTGCCCTCAAATGGAGACAGTTGTGGAGGAAGGTGCAATTGTCCAAATACTTGGAAATTTGCATCTTTGGAGCACAAAAAGAAAAAAGATAGCAGATGAGCTAATGATTGGTTTGGATTTCGTTAGGACTGGTGACTTTGTATTAAATGCCAGGAACAGTCTGTGGAAACTCCCTTTGAAGATGTGTCTTGGATCAAACAAATGATTTGCAGGCAATTAGTTTGCTGTGAACAAATTGTCCAGGGACAGAGGCGTAATAAGGGCTACATGCTGAGGGAGGCTTCCAATAGAAAAAAAAAAAAGAAAAAGAAAAAAAAAGAAAAGAAAACAGGAATGACTGAAACCTGTTTAAATATTATGGGCTTTTCCAGGGGTTGTAGCTGGTTGGTCTGCAGCAGAAACAGGACCTGTCCATTTTCCAAATCCATGTTTCTGACAAGGAGCCAGTGGCAGCGAGAAACCCCGCCGAGGCATGAGTGAACCCGAGAATCGAGGAGACACCAGTACAGGTGGAGGAGGTGGTGGTTTGCCAAGGTTTCCATCGGAAGGAGCTGCTGCAAAGCTGGACCTGTAGCTGGGGAGCTGCAAAACCCTCTTGGGAAGCTGCAGCTCGGCACCAGTGGTGGGTCACCCATGCTCTGCGCCAGCCGGGTCCGGGCGAGAAGCTCCGTTAGCGTGGCAGAAAGCAGAAGCCATGGTGGGGAGCAAGGAGAATTAGCTCCAGCCGTTATGGGTGGGAAAATAATGCTGGCTCCACTCTGACCTTCTGGGGCAGGGACCCTAAACAAAAATAACATCAGAGAAATCAGCCCTACAGTAAAACGCTTCTCAGTGCTGCTGGAGAAGGCAATAACACAGATGTTATACAATGTCTTGAAAGGGTGATGCCCGGCTGCAGAAAAACCTCCATTTCCTTTGCAGGAATTTGGTGCCGCTGGAAGTGGTCCCTGCGTGGTGTCACTCACGGGGAGTGTTGTCACCAATGCTCGTGTGTTTGGATGTGCTCTGGACCCATTTTCTTTCAGTAAATAGTTTCCTCATTCAAAAAAAATGAGGTTTCCATCGCACCGAAGGTAATCACAGGTGGAAATCAAATTTTTCAAGTCATTTTTTTCAAATAGTTTCAGCTGAGGAAGGAATTGGAGTGAAATCGCTGATGCCTTTGGTGCGGGCTCCGTCGCTGAGCTGGTAACTGGGGGAAGGGAGCAGCGACAAGGTATTACAAGGCTCATCCTTCATCCTTAGTTTTTCTTACAACTGTTGAAAGAGAATTTTATTTTTATTTCATTTCAGGGCAGAAGGAGCCAAATGGATAATATCCCTCTACATTCCTCTACATAAAGCACAAGTGTCTTTTTTCCTTTTTTTTTTTTTTTTTGCCTTTGTTTTTTACTTCATTCTGTTAAGAAAGGAGAAAAACACTGGGGTTTTTTTCTGCCCTTTTCTAAGCAGGTTTTGGTCCAGCAGTCAAAATGGTTAATGTTTGCCCAGCCCTAGCCAGGAGAAAACATGTCCCTGTGCTGTGGCTCTCCAGACTTGCCAGGGGGGCTGGAGCAAGCGTGGAGCTCCTCTTCTATGGGACCAGGCAGGTCCCAGCATGTCCCTGATGGTGGTGTGATCTTGGGCAGGCCAGTTCCTTGGCAGACTTAATTGCAAACCTGCAATTAGTTGCTCAGGTGAATGTGTGTGTCCAAAGGAGATGGGGGTTCCCTGTTGCCCTGACCCATTAGAGCTGGAAGCACAAACCTCGTGGACTGGAGGACCTTTAAAGGTCCCTTCCACCCCAGGCTCTCCGTGCCTGGGTTTGCTGCTGAAGGACTGGGTAGGCTGTCACCCCAGAGCCCCCAGGACTGCTTAGGGGTCCAGAAGGGGAAGACTCTGATTTCTTCATAATATGTGGTTGGAAGTAAGTGGGGGAAAATGTGAGTTTAACAGTGATCTGTGTTTGGGTGATGGGGATAAATCAAGGGATGTTGAGGGCACTGATCCACGGGTAGAAAGAGAGTGATTAAAGGAAAAAGAATTGTTGCTGTGGTGAAAGCGGTCCCTGCCCTGTGGCTGAGAGGAGATGGGAAAGAGGAAAAAAAAATCTGGAGAGATGTACGTGGCACTAAAATTGCTTTTTATTTTCTCACATCACCGGCTGGGATGTGCTGTGGATCATGGCACCGCCTTAGGCTCCATGGAGGCGATGAGTAAAGCCGGGGGGGAAGAGCTGCGAGGGGTTGATTTACCCGTGGCTCCAAGTTGGTTTTCTCAGGACGCCCTGAACCCCAACCCTTCCCACCCGCCGGCTTGTCCCGGCTGCCCCCCACCCCGTCCCCGACCGGCGAAAGAGCCCCCCGTGGGTCACGTTGCGAGCTGGCCCAGGCACCTCATCCTCCCCGGGAAAACAACCTGGCACAGATGGAAAAATATTTCTGGGCTGCATCAGCCCCGCGATACACTTCACTGTGTTGTGGCAACACATCCGAGGGGGGGGGCAAGGCCGGGACGAGCAGCAGGGCGTGGGAATATTTCAGTTTGATATTGTTGATATTGCCATCGGGGGTAGGAGCCTTAAATGACACTGAAATTTAGAGGAAGCGAGAGCAGCTTTTCTTACAGGGCCACTGTGGGAAACAGCGGGAAACTTCTTCCAGAAATCAGGTTAAAACTATGGGTGGTTCCCAACTCAAACACGCCAGCACCCAAAATCTGCCGGCATCCGCCGGGCCCTGGGGAAAGCAGATCAGGGGGTGTCTCCAGTGGCTGCTGGGATGCTGGAGGCAGAACGGAAGCAGAAGATGTCAAATAGGCTTCAAAAAAAAAAAAGAAAAGCAATTTGTCTGTTCTTTTCCCCCATTCTGACTTATCAGGGATCACGTTTTCTGCCTAAACAAGAACACTTTTTAAAAGGTGATCAAAAATGACTCCAGAAGTTAGGGCTTTAAGCGAAAGAGAAATGTATTGAGGCTGACACCAGAAGTGTGGGAGTTGAGAGCTCCAACACCTTTACTGGTAGCGACTGTCAGGATTTGGAAATCCGGTTGAGCGGAGCGGTTTCGCAAGGCAGCCCGTTCAGAAACGTTTGGAGTCGGGCAGTTGTGCCCCAGCCCTAATTGCAAGCGGAAAGAAAAGCATGTTTAAAACAACAACCTTCTCTTTTCTCCGGGTCCCAGCGAGCAAGAGGGAGGCTTTAAAGAAGACTTTGTTGCAGAATTTCCACTCCCAGCACTGAAGGATTATAGCTCCAGTTTGTTGAGGTTTTTTCTTACTTTTTTTTTTTTTCCTTTCTTTCCCCTAGGAGTGAAAGGCAAGTTCACTGTAAGTTGAAAAGCAAAGGACCAGGCTAGGAATTTCTGTGTAGAAGGCAGATGGGCACACATGGCCCTTCTCGGGATGCTTGGGCAGGTCTCCTTAACCACAGCTTGTTTTGCTCTGTGTTTTGCCCCACGTGGGCCTTTGTTGCCACGCACCTGTCTGTAATTTTGGAGGTTCACCTACCTCCAGCAAACTATATTTAAAAACTCGGTGCTGATTAGAGGGGGGAAAAAAAAAAAAAGTTGAGGGGAAGGGATTTCCTAGTTCACAAATAAGAATGTGCAGTGGAGCACTCACTAAGTAAACAGAAAACATGGGCAGCTGAGAGAAATCAATTTAGCTGAACAAACAATGTTCCATGTAATGAACTACTAATTATCCTTTTATGCCATGTCAGTCTGAGTGATTACAGAGCTGTGCAGTTTAATTTGACGTTTGAGCATTGCCTTGCTCCATTAGCCTCATATAAAGCTACGACACGTTGAGAGGAATTAAAAAAAAAAAAAAAATGGTGGTGGGTGGGGGGGGGGGGGCTGTATTTATCCCGAACCAAGTAAGCACCTGTAGCAGGCACGGGGAAAAGAGCTGCTTCATTTCTTCTGTTCTTTGGGCTTTTTAAGTTCTTGATCGTGGTGGAAGGGGCAGCACTTGGGGGACACGAAGGAGCGTGTCTGATGCTCGTAGAAAACTCCTTTGGCGTGTTGATAATGTCCCAGATCCCTAGAGCCGGCATTAAACTATCATCGGGGCTGGAATAAATAAATTGCGTCGCTCAGACATAAGTACAGATGAAGGGAAAGCGGAGGGTAAACAATACCGTGTGGGAGCAAATACCATTCCCGGGTACTTTCTTTTTACTGGCGATTTGCACACAGTGGGTAAATCAAATCCCTAGGTGCCTGGGAAATCTTGTGGCTAATCTAGGACTGAAGGACATGTATTATAAATGCTGCTTTATTATCATACTGTTTGTCCAACTACCTGTACTGATAACAGGATTAGAGGGAATTAACATATGGAGAAAGCTAAAGACAGTTTGTTGGGATATATATTGTGGCTGTTAACTCTAGGAGCACCAGTGCAATACCTATAGTCTGACATTGAGCTACGCATTTTGGAGGAGGTTTTTTGTTTCACAAAAGGTAAATCAAGCCCAACATCACCAAAGTTCTAGGGGAAACGTCCATGGGAAAGGTGGGAGGACCATGCCCCGTGCCTGAGTAATGCACCAACATGTGAAAGAGTGTCGTGAGGGATAAGTATGACCCAAGTGCCCAACGATAATATTTAGGGGGTTGCATTTGTTTAAGCACAAATTGAAAAGCAAATGTTTAAAAGCCATTTGGCATAAGCAGGTGATATTTCTGCTGTGTACACCACTGAAATCCGTGCCCTGACACCATCCAGGCTCACTCTTCCCACTGTGCGAACATAGATGAGAAGTCCCAAGATGGGATAATACTTAAAGAGATGCATTTTCAAAATATTGGTTTAAATTTTATTTTAAATCTCAAAGAGAACAAACAGCAACTTGAATGGAAATAGAAGATAAAAGGAAAGTAAAAAGCCTCCCCAGAACTGGGAAACTCAAAGATCCAGCCAACTATTTTAGCTCAGAGTAGCTCACAGGAGGCCAGGTCCTTGGCAGGGGCAAGCTGATGTCTATGAAGAACTCTTCTTTTATCAGCTAAGGACGGGGCCCAAACACACGCACACAGAGGTCGTGGTGGCCCCTCTCTTGCACTTGCTGTTGACACACAGCCAGCTGGTTTTGGCCGTCCTCTGGGCTGTCTTCGGGGCCTCCATCCTCTCCCCCTTTCTTCCTTCTTTTTTAAATTTTTTTTAAATCTGTAGAGAAATACCACTTTGACAGCCCTGGAGACTGGGGGCTTTTTTTCCGCCACAGAAGTAGCCCAGAAGTGGAAATGTTCCCGATGCTGCGTTTCCAAAAGGCTGCAGCCCCAACGCCATCCATCGCGGGCCGGTGTTGCTGTTTGGACACCCATCTGCTGCCCACACCGTGGCCCTCAACCTGCTCCTTTGGGGTCTTCACAGAGGACTCAGCCACCTACCAGGTGAGACCAGGTTTTTGTTTAGGTTTGCTTGGGGGCTTTTTTTTTTTTTGTATTTTTTGATTATCCTGTTGGGCTGGATTGAAGCTGATTGAATTTCAGCGCCGCTGCAAGGCATGACCGAGCCGCGGGCTGTTACCCTGGGGCTGAACTGGCCCCTCTGTTCCTTCCTAATGTGCACTGGAGACATTGGGGCCTTTCTCCGCCGCATTCGTGCCTCCCATTGATGCTAATGGGTGTGACATGTGTCTGTCCAGCGGAGAATAGACCGCATTGACTACCGCGGTCCCCCGGCCTCGAGCGATGCTCGTCACTTGATTAAGCCAAACTAATGAGGCACGACCGGGGCCAATGGGAATGTGTGGGACTCGGGCGTCGCAGAAGCTGGTGGAAACCTGCAGCTTTTACTGGGGGCTGGGTTTTGTATTTTTGCCGGGCAGGGACGCGGGATGCCACGGGATGGGGTGCAGGGTAATGGGTGCTGTCGAAGAGATGAGCAGTGTGGAGAGCGTTCACCATCGCTGACCACAGCACCCCAAATTGGCCTCTTCTAGTGGTAATTATAGCTGAGACTGTCTTGTGCGGTTTAACACCAGGTTTGGTCTTGGCTCTTGCTTTCTACTTGGGTCCTTCTAGTGTCTTTCTACTGAGTCCTAAAGTTGGCCTTGTGGGTCTTTCTCTGGGGCATGTGTAGGGGTGTATTTTTGGCTCATTAGTGGCCAAGGCAGGCAGCATCCTTCTCACCAACACTGAACAGCAGCAGCTTGGGAAATGGTAAAGGTGGGGAAAAGCAGAGCTCCATGAATGGGTGCTCCCTGCTGGTCACCCACTCTTGTGGGGGGATCTCGGTCTAAGTCTGAGCGTGACTGCGCTTGTGGATAAACAGGTCGGGAGGAAAATCAGGATTTAGGAAGTGGCTGACACTTGACAAACTGAGAGAGTGGACACAGCCTCTGTGAACAGGCGTGTGCCCCATTCGGGCACGAGATGCTGCCCGCGGAACTGGGGCTGGGAAGCCTGCAACGCACAGCATCATCCAGAGCCACTGCGTTAAGGTGAGGGCACAACCTACCAGTCCAGGGCCAGGCTATAAAGACAGATGGGTCAGAAGTAGACCTTGAGAGAAAACAGCATTTAAAAAAAAAAACCCTAAGTTCTTTTTTTAAGACTTGCTGTTTTGGAGAACCTGGTTGAGAAGTTGCCTGTACTTTCCCCCTGTACTTTACCTGCTGGTACATTCCAGGTCAGAGGAGGTTTGTATTTTTGTCATATTGCAATACCTGCCCTTATGTAAGTGCTGCTAAGAATAAAAGTAGCAGTGGGAGAAAAACATCAGTTTGATGTCTAAATTTGGAAAACTTGATGAATAAATCTATTAACTTCGTTGTGGGGAAAGAAAAGAATAGCAACCCTTTGTTTAAAGAAAAGATAAAATAAATATAAAATAAGAGGTGATTGCCCCCTCTGGTTTTCTGTGGTGGGTTTTTTAACATTCTCTTGTCCCCTTCAGAGGATAAATATTAAATGACTCTGTTTGATCCGTGGGACTCTGGCTTGAGAAGATACGGTCAGTTGGATCGGAGAGGGTTTGTCATGATTATCAAATTCTTTCAAGGGTTTCAAAGGGAGAGAGTGAAGGGGCAAGGAAGGTTTGTCCACTTGAGTAGGTGTCCTCTCAGCCAGCAGGCTGCTGCCAGGGGTTTGTCACCACCTCTGTCCCCACTGGCAGGGTCACAGTGGGCACCCCCTCTCCTGGGACACCAGCTAACCATCAGGGAGGCTGTGACGGGGTTCCCTGGGGTTTAGCAGAGACTCCATACTTAAAACTGCCCCAAGGACCCCCAGCCTCCTCCTGTCCCTGCATCCCAGTCTGCATGGGACCGTGTGGTCCAGTCAGACCCCAGATGATCAGAGCATACATCAGAGTCTTCTGGTTTTGTCCAGAGCTGTAGAGGACACTGCCATCTGCACCCAAAGTTTAACACAAAGTAGTAAAGTCCCCATCAGAGACCATAGCATTTTATGGTAAGCACCATCTTCCTTTGCCCAGCATCTCTGGCAGCTGTGCCCACCACTTAGCATATCCAGAACCTTTATTGGTTAATTAAATTATAGATTATTTATTAAGCGATTGATATTGAAAGCAAGAGGTTAGAAATGAAAACATCTATTAGATATTAGACTAATATATTTGTGTTTTATCTTAAGAGGTGGATAACTTCCCGGTTGTCTCACCTGTCTTTCTCTTGAGGTCCCTTATTTTTCTTCCAGCTGTTGGAGCTGCAAGTTCAGCATCCAAGTTCTGCAGAAATGCTGCCTTCAAGCTATTCCTTCTTTCCTGTTGTCCTAATTCTCCCCTCTAAATCTTTTTGGAGTGAGAAGCTGGCATCCAAACGTGAATGTTCCTGTTTAATTCTTCTTCCCAAGTGGCAGCCTTGGGGGCTTAATGACCATCTCCCTCTCCTGTTTCGCACTAAATTGGCTGGGCACGGAGGAGAGGCAGTGCATAAACCAAGCAAATACTGTTTATGCTCTTCCTGTAGCTGCTCTTTGGACACCTACGGGTCATTAATCCCTTTGTTCCCATCCAACCTGCCAGCTGGCGGCTCTCCTGCCCGCTTTGAGCCGTTCTCTTGGTGGGGGCTCCTGACCCAGTCCCACTGAGCCACCCTACAGGACATGTTTGAGGGGGATAAGGGCTCTTGGGACACCACCAGCTTTCTGCTGAGCCTAGAAGTGATATAAGTGACACGGTTATAATGCAGACAACCAGGGGCTCTGTCTCTTTTCCCACCCTGCCCTCAACATACTGGCAGCGTTAAATGAAAGAGTAATATTATCACTTTGGTGGGGGCCGGGGGCCATGCTGGCGTGTGGACGTCACTGCTGAGGAGAGGCTGAGAGCTGCACTGGGACCATAGATCCATCAGACAAAAGCCCAAAGGTGTTGCTGCAGCCTCCAAGATACAGCCTCTGACGACGGGAAGAAAAATCAGCGTCATCTCATGACACTGCTCTTCCCGTAGGTTGAGAATTTAAAGGCAGGCAGGCTGAGGAGCAGAGCACGGAAATCCCTGCTGATCAGGAGCGAGACTGTTTTTCTCCTGTGAGAACATTTGCTCAGCTTTTTGATTCCCAGTGTTTCCAGTTGCCATATCAACCCGAGAAATTTGCTTGGCAATTGACAGCGTCTTTTTCAACAGAAGATTAAAAAATTTAGTTGCCTCAGCTCCAGCATCTGATTGCTGTCATTTCACTTCATCTTATTTTATTTTCCTCCTAGTATTTGCTTTCCAAGCCTTGTTAGCAGATGATAGAGGATCCCCACACCCTCCCTTTGACCAGGCGCATCCTGGGTTCAGTAGCCTGTGGGTAGGAATCAGGTGGTGGGTCATGACGCAGAAGACATCGGTAGTGGGGAAAAAAGCCTTGGGGGGGGACATCCTTCTCGAGTGGAGGGCTGGGAAAGGCCACAAGCAGCAACAGAAATACTCTGGCTTAAGCTAAGTGGTAATTTTGGCTTTTATGTTGCTGTGAAGGGCCAGCAGGAGACGTGGTGGAGGGCAAGGATGTTGCTCCTGGCTTAGCTGTTGGAAGGTGCGTTGGGTTTTTTGGAGCCTGTGTCCACCCCCGTCTCCCTTCCAGCACCGTCAGGGTGGGGAGGAGAAGGATGGGGTGGGGTGCAAGCCCACCTTCCCCCATCCATCCATCGATGTCCTCTCTCCAGCCCTGGACGTTTATGGGTTGCTGGTGTCAATGGGGGCTGAATCTGCCGCAGTGCAGATGAATCTGCGGGGACTTTTCTGTGGGGAATATATTGTTTGGTTTGTTGTGGGTTTGTGGTGGTGGTTGGTTTGTTTTTTTCTTTAAAAGGAATAAGAATGGAAAATGAGAAAGTCAAAAAGCCCTGAATCTTTACCTTTTTAGAGTGGAGACACCGCCACAGCAGGACATAATGGCTCACTGTGGTGGTGGTTCGCCTGAGAGCCTGGAGGTTTATGTAATGAGAAACACAATTCCTGCAAAGAACATTGTTAAATCTTTTCAAAATTTCAGCTATAAGCCATTTTATTGCTAATAGTATGGCTAGATTCTCCTTTTGAAGAATCTGGGAATGTTTGACAAGAGGGGAAAATGGAGAGGACTTGAGGCACCATAATCTGTATTTTCCATTTACCTTGCTTGAAGCTGGAACAACACATGTGCCACAAATGATTTGTTTATTCCTCAGCGCCCCCAAGGAGCCCCGTCTCCATTCTCAGGCATATAATGGCTATTCAAATGAAAGCTTTAGTAGATTGTTGCAGATCTGATATCAATGCAGTGAGAGAAAGAGATATGCAAATATTCGAAATTAAACAAACTAGCTCCTTGCCCTTTGCCTTTGGAGGTGCAGCCTCAAATCTGGATGGTGCCACCAATGCAATGAGTTGGTTAGACTCAGCTCTCTGGAGAACTAGTTCCCTTTTTTTTTTTGGTTGTTTTTTTTCTGCTTTGCCTCACTAAGCTGTCACATTGCTTGAAATATTTTCTGTCTGTAGCAATCATGACTAAGGAGACCCCCAATCCGTGGTGTGTTCTGGTTTGAGACTGAGGAACATTGGTAGGAGAAGTTCCTGCTTCGCTGGTTGGCTCCACATCTTCTTAAACCAAGGCCCTTAACCTCGGTGCCTTTCCCTGAGCATTTCCCTCTACGGTAGAAACAATTTTGGAAGAGCGACACAGTCAAATGCCTGCGGAGAGTAGATCTGTAGTTCAATTTGCGGCCCAAAATTGAGAGCCGGGCCCAAAAAACACTTCAAAAATGTAAAAATAACATGTCATCCCCCTAAACTGTTGAAACCATGCCAGCAGCTACAGTGTGAGTTGAAAGCAGGGAAAAATAATAATTTTACATCAAAAACGCCATAAAAGTTTTCGGTGTCTTCTAGTCTCTTGTAAAACTGCTATTATCTTGTCCAACCCCCAAGGCTTTTCACACAATTATCAATCATTCTGTGTGGATTGCAAAAAAGGTAGTGTCTGAAACATGGGCCACGTGGTGGATGGCACAAACAGCAGCGGTAGCGTGGCCATCCTTGGTCGGCAGGAGGTCCATATGCTCCTCGGCTCAAGGGCAGAAATACCCAGAGCATCCATGTACCCCTCTTGCCCTCCTGTCTTTTGTGCTCTGATGGGAAGAACTTTGAAGCAAGGCTTGCTTTTTGCTCCATCATTACTGCTGGGAACCAAATGTTCCCAACAATGATGAGTGGGACTCAATGTATCTCCAGATACCTGCAGACATCTAAAAAACCCCTGAGCTGTAGTATGAGCAATTAGAAATGGAGACACCAATGCTCAGCATGAGGAGCACCTTTCTTCAGTTGGGGTATGTGGACAGTCCTCTGGCTAAAACAGAGACCAACTATGGTCCCTATTTTGGAAGCAGTATGAGAAGGTGGGTTTGCATCTCAGAGACTTGATGCTCTGCTTCATTAACATTAGCCAAGTCTGGGCACCTTAGAGCTTGGGACATGGAGGATGAGGGCAGACGAGAACGAGGGCTTCAGAAAATAAACTCTCAACTTTATCTAGTTACTTATTTCAGAACCAAGGATGGAGATGCCCAGTGGCCCAAATCATAGGGAAAAGATCTTCCCATACAAGTGTGAAGAGTATCATACAGAAATGTTCCTCATAACCGTATTTGGTGAGAGTGCTTGGAGCCACTGCCAAATACCGTATTTGAATGTGGCCAGACAGTTGGTTTCTACTTGGAATTAAAGGCGATCTCTGAAAACTGTGGCCATGTTTCAACACGAACTGGGCTGTTAGCTTCTTCTGGGCTGTGCTTACCAAAAAAAAGAGGCTGACTCACAGTGAGGGAGGATTGGGAACGTCTCTGTGCCATCCTCCCTGCTTTCCGGAGGAGCCAAGCCTGTTCCTAGAGATCCTGGACACCCACCGCTCCCCTGTCCTTCTCTTGACACTTGCAGGTCGTTAGCATTTCTGGAAGACCAACTTAAGAGCTTCAGATGAGAGGTGTTTATTTTAGCCTGTCAGTAGCACAAAGGAGAAGAAAGAAAATGGACTTCTCCAAAGTTGTTGGTTTTTTTTTTCCAAAATGCACGCCCAATTCAAACAGATTTGTCCAATTTCCTTGCTGGTGTGGGTTCCAGATCACAGCTAAGTCTAGCACAGACTGCCCTAATACCATTGCCAACCACGTCATTTCTGCACTGAGCCCTTGCTAAGCAGTGTGTAGAGGCGGATTTGTATAGGAATTTTCCAATTAAGCATTTTTCTCATTCAAAAATATTAATTAAAAAACTGATACTTCTCGTGGGAAGCTCCTGGTTTTGGCATATCTCATTTTCAGTTTAAATGTTTTGACTTGTCCAGCATTTTATAATGAAAGGTATTCTTTTTCAAATAGAAACACATGATTCTATAGGAAAAATATATTACAGAAAAAATAATATTTAAGCATGAAATGATGCCAAAATGTTTCATCAAGATCCAAGCAGCATCTAACCAGGTTTTTTTTCTTTCGGACTACCAGTTTTCAGAAACTGAGACTGCCATTTCTGGTCCTATTTAAGATGGGGGAGAAAATGTGAAATCCTGAAATCTTTGCCACACTGGAAAACAGTTTTCTACCAAGCTCTCCTCAGATGAGATTGCAGAAATTCTGTTTTCTCCTTCCTCCCTGGCTCTGTTACCATGCAATTCTGTTCACGCTGTTCTCCAAGACAAAATCTGAGCCAGGCTGAGATTTGTGCTGATGGTGAGTGCCTGCCTTTTTTTTTTCTTTCTTTAAATAAAACAATTTCCTAAGGCATCGAAATGGGGCTGATAAAAAAGCAGCTTTTAAAATTCATTTTAGTAAATAGTTTGAAACCAGACCATAAAGTCTCATAACTGTAGGTTTGCCCTTAATTGTACCTCACTGACAGCCCATTTTCCTTCTCCTCTGCAACCAGTCTCCTTTTTCTTTAAGAGCAAAACATACTGAATGCTACTTTTGAGAGATTTGTGAGGTTTCGCAGGAATTTAACAAGATCTGCAGGTAAACAGCGTCACCTAGTGGATAAGCGGCACCAATTTTCCCCAAACTGGGGGAAGAAGTTCGTCCATGTGGTTTACCCATTTTGTCCTGGAGAAATATTATTCCAAGTTGGAAAGAGCCTGACGCTGTGAAATGGGATTATTTCCAAATTGCTGCAGAACTAGGGATGTGTAGTGCGGTGGCCGGCACTGAGCTGGAATACACAAGTCATGTGCAACGGGCACGGATCCAGTCACATCAGCGGATGCAAAAGGGGAGAAGAGATTCTCCAGCTCAGGGCCTGAATAGCGAGAGGTTAAAGCAGCACAAGGGGCAACACATTTCCTGGCTGTGTGAAGCTGAGCTGTACCGGGATCCACATCCTCTCCTGCTCCATCACCTGCCCCTCTCCGGGCACAGAACACAAGAGAAAGTCAAGAGGTGCCTTTGCCGTGCAAAGGCTGAGGCTCCTGGGCAATAAAAGTAAACAAGTGGAAAGTTCCTGGGGTGAGAGATTTGGCAGAGAACATCCGAGTGCTGGAGAAGGAGGACAAGCTCCATGGAAAAATCTCTCCTTCCGAGAGGGTGGGGCGGATGATGACTTTGGGGATATGGTGGTAGGTATCTATGAGAAAAGTTGCCTGGAGGGAGCAGGAGGTACGGTAAGGCTTGGAGAGGCTGTCGAGTTGGAAGTAACAGGTTGGAGATTAGGAGCATGATATCCTCAGGCAAGGGTAAAATGTTCCAGAAGGAAGGATGTGTCCTGAAAACTAAAGGAGACTGGATATCCTGAAGACCACATAGAGTACTTTGGTTCATGCTTTCTAACTAGCTTGCTGCCAGGATACCTTTGAAGCAGAGCACTGGAGGAAGAAATAATATAAACAGAACCGAGCCAATAATTATGCAGAGAATAGTTCTTCAGGCTCCTAAGTACTCTTTGGGGAAAAAAAAATAAGAAGTGGAATTCAAGCAACAAAGGTGAGAACTCAGGTAACTTGGTTTCTAACCAAAACAAACAGGGGCATTGAGCTGACTTTGTGCAGGGTGGGTGGGAAAGGGGCGGGTTTGTGATCCCCTCTCACTGCCCCCCTTCTTGCAATTTGTGAGCAGATCCTGGGAGCAGGGTTGGACATCTAAACTCTGTAGTTACAATTATATTTGGATTTTTTTCTGAAAATCCCTCAAATATCCCTGCTCTTTTCCTCATACTCCAAGGTAGCTGCTGGCCTTACATCTTCCCTTGCCGAGGGGCGGGAGCAGGGACCTCATCCTTCCTCCTGCCTTTGGGCAGGATGGTCCTCTGCTGATAAAACCCAGCACAGGCCGATATGGTGCCTTTATCTTGTCATCCAGCAGCAGCCAAGGGGTGCTTGAAAATATTTCCCACCATGAGATATTTCAGGTGGAAAGGATTTGGGGAAGTTTGCAGTCCAACCTCCCGCTCAAAGCAGGGCCACCTGAGACCGGATCAGGCTGTTCAGTGCAAACCTCAGAGGATGGAGAGAGGTGGAACAACTTTTCTGGGCAACCCGTTCCAAAGCTTAACTCTCCTTGTGGTGATCTAGTTTTCCCTTATACCTAGTCAGAACCATACTTCTTCGAGTCTATAGCTGTTGTCTCTCACCCATGTCCACCATAGGCATGTCTACTATGCACCTCTGGGCTGGTTTCTCTTGCTCTTCACTTTCTTGTGGGTTTGCTGTCTCCATCAACTACTCTGCCTGTAACTAAAGCAAGTCCTGCCAAGAGCTTTGTAGTCAGTTATTGGCCCTGACACAGGCAAAACCCATAATTTGACTGGTTTAATTCATGACTTGTCTAAAAGTTGCTGAGATCAGAATGGGAAACTGCATGTTCCCCATGGCAAAGTCTTCCCAACATGCTGCATCTAATTGAAAAACGCATTTGGGCGGTGGTAGGGCATGGAGGCTTCCATCACAGTCCTCCTGTGGTCTGCAAAACCAAGCCCTTGTGTGCATCCTGCTCAGGGGTTTCACAGGAGATAACACAGGACACAGAAAGGGGCAGGAGCACAAGCCACTGGAAAAAGAACCTGAAGGAGAGCAAAAGCATGGATCCAGTGGTGGCTCTTCCCTGTCCAAAAGGCAGCAGGCAGGAAAATGTGAAACGCCTGTCTGAAAGCTCAATAGTTGGCCAGCAGGACGTTGTCAGCTTAATATAGAGACTGGTCATGAGAAAAAGGAAGATCACGTGGGTTGGTGAGGAGGAGAAAGATGCCAAGGGCTATGACCCCCCTGACCTGCGGGCCCTGTATCTTTGGCCTTCAGTGTGGGACCACTCTCAGGCTGAACATTGAGACCCAGGTCCTATGTCGACATGGATTTGGTTAAAGCAATAAGCCAGAGCATTTTGAAGAATGTATGAAGGAATGTTAGAATTGCAGTCAAAATGATAGGTATCTAATTTTCATACTTAGGAAACCTGAACTCTAGCACTTAATTACCTTCCAAATAAAATACTGATGGCAGGTTTTTCTGCTAAGTTTGTGTTTGGCCTCTGTTTTCTTCATTTTTGTCATGTATCAAATGGACAGTCTGTCATTCTTCTCCAAAAGGCTGAAAGCAGTTATCGTGAGAAGGCCAAGGAGCTCTGCAGACAGGCAAGCTGAAATATGCTGCAAGTTGGGACACTTTCTCACCTGAGTACACACTCTATTTCCAAAACAAACACTGGCGTGACTGTATTTACTCTGTTTGGTGCAGTCTTCCTTCAAACTGTTTAATTATTCTCCTTCTTTTTTGTCCTAGTCTTCTTGGACCAGCTCCCAGCAATTGAATCAGTGGAAGGCACCATCTTCTGCTGGTCCTCGCTGGGGGCATTGGCTGGCACGGACTGTCACATCCCTTTGATTGTGCCTCAGTTTGTGCTTCTGTCAATGTAACTTCTGCACTGACTTTCTGCAGTGCTCCCATTGCTGGGATCTCAGAGCTCTTTCCTTCTCTCTCAGGTAGTCTAACCAGTACTAAATCAGGCACTTTTCATTTTCCTCTTCTCGAAGAGAAGGTGATACTAATTCTTTTGCTCGTTAAGGCGTGCGTGGGGAGGAATCCTGTTGAGTTCAGTGACACTACGAGGTGTAAAAGCAGCGTGTGAGGTCAGAATCCTCCCACGTGAGTTACAAGCGCAGAAGAACAGTGAGCAAAAAATCCAGAATGGATCAAGGATCCCGCTCCTGGGAACAACAGAAGGAAGAAATATAAGTAGCACCTGGAAAATGCTGCTTTCCTCAAGAGAGACCTCCTCCCCTGTAAATATCTGCTGACTCTAATATTAAACAAATAGAAATTTACCTATTCTGTGGAATCCTCTTTTGCTTCTTTACAGAGACACTTGTGGTAAAGCCTGGACTTTATTTCTGGGTTGCAAAGAAAACACAGAAACCTTCCCTTGCTTGCTCTTCAGTACATCATTTATTTAAAAGGTCAAACTCTCCCACTTTTTTGATCTGCTGTTTTCAGTACCCACTGGCTGTCTGAAGCAGTTCTGAATGGATGTTCTGGGGGAAAATAAACCTTTTCTAACCAGCTCTATGAATGTGGTCCGTGGAGGACACCTGTGACCCCAGCTCAGGTAATATGGTCCATGATATAGTGGGAAGGCAAAGTCACAACACAACCATTCGTTGGCTTTAAGAAGAAGGGATGGAGGGAAATGTGTGTATCCTGTGCCTGAACATTAAAAATGCAGCACCTGTTGCTGTAATGAGGAAGGCCACTGTTTTACCCACAAAAATGATCAGCGCACAAGAGAAGTGAAACACAAGACTGAGGAGCCACCTGCATCCCGTCCTTCAAGGTGGCCTCATCCAGGAGGCAGTCACATTCCTGAGTACTGGGGAAATTTGAGGAGCTAATCGTTTCCTCTGACTCAAAAGCAAAACAGCAAAGCAAAAACAAAACAAAAAAACACCCAGAATGTTTCTGAAGCTCCCTGTTTAAATCTGCTTCTCAGCGTGCACAGGGTTTTTCTATATTATACGCTGTTTCTTGGGGTGATTCAGCTTAGGGCATAGGGTAGCAAGAGGCTTGAGGACTTCAACAAATTTGAAGGGAGAGCCTGGAGGAACTATGAAAGACTCCATGTTTCCTCAGCTTCCCTCCCAGCTGCCCATTCAATTTTCCAGGAGTGCTGGAAAATAAGCTGAAATAAGTTTTTTATCTCTACACCACCAGTTCACATCCAGTCCTGGAGGCCATGCCTTTCCAGGAGAAAACATCAAGGAGCTGTAGGAGCAGGCTCTGAGCCAGGGACCATTCACTGGCATCTCAAACCATTAGCAGATCTCGGGTCATTTTCATGTGAAATAGCCATGTGAAAACCCGCCACTGCTGCTGGCATTACTGGTTTAAGGCTGGCTGGGTGTAGACAATGATTTGCCCTCTTGTTCCCTGGGGGCATGCTACCAGGGCAGGACATTAATGAGGCAACCAGGAGGAGGTGGCACCACTCCCGTACGTGTAGGACTTCAGTCTCCAATGGTTTCATTCCAGCACCTTTCCCCACGGAGACTCTTGTTGGTGTTCTAAAGGCAGCATTAAATGGGCTGTTTCAAGCTGAGAATATTTTCCCAGCTCCTGGAAAGGGTGAGACACGCAGCCCTGAGGTGGGCAAAGCGTGTGATTGCCATCAAACTAAGCAGCCTTGTTCAGCTTGTCTTGGATTTCTTTATACGAGACGGGATGATTCATAAAAGGAAACGCTGGGGCCACACAGGTTGTCAAGTCTCTAGACTAACCAGGTGTAATGACTGAGGTTTTGCAGGCGAGCTGCAGTTAAGGGGAAAAATAACAGATCACGGGTCAAATCCATCCCTGATGCAACTCCAGCATCTGCAGTAAAAAAATACCCCCGTGTGAATCTGGCCCCACGTTCCTCGCTCGTAAAATGAAGCAAGATCCCTCCTGCAGCAGAATCAATTGGAAAAGGGAGAAGCAAGAAAAAAAATAAAATTCTTCTTTCTAACCCACATTAAAAATAATCATCTTTTTGTTGCATGATGGGGCAGAGAAAACCAGTCCTACGAGACACCAGGGTACAATTTCCTCAGCATGTCGCAGGGGGGGGGAAATTGGCGTAAGGAAGAGGACTCTTTCATCTCTGCTCAGTTCTGAATGATACAGGGAAGAGGGGAAAGCACATCTATACATCTATCTGTATATCTATATATATCTTTCTAGCTATCTATATATCAGTAATCTATATCTAGATACATAGATTACTATCTATATAGACAGATACATTTGTGCTTCCTATGTTGACTATGTCACCACTGTGAGATCTGGAAGCATTCAGGAGGAATTTTGCACAAACACGGAGTGATTTAGAAGAAAAAAGGGATTATATTCCTTCTGTTGATTAGATCCGTTGTTTAAAAATAGTAAAATATATCTGTTTTAAATGCCTGCTGGAGCTTTCACTGCTGCGTGGTGTTTTCTGTCTCAGCTTTTTCTTGCCGTTTGGCAGGTCTGGTGTGTACGTGAGCTCTACAGGAATGCAGAAAAGCCACCTGAGGGAGAAAATTGCTAATCACTAAAAATTACTAATCATTCTTTCACACTAAACAAATCCCACTGAGAGGTTTTTAGTTACACAAAGGTGGATTATTTTTTTTTCTTTCCCCTTTTCCCTCTTTCCTCCAGCTAATGATACAGAGGTGCAAAATGCAGGATATCACAAGCTACTATGCATTGGCTGCGGCATTTGCACGTGATAAGATCTAGGGCTGAGTCCAAAATCAAAGCACAATAGCCTGAAAAATCTTCTAATGCATGCCACGAGCACTTTGCAACCGAAACGGCAGGAAAAGCAAATCAGACAGGCACAGAATAATCTTTCCGAGGTTCTTTGCATCCCTTTGCTGCCACAGTGATCTCCGTGCACTTGCCCCCTAAAAAAGTCTAGAAACTAAACAGATGAAGCAGAAGGTTGTAAGAAATGATAGAATAGACATAATTTGGTCTGCAGTTCTTAGAGCTGGGAAATGCTGAGAGTAAGTGCTTTTCTCAAGGTCACCTGAGACCTCTCTGGTGGAACAGGAGGCCAGACCCACTCCTTGTGAGCCCCAGAGCCCGACCCAGAGGAGCTGCTGCCCCCCAGCTCCCCTCTCCCACCACCTTGCCCTTGGAAATGCCTTCTCTGACATGTCCTGGGAATGAAGAGCTGTTCTTTCCCTTACACTTCAACAAACCCATTCACACCTAAAACTGCTCGTTTGTCTTTGCTAACAATGCTCGACAGGTTCCACTAGCTGAAGCTCCTCTTGCTTGTCAGCCTCTTTGGAAAGCGCTTCAAGCTTTGGATTTCCCACTCCAGCAGAAAGAAAATGAAGTTGACAAAATGACCTTGTCCTCAGTCCATCACCAACGGTTTTATTGCGACCCATCACCAACGGTTTTATTGTGACGTGGTTACGGATGCTCCACCTCTGAAGAGGGCCTGTTTGATTTGTGTTGACACATTGAGGTTTGATTCTCTGGACCAAATTTGGGGCTGATGCCAGCAAGCTGATCCCAGGTATATAACACTTGAAATAGATGATTATTTCCATCCCGTTCCGCTCTGGTTTTTTCCTGTGTCTGTGAACACAGCAGACATCATCTTAACTGAACCAAACAGAAGTGAAATATCCTTTTTATCACCACTCTAAAGTAGTCTGAAACTCACTTTTTTGTGTCAGCTGTCCCTATTGAGGTTGCAAAACATGAGACCCTCCCCAGAGCGTTTTTTACGACACTCATATAATGGAAAACCAAGAACGGTTCCTAAAGAAAGGGTGCCATGAGGCATGAGCAATGTCTGGCCACAGGTCCTCGCCTAATCTCTTCCCTGGACAGAACAAAGTAGGACAGTGCACTTAAAATACATCCATTTTATAAGCGCACTAGCAGCTGCTTTGCTGCAGTGATGAGCAGTGGCATTAAAACGCTGTCACTGAGCTTTAGGATTAATACCTTGTGGGAATTCATTGAATTCCACCCAAGTTTGTAGTTTCAACACCTCAGAGGCATTGTTTGCTGGTCAGTTCTAGGTTTCCTCAGAAAGGCTTCTTTTTTCCGTTGCTCCATTCCCCAGGGAATGGTCCCAAGAGGCTCCAGTGGATCCTCTGTGGAGCACCCTTTGTGGGAGATCCCGGTGATGGCTTCCTCAAAAAAGACTATAAGGACTGTGCCATAAAACTGCTGTTTTGTGGCCAAAACATGCCCTTGCCATTATCAACTGGCAATAGCTACTGGCATCTGTAGAAGACCACAGTGTTACGATGAGGTGGGTTAGTACTAATTACAAGATGTTTATTCAGTCTAAGTAAAACACACTGCAGTTTACTCATTAGCAGCCAAAATGGCACATTTAATTGGAGCAATATATTAATACAAATAGGGGATTACAGCTAAGCAGGGTGCTTAACTGTCTACAGTTAATTTATAGTTAACTAAGGTGCTCGTTTACCCCAGTAAGAGTATACATCCCCACAGCAGCCCTGTGAGAGAAGGATTTCATCGGGCTTTAGAGAAACGTAGGTGCTGTGTTATCTGTTATCTGGCATTAATGTGTTTGCAACAGGAAAAGATACTTTGCCTTTGCTCAGGTAAGGTTAAAACAGCCTTTCTCAACTCAGCTTCTCTTCAGCTGATCATCTAATAATTAAAGCACAGGAAAATAAGGTCTGTTTCCTTGTGTCTTGTATTTGCTGAATCTTTCCTATGTCCAAAATCAGGGCTGATCCTCAACTGGTTTATAAGAGATTTATTATCAGATCATAGATTTGTTTCATAAAACTCGCACAGATGCTAGTGGACACTTTTATGATTGATGAAGCTTAAAATGATTAGGAAACAGTCTCAGCTCAACCCAAAATAGTCATTATAATCCAAGATAAAAATGTTTTCTCAGGTATTTGTGCTGATTGAGGTCCACGTGGGGATTCCTTGCTGTGTGTTCCACCAAGCTACCTGCAAATCAGGTGGACATCATCTGGAGTTGATTGAGCCCTTTAATTGCTCCACTGAAAATAACAGAGGAAGAAGCAGACCAATAGAAAAAAAAAAGTGTTGGGCTGGTCAATCCACAGGTGAGGTGACTTTCTGCCTATCAGGATGGTAGAGAGGCTATAAAAAGAGAAAAAGGGGTAGAAGGCCTTTTTTTTTTCTCAGAAGTGAGCACATGGGAGTCATTTTGGACAAAAAAGGAACTTAGGTAAGAGTTGTTTTATGGAATGCTTTAATTCACTTGGTTTGCTGTAAAAAAAGAAGCTGCTATTTGGATTCTAATCTGCTCTTCCTTTTTTTGAGAATGCTTTTACTTCTCTTGATCTGAGGTGCGTTTCTGAGTGAACCCTGATTTCTAGGGAGCTGTGGAGCTTTTTTTTGTTGTTCTTTATCACGTTGTTCTAGTGGGATAACCTTGGCGATCTGGTGGATGTCCACCCAGCTGCTCTCTTGCTCCCCCTCCTCAGCAGGCCAGGAGGAGAAATGTGATTTAAAAAAAGCTCATGGGTCAAGATAAGGCCAGGCTGGATGGGGCTTTGAGCAACCTGGTCTAGTGGGAGGTCTCCCTGCCCATGGCAGCAGGGCTGGAACTAGATGATCTTTAAGGTCCCTTCCAAGTCTAACCATTCCATGATTCTATAAAGACAAGGAGATTGCTTACCAATTAGTATTACTAATCACTTTTTCCTCATTCCTGCCTATTGTACTTCTTGTGCAGTGTTTGCTACACTTTCCTCGATGTGTTTTCACAGAGGCTCTACCAGCATCACTGATGGTCTCAGCTTTGGCCGGTGGTGGGTCCTTTTTGGAGCTGGCTCTGTTGGGGATGGTGCAGCTCCTGGCCTCTTCTCACAGGGGCCACCCGTGCAGCCTGCCCACCACTGCCCAAACCTTGCCACAGATCCCCAATCCAACTATCTGACTTGATACACTTTGATTTTGTGAATGAGAGGGAAAGAATCCTGAAGTCATGTACATATTCATTCTGTATTTCTGCTTGACTCTGTTTATTGCCTGCTCTCTGTAAGCTCATTTTATCAGCTGGCTCTTTTTCTTATTAGGTGTTCATACTAACAGGTATTGCTATGCAGTGAAATCTCATCACAGTCTTCTGGGCTTTTTTTATCACTGGTCACTCTGCCCTAACCCTAGATACACGCGCTGAATAACTGCATTGTTCGTTTATAATGTCCTTGGCTTTTCTATAGCCCTGTCCCTGTGACATTACTTGTGGGCACAGTGGGCTGGATTGAAGACGGTGAGGTTAAAAGTGGTGATGTATGCAGCTATGTAACTGTGAGAAGAAATGTATTGATTCCACATACTTTCCTTTCTAACCTGCTGTAAGGTGTTTCATCATGTAGGACATCATGGAGATCTTATATTTGTTACTTAACATACATTGAAAGGTCTGACTTCTCTTCCTTGCTGGCTTTCTGAATGGCAAAAGCTGTTGTTAACATGTCTTGCGTGTCAGAGATCAGGCTGTTCATGATGGCTTATGAGGCTTTGAACATATATAGTAATAGAGAGGAATGGCCAACTGTTATATTAATGTAGCTGAAGCACAAAAAGTGAAACTATTGACCTTGCTAGCTCTGCATTTGGGGCAAACGCTACTGCAGGGAATAGAGTAACTTTGACCAGTATTAAACAGAAGTTGTTTTGAATTTAGTTTTGCGTGTTTTGCTCTGGTATAGATCAATGTGAATGTCTGAGAAGGGCTGGGCAAAATCCTGAAGACAGCTGCAATTTTGAAAATGTCGCGTATTTTTTTGTTATAAACTTTACTTTTGGACAAAGAGGCCAGTAATGAAATAGAAGCAAAAATTATTTCTGTGGGTTTGTAAGTCACTGAAAAAGTCTGTTACTCAACTTTCTTTTCTGAAATAATACCCTTTTAAATCAACCAACAAAACAAAAAGCTTCTACTGCCACTCTTGGCTGGCACGGCACCGGTATTCCCTGGATGGGACCAGCAGGTATCCATTGGTGATTCAGCTCTTCACCTCCCTCAGACATGAGGTGGTCTCCTGGAGTGCACAAAAGATACTGCAAAAACATGGGGCAAGAGATATTCATAAGATTGCGTTGAGAGTTGTGTATGATCTGCAGGGAGAGGCAAAGTGCTTGGGTGCTTTTCCCTGCTTTTCACCCAAATGCAGTATGAAAATCAGCCTCGCAGAGGGTGTGTGGGAAGACACAGCTTATCAGCAGGCTCTTTCCAGGCTCGGTGGTGGCATGTGTCTGCCCGAGGACTTTATTCCATGGAAGCAATTCCTGCCTCATGATTGATGTCCATGGTCTTTCTGTGCGGCATCACATTTTCTTACCCAGATGATGCCCCAGAAGGGGATAAAGAAGTTGGGGGCAGAGGCACCAACACCGGCCGTGGGTTTGGGTGGCTTCCATCACCCAGAGCAGCCCAGAAAAGCTGTCCCCTGCCTGTTCCACCAAGCAAAGCCCAGGCTCTGGAGCCCAGCGTGGTTTCCCAGTCCCAAGCAGGGTCCTCTCACCCTCAGCACAGGTTCCTCGGGAGCTGGGGCACAGGAGCTGTCTGGGGAAGCCCGTGCCGTGGCCATTAGTGCTGCACCAACAGCAGTCTCTGCAGATAACGAGAAGCCCTTCTGCCTCGCTGCTATTAAACCGCTGCCTTTTCACGAGAGGAATCCTGAATTCTTCCTCAAACCTAAACAAAAAAGTGAGCCTTTTATTCGTTTCATCATTATCTAGGGCTGCCACATTCAAATGATTCTCCAGCAGTCCCTTCATTTCCGAGTGCACACGTCGAGAAGGGATTGGAAGCCTTTTGATTAAGAATAAGAGGTGATGACACTACAACCAGTGCAGGGTTGTCATCATTACCGTGTACCTGCACTTCCACAGAGCTCTCGCTCTGGGTTGCCTCTGATATAAAGCTGCTGTACTCTGTGCCCTAATTGAATGGAACTATTTTATAAACACGCATTCCCTGAATCCCAGAAAAGATCCTTTTAGAGGGGAAGATATGGGGAGGGTGGTGGGGAGGTGGGGAGCTAGATGGGCTCAGTTCCTGGCAGACCAATTTTGTCTGAGAGAGAAATGTCTTTGTTCCCTGCAAAACTGCTTGTCGCCTACGAGCGGATGTCGTGGGGGTTTTTTCTTTCCCTCTACAAGTCAAATGAATGATCTGACCACCCACTTTTAATCCTGTGATTTTCTGCTTTTTGGCCTGGATTACAAGTCACCTATGGCCACGTTCAGTGTGCGGCAGGCTGCGAGTTTACGCAGGGCACCTAAGGGAAAACATCCCTTCCTCCCCGCCCCGGCTTGTGGGCTGTCCATGTCTGATAATTTAACTGCCTGCCCTGGTCACAGTAATGACCTTTTGGTAGCAACACGGGGAGGAGACCTGCCGTCTGCCGGCCAGGATGCTCTCATCTGCCTCACGAGATTGGATTCATCCTAAACCCACACCTCCCATCGTGGGAGCGATGCTCTGCAGATGACTTCTGATGCAGAAAAGCATCCCTCTTTTCAAGCGCTCAGTGCTCGCACTCTGGCATCTCTACTGGTGGTTTACTGTGCTCCAGGTTAACTTTTAAGTGCTGATTTTGACCCATATTCCTGTCCTGGTTATTTCTCTGCTCCCCTGCCATATAACCATAGGTGTGGTGGATAGTAGGGTTGTGCCTGAGCCTCGAAGGGGGCAGGACCTGGGCTGGGCCAGGGCCTTCTTGGAAACTGGTCCCCCAGTTTGCAGTTCAATAGTTAAACCAATCCTCTACTATCTGTGTGTTTAAAGGTGAAGGGCTTTTATTCTTAAACAAGCTTTCCCTGGAGCCTATGTTTTAGTAAAAATACTCTAAAACTGCTATATGAAATTGTATTAATAGACAACAAAAATTACGGCCAATTCTCGGTACTATTTCAATAGCTATGTATGAAATTTACTGCATAAGGGATGTTGAGTTAAAAGTGGTCAGAGGAGTGACTTTTATCTTGGCTTACATATAGCATTACATTTACACCTGAACACAGGGTGAATTATCATCCAGAGGAGTTGAGAAGGAATCTCTTTTCTCCAGGAATGGCAATTATATTTGATTAGGTACATGGGAGCTTTTTCCTCTCCTGGCCAAGGAGCCGAGGGCAGTGCTTTGAAGGCACCCAGCCTCATGATCAAGGTGTAAAGCATAATGACAAATGTGAAGTTCCTGCAGGGTCAGAGTCGGCTACAATAGTTCAGGGGAGAGGGCATCGGACTGGGACTTAAGAGGCTTGACTCGACTGCCCTGTTCTTCCACCAGGCTGCAGGACAAATCGCTTCCTTTCTGCGCCGCAGTTTCCTTGTCTGTGAAACGGTGGTAATGAGCCTTTCTTCTTCCTTTCTCTTTGTAATCGCTCCAAGAGCTGCAGGTAAAACATGCTGCAGGAGCACTGGGTATTACTGTGTTTGATTTGTGGGATTTTATTATTTTTTTTCCCTGTGTGATAGCCGAGTGCAAGGAGTTGTTTCAGGTTTGCACGCACAGAGAAGCTCAAGGGCCGTGGTGTTTTCCCTCCTGCTGTTAACGGCCCTTCCCTGAAATCGTTTGGATGCCCAGGCAGTGCTCCGGGGGGATCTGCAATCTCAGCACAGGATTTGCTAGCCAAGCCTAGCCCTCCAGCAAAAGCATGCAGAGGATGTGCCTTTTGAGATAGAATCATGGAATCGTCTGGGTTGGAAGGGATCTTTAAGATCATCTAGTTCAACCGTCAACCTAACTGATAAAAAAAAATGAAAGAAAACCATACAGAAAAAATACCCCACGTTATTAAACCACGTCTCTAAGCACTAGGTCAACCCGGCTTCTGAAAACCTCCAGGGATGGTGCCTCAACCACTGCCCTGGGCAGCCCGTTCCAAAGCAGAATAGCCCTTCTAGTGTAAAATTTGTTCCTAATCTCCAATCTGAACCTCCCCTGGCACAACTTGAGGCCATTTCCTCTTGTCCCATCGCCTGTTCCTTGGGAGCAGAGACCGACCCCCCCTGGTTACCCCCTCCTTTCAGGGAGTTGGAGAGAGCGAGAAGGTCTCCCCTCAGCCTCCTTTTCTCCAGGCTGAACACCCCCAGCTCCCTCAGCTGCTCCTCATAAGACTTATTCTCCCCTTTGCACAGCAAAACGCCTCTGGTCTCTGCTGGTCCCCTACAGAGAGGCCTCCGTGCCTGTGGGCATCAACAGTTTGCCAACATGGTGATGAGGGGAAGGGAGGGGGGGGGAAACCCACCCTTGACATGTGCAGTAACTTAAGCCTCATTCCAAAAGTGTTTGCTTAAGCATTGCTGAGGGATGCCTCCTTCCTGTCCCCATCACTTCTCCCCTCAACCTGGCTTTGTTTCCAGGTGGGAGGAGGCTGCTGGAGGGGTAGGGGTGGAGGGTTCCTGCTGTGACCCAGGCACTCTTTGTTGGACAATGTGTGCGGAGACCTGGCCACCGTCTCCCCTTGCTAATGAAAGGCCTTGGGATGAAGGGTCCTAATTGCAAGGTGAGACCCCACGGTGTGCCAGAGCAGGGGGTGTGTGTCTGATGCCCTTGGTTTGGGTCACTGGAAGTGACAGAAGCAGGAGGATGGGGGGGTCAGTTCCTGCTGAAACCTGAGGAGCTGCCGGCGGTGGTGAGTGTCACCCCGTGCTCGACAAATACATTCAGGCAGAATGGCTGAAATCTTGGGTTTCAGCCCTAAGTGGCCGCTGCAGGCTCTGGTGGTTCCTGCCCGTGGAATAAGCATTTGCTGAACACCCTCCAGCAGAAGGACACTTTGTGCAGTGAGCGATCGTCCCTCACCACCCTCTGCCTCTCCTCGCTGCTGCGGCAATCCAAACCCTACCCAACAACTGTGTCAACGCCTTCTAGAAGTGTTTTACTAATAATTCGCTTTACGTCTCTTCCCTTGACGACAAGTCAGGGTGCACTATTTGCTCATCAAGTGTATTTGGGTCTACTGGGCTGGTTTTCCCCTGGCGTTGGAGAGCAGGGTGCTAACAGGAGATGCAGGACGTGCAGCCTCTCCACTGGTGTAATGTGCAGATACATCTTGGTGGTACTGGTGACGGGAAGTATAAAATGATGTGTCCAAGGCCATACGTTTCCTCCCCTTCTCCACCTCTCCAGCCCATCTGCTGAACACCATTAGCATTTTGGGGTGGGAGCTGTACAATGCAGGCTGTTCATCCAGTGCTGTGGGACATGAGATCTCACTCTAATACCACGAGGGCTTTTTTAGTGGTAAATTGGTTTTCAGGAGGTCTAGAGGACGTGCCTTTTCTTGCCAGCAAACATCACTTGCAGAGTGAGGACTGGAGCCAAGTCTCTTGACTCCTGGCCCAGTATGTCCCCTGCAATGGGGTCTTGTTCTGGGGTTGGAGCTCCATGGTGCTACCACGCAAGAGTAGTGCTTGCAGTAAGAGATCTGCTTTGTAAAACTAAAACTGTACCTGTAAAACCCTTATTACAAGGTGTGGACAATGGACAATATTATGACTTCAAGATGAGGAAGATTACAGAAATGGAGAAGTGCTTCTCTTGCAGCTCATCAGGCCT
This sequence comes from Calidris pygmaea, assembly GCA_003697955.1. Classification (NCBI taxonomy): domain Eukaryota; kingdom Metazoa; phylum Chordata; class Aves; order Charadriiformes; family Scolopacidae; genus Calidris; species Calidris pygmaea. The sequence continues at coordinate 1,651,895 of QJSC01016343.1, forward strand.
TTCTGTAGTATTTAACTCTGGAATCAAATTTCTCCTCCTGTTTTCAAAATTTATAGAGCCAACCATGAAATCAGGGATGTGTCAACGGGAAATAAGGAAGCATTTGACTTTGACACTAAAATTAATTAAACTGTTATTACATTCATCTCTGCAGCATCTGTTCCACTTGTGTGCAGAAATGCTAGTGTGCGCTACGGGGCCATTTCGTGCTGGTGGAATTGGATGCTGTGATCAGCCATATGCTGATAAAATTATTCTTTTGTCAGCGTGTCTGCCTGGAATTGCTTCAGGAGCTGGAAACATTCAAAGCAACAATGCTCAGTGCCGGGGTGCTTAAGATTGCTGATGTGAAAAGGACTTTTGGACTAGTTCCATCCTTCATGTACACCTCGTACCTCTCACACAAGGTATGAAAAGCCTGTTCCCGTGCAAGCATCTGAAAAATGGGCTTTTAGTGCACTTGAGTTTTGAGACAGAACTTTGTCTCCTGGATGGGGTATCACTTGTTCACAAAGCTCCGTCCGACCCCGGGCCAGTTGAATCTGCTGCCGCTTTGGGGGGATTGGGTGAGACCCTGGAGGATCAGGGTAGAAGAAAGCTGACAATATAATAGGCAAATAGGTTGGTTTGTTCGCTGGTCCTTGGTGATGCGTCCATGTTATGCTTCTTCAGTTTATAGATAGGTCAGTCCCAGGCACCAAATTCCACCAGAATATAAGTTTGTGTGGAGAGCTGCCTTCACGCTTTGCCTTCCTCTGTGCTTTGCATCCAGAATTTTCAATGATACCCCACTTCCCTGCGCATGAAGAGTGTGAGATTTTTGTCAGGCGCTGGCAGGGGAACTGGAAAGAAGGAAAATGAAGCAGCCATTGCGGTGGTTTGTAGAGTAATGGCAGAGGAACTGCCTCAGTCCGGAGGTTATCTCCATTCCTCCCAGTGTGGTCAGCACGGCACGTGGAGCCCTGTAGGGATTTAAAAATTAAAAAATAAAAAATGATGATGACATGGGCCAAATCCATCCATGGCTGACGATACCCTGATGATGAGCAGAGCTTCATCTGATTGTCTGGGTGCTGTCCATATCTGTAATTAGTCGCTAAATATGCACCTGAAACACAGCTGTCACAAGCTTTTTTTAGAAAAAGTGGCCATTTAAAAATGGGCATTGTGTTGGAGAATTTTCTTTTTGTACTTTCTGTTTACGGTTGAAAGCAATTCTCTTCAAGCCTTGAAAAGGATGTAATTATTTGCTTTTACAATTAAAGCCGTGAAAGCGGCTCGCTATTGTTGCACACTCCTTGAAAACACGCTATCGCTTGTGATGGCTGTGATATTATTAATCAGTTAATTATCATGGCTGGATTAAAATAAAAATGCCCAAGTAAACACAGACGCCTTCTCTTTCAAGAACCCATCTGAACGCTTCGGGGTTGGGGGTGTGGTGTTGAGGACGTGTTGTTGGGGCTCTGCTGTCCCTCCATCCACGACCACCACGAGCCCACGTGTGGCTGGCGTGGGCACAAGGAACCCCCCAAAGGCTGGTTGGGGGTTTTGTGACAGCTCCATCAGTTGTCACCAGGAGGTGTTTGTCGGCAGCGGCCGGCCGAGGGGTTCAGCTGACACAGCCCCTCGCTCCGTGGGTCACTGCCAAAACAGGCAGGTTCAACAATTGAAGATGTTTGTTCCAGCTCCTCCCAAACGTCTCGGCGGCTTCTTTTGGCCACCAGCTTGGTTGTCTTGTGCAGGTGAAATAACGCATGTTGTCACGTAAAACAAGCTCTTTAAGAATAGCCAGTCAGCCCAGAGGGGGTGTAAATACTGAATTTTGTTTGTTTGTTTGGAGGGGAATTTTTTTGGCCTGTGTTTGCTGCCTCTGGTAGGTGGAAAGGAAAAGCCCCATCTTCGTGCCAAGCACCTCATGTGTCCACACTGGACCCAGGACTACCTGACAACTGGTTTAAGTTTCTTAACTCTGACCTTAATTTTTGTATCCTGTTCTCACAGTCTTAGGAGAACCCAGATCAACCCATGAAGCTGGTTTTTAGAGGCAGGAACAGCTTCTCTGTCTCCAGAAGCACAGCTATCTGAGTCCACACCGAAATGGGAAACACACCAAGTCGTGTTTCAGACTTGTCCCTCCCATCTTCTTTACTCAAGCAGGGTTTGTGTGAAATACAGCCAAGAAATAGTATGGAAGGGGTTTTTTTTAATAATAATTAGTGGTAGTGTCCTAGCCCTGCAGATAAAAAGTGTAAATGAGTGTTACAATTGTGAGCTGTAACAACCCATAAACCCCAATGCCCAAAGACAGTAATAAGCGAGTACCAAAGATCTATGGTGGGACTGGTGGCCTAAGAAATGGACAGTTTGTTCTTGTGACAACAAAAGGAAAAAGCTGATCTGCTGTTCTTAATTAAAGCTGCATTTGGTGCTGAGTTAGGAGGGTTAGAAGTTGATTTCCATTTAACACTTAATCTTTTTGAGAATTACCCTAACGATACTCTACGATTCTATGATACGCTACATCAAGGGTTCCCCGGGGCTGGGTTCTTCAGTTGCCTCCTCTGCACTGGTGCACGTGTTTCTCTCTCGAAGTGGAAATGGCTGGTGATGAAAGCCGAGGGATGGGCACAAGGTGATCCTGCTGGCCAAAAAAGTTGCGTGGATGGAGGAAGCTAAAGAGCAGTTTTCATGAAATATAAAAGAAGCAAGTGTGATTGAAAGTCGGGGGATATATTTAGATCGAACAGGATGGTGTTCTGTGTCCAGTTTCCATGGTGTCAAAGTCTTAGTGAAATCCTCGTATCATAAAAACAGGAGTAGACAGAAATGTACTCTTTTAAATTTTGATTATGTGTCAGAGGGCAGTAGGATTTGAAGATCCTGCCAACAGACAAAACAGAAGTATTATTGTTTTGTAGGATTCAGTGCCCAAAACAGACCGCTCTCTTGACCACAAATATAAATGTTGAGAGATACAAGCCAAAGAACATTTTGTACCGTGTGTGTAAAGGACTTTATGTAACTTACACTGGGCTTGAAGCACCCAAAAAAGGCCCACATTCTCCTAATATGAAGGGTTTGACCTCAGGCTGAGAGCGCAGAGCTGTTCAGACTCTGAAATCAAAATGTTCTTCTGTGTTGATTGTCTGAAAAAGACCCTCAGCATCCCACCAAGAGGCCTGGCAGAGGGAAATAAATCTACCACTTCTCCAGCCACCCCTCCAACCTCAATTTAACACCACTTTTTCACAAATCTTAGCCAATATCTCTCTGTATTTTAATTTACTTATCTTTTTTTTTTTCTTCCCACAATAGTGGGAAAACTGTGAAACCCGTGAGTACTTTCTCCCTGTTTTTATAATCTGAAGAGGGGAAAATTTATCAGAGGACACATCACTGCTTACTTCTACGTGTTTGTGAGCATGGTTGAAGGCAAAGATGGCCTTATTCTGAGGAAGCTCGTGTGTGCTCTGCTGCAGTATTTCATCAGTCTTGTCACAGAATCCCATGGGGTTGGAAGGGACCTCTGGAGATCGTCTAGTCCAACCCCCTGCCAGAGCAGGTCCACCCAGAGCAGGTCCCACAGGAACGTCTCCAGGTGGGTTTGAATGTCTCCAGAGAAGGAGACTCCACCACCTCTCTGGGCAGCCTCTGCCAGGGTTCTGCCACCCTCACTGGAAAGAAGTTCCTCCTCATGTTTAGGTGGAACTTCTTACATTCAAGTTTGTGCCCATTTCCTCTTGGCCTGTCACAGCGGGGCACCACTGAGAAAAGACTGTCCCCATCCTCTTGACACCCTCCCTTTAAATATTTATAGGCATTGATCAGATCCCCCCCAATCTTTTCTTCTCTAGACTTAAAAGACCCAAGTCCCTTGAGACTGAGACTCCTTAAGGTTACACAAGTCTCTAGATGCCAACAATTCTGCAATAACGAGCCCTGGCCCTGCCCTCGGGCTAATTGCTACAGAACCGTTCACCTGAGTTTTGCTGTTTTCCATCCCAAATGCTGAAATGGAGGCAGAGCAGAGATTTAGGGATGTGCCAGAGGCTGAGGGGAGAGACACGGGCTACAAGGAGGGGGAGGTGGGGCTGGTGGCTCCCGAGATGTACTCGTCGGTTGGCAGGTTGCTCTGCCCTCCCGGTATGCACCGCCAGGAAAATTAGCCACCTAAATGAGATGGTTTTGAAAGGACTTTTTTTAGCATCTTGCTCAGCTGGTTTTTTGGTAGAGGAAAATATGGGATGTTAGCCAAAAGCTATGTATTCCTGTAACGTCGTTCAAGCATCAGTACCAATAAGAGCGGGATTTGGCCCTGTGTGTTTCTCTTGTGCTCTTTTCTCTGCTTCTTGATGCTGCGTGAGGGGTCGCTCCCAACTGCTCAGGAAACAGGAGAGGCTTATTCAGGTGAGAAGCTCTAAAACTCATTGATTATGAAGGGGATAGAGGAGAGAGCCCTGTGTCTAACTCTCTTGCTGAATTCTTGCAAGAAAACGTCCAGCCTCAAGTATATTTAAATTTTTACTGCCAAGTTAAACCCTTGCACAAAAAAATATCTCACAATGGAAGTGCTGACAGGTCCTTAACTATAGTAGCAGTAGCAGCCTCTGCCGCAATAAAGATATTGCATGTTATCAATAATCCTCTCTTTGCCTGAATCCCTGTCTTCCTAAAGAGAAAGGGCTTACTGACTGGGCAAATCTATTTATAAATTTTGTCTTGGCACAAGAGGGACATATCGTCGGTGCGGTGGGGATGTGGGGAGGCAGCTGCTCTGGCTGCACGCAGGCAGCGAGCCCAGTGTCAAAGCAGGGCACTTAAATTTTCTCTCATTCCTCTAAAAGAGGGAGCGGGGGGGGAATTGGGATGGGGGGGGAAAAAAGCTTTCCTTTGAAAGAGGCAGGGTCAGAGGAGTTACAAAAGATTGAGTAAACTGTCACACTTGGCTCGCTGAAGAGCTCTGAAGGGCTTTCTCATCCTCCTCACCCTTGGATGGAGTCATCTGAAGTGGGGACTGGGGGGGGGGTGTTTCCAGTGTACGGAGCCACCCATGGCACCACAGCCCTGGCTGGAAAGGAGGGCTCCTCCTGGGCTTCGGTGATTCTTTGCTTTGAGAAAAAATGATGGAGGGGTAAAGCTGGAGGGAAACAAGATTTCAAGGCAGATTTCACATCCATTCACTTCTAAGCAAAGTCTTGCAGCGATGTTGGATTTTTTTCATCAACAGCATAGATTGGCAAACAAAGCTGAAGATCTGTCATTTACCATCTTTTCACGTTAGTGATATTCCACAGGAAATAGGACTTTTTCCTTGCAAATGGTAAGAAGTGGAGATGACAATGCTTCTCAGTGTTCCTGTATGCCTGCAGCTGAGCAGTACCTAAAATGGCCATATTTCCCCAGGTCCTTGGCCCATTTCTAACCACTGTGACAGAGAATAAAGCCACCTTGATATTTATGTGACCATGTTCCTTTGCGCACCAGGGCTTTGTGAGTTTTCTTCTTTCCCCTTTCTGTAGTTTTCACAATTCTCTGCGTGCCTGGCGTGGGCACTGCACATGCACAAACTCAGAGCTGCTGCTACAAGTTCCCACCCCAACCCTGCCCTCAGCCCTTCGCTGCCGTTCTGCAGGTCATCTCCTGGAAACGCTGGGCAGTTGATAAGAGAAGGTTTCACTCTTACTGATGGGGTTGAGCAAATTGACGAGGTAACGGAAGGTGTGTAGGACAAAAAGAGGGTGCACTGCCGTGGTGCAGCTCTGGCCATGGTGAGGTGGGGGTTTGGGTGGAGGTGAGGACCTGTGCTCTCAGCTTTGCTTCTCATTTTCTGGCAGATGCGTTGCCTCACAAATCCCACAAGTGCTTCACAGCCCAGTACTTTATGTATTAGTATATGTTTTTTATATGTTGTATATTGGTATTATGCTTTATGTACCAGTATATCTTGGGCAGGATGTTTTTTTTCTAAAGAGCTCACTGTTGTCCCAGCAATGTTTGGTTTTCTCACTGTCTACAACTCCCTGAAAGGAGGGTGTAGCTGGGGGGGGTCGGTCTCTTCTCCCAAGTCACAGGCGGTGGGACAAGAGGAAATGGCCTCAAGTTGCCCCAGGGGAGGTTCAGATTGGAGATTAGGAACAATTTCTACATGGAAAGGGTTATTAAGCCTTGGAATGGGTTTCCCAAGGAAGGGTTGAGGCACCAGCCCTGGAGGTATTTAAAAGACGGGTTGACATAGAGCTTAGTGATGTGGTTTAGTGATGTTTTTTTATCAGAGTTAGGTTGATGGTTGGACTAGATGATCTTAAAGGTCCCTCCCAGCCTAGATAATTCTATGATTTCAGGCTGGGCATGAATGATTTTGAAAAAATCCCTCTCTGAAGGCATATGGCTGCCTTGCTGGAGAGGCTGTGGTGTGGGTGGTTTGCTGACCGCTTTTGCTGGCGGAGCAACATCCAACAGCCCTCGCTTGGGAAAGGAGTTGCGATCTGGGGGCCTGGGAGCGGTTGAGCTTGTCTCCCAGCGCTGTGCAATTCGGCAGCACTGGAGAAAGCCTCCCTCCCTCTGCAGGGAAATTCCATCCAGGGAAGAGTGTGACCCAACGTGTTTAAACTTAAACTTTGACACGGCTTAGGTGAGAGATAACCTTTGACTGCAAGGACCCAGGAAGGCGCTCACCACAGGAGTCATCCAGCTGAACTCCCAGAGCCGAGTTTGCTTCCCTCTGGGTTTTGGAGATTGTGACTATAATTAGGAGGTGCCTTTGATGGATTCCACCAACACCTCTTCTCCCAGAGGACAGAAGTCAGGCTTGTGGCTAGTGGGAGATCAAGTGTGAAAGCCCAGATTCTGACTGTATTGCACTGGAAAATGATAAAAAAGGGGACAGTGTCACAATTAATTTAAAGCTGTTTACAGTGCTGGTATTGTGACACAGAGAAAGGGTTGTTCTTCACAGACAAGTTAGTTCTTCTACAGTTCTCATTACAGGAACTGCCTTACTCTGGAGAACTGTTATTCAGCAGTAAAGTACAATCTTTTTCAAGTGATTTAAAAACCCAAATGCCAGAAAACCTAGCCCTCTTTGACTTTGTATAATTAAATATGTCCAAATTCTGGTCGGTCAACCACGGGTAGGAGAGTTGAGCATTGAACAGAACGGAACCAGAGCAGGCTCCCTGGCTGCACCCTCTCTGTAACTACCCCTTTGTTTTAAGGGACAGGAGATGCATGTGGGTTTATTCCCCCTTTAACCAGGCACCCTGACCATCCAGAGTTACCTGATTTCAACCAACGTAAATAGGAAGAAAGATGATGTGCCTTATTAGATGCTCTATGCATACCTTCCTGACTGGCTCCTCACTCCTCACCTTGCAGCTTTCCTTCTTGCTACACAGATTTGATACAGGTCTGCCTTTTTGCCCTTGGCCTTTGCACAAAATTGCTGAAAATGCACTTTAAACCAGCTCTTCTGGTTAAGGTATAAAATTATGATATTCTTTCTTTTGCTTGGACTAAGCTGCTTCAGTTCAAGGAGCACCCTTTAAATCTATGAGCAGGAACCCCGGGTGCCATCACCACAAACCCTCTGCTTGTGGTGTGTTATAGAGCAGGGACGGGTGACCAGGACCTTCATTAGATGGCAGATTTCCACATTAAAATGAACATTAGCAATTTCAGCCTCAAAACCTTCAGCCTTCTTCTGAAAAAAGTTAAAAGGCACTGAAAGCAATAAAATATTAATCATTGGCAGTTTTAAGAAGGAAAAGCATTTCCCAAGGGGCATCTTGTGGTGCTACAGCCTTGCCTTATGCACAGTTTCCTACCTCTCACTTCCTTCCTCATTAGGTTGGCATTGGGATAAAAGAGCAGAATGGGTCAGGAGGTCCCGTTCCAAGTAATTAGAGAGTTGCTTCTTTTATCTAAGTGTACCTTGTTAAAGTATATCAGTGTCAGCCAGGTTAATTGGAACTTTAATACATAATTGATGCTAATTTATGGCCTTTTTTGTTCCAGGATGCTCATGCAGACCCCAAAGTCAGGATACAGTTTTCTTGTTATTAATTATATACTGAAAACCAATATCCCGTTGGGAGGAGACCCACAACTTATTACAGTTGCATAGCTTTTCTGCCCCTAAACCCCTTGGTTCACTGGTGTTTCATGTTGTTTTTTTTTTAAAAAAGCTCCCACTTAGCCTCAGCATAAAATAAATGTAAATGTTTATTTCTGCTTCCACCAGCCAACTTGCTCAGCTCAATGGAAGTGTTCCTCAGTTGTGCTGCTGGGAGAAGGGCAGGACTCCCCCTCTGGAGCCGACACTATTGTTCCCACAAAATGTTTTTCCTCCCCAAACCAACCAAAACCAAAAAAATCCATGAAGAGAGAAGTAAATGCTGTCACTGACTTTTAATAAATCTAAAGGGAGAAGTCGTGGCTTTTCCAGGTGGATGCTGCTGAGAAGGCAGATGAGGGCTGAGCACTGTGCGCCTTGGAGGCACCTTGTTTTCACTGTCAATGGCTTGGACTGCCCTAGGGGTAGCAGATTTCCCCCAAACAGGAGTATTTGGAGTAGGTGGAGAACTGAGATTCTCATGGTGACACTTCACCTCGGACATCCAGAAGCTGGCATCCCATGGTGACCAGGAAGGGCAGCAGGGGAGCCATGGGTCCATCTGTAGTTCCCATGGAAGATATACAGGGAGGCTTAAGAAAATCATGGTATGTATGGGATGGCTGGTTCATTCTCATTAGAGATGTGGTTTAATGATGGTTTTTGTCAGTGGTGTCTGACTGGACTAGATGATCTAAAAGGCAACCCAGGCAATTCTATGATTTATTTTCCATACGGTCTGGAGGTCTCAGATTCAACATCTATAGCTGTTGCAGTGATTGTGGTGGCAAAACGCGATGAACAATCTCCCTTTTGCCAGTTTAGCTGAGATTTTACTCAGACTTCCTTTTTCTCAAAAGTGTTCTTCCAGCACCTAGGCATAGCAGCGGTTGCACAGATAATACAGTGCTATCAGAGATGCTCTCGCTTAGATATACCCAAAAATAATGCCATTTCTGGGCTTAATGATGGTCCTACAAGTACACTGGAAGTTCACCCGCTCCTCTGAGTTGTCAGATATTTGAACTGGTTGGATCTGATACGTGTCCAACTGGTTCCTCCTTTAATTTGCTCCTCGGTTCATTTTGTTCTCTGAAACCAGATGTGGCATAACATGATAACATGCCTGTAGTGGGTCGTGCTGGAACACGACACAACATGTGTCAAGTTTCTTTTGAACCTTTCTGAGATCGGGTATCAGTCAAAAGGAGGTCATTTTAACTATCAATGATTAATTAATTAGATGATTGTTGGACAGAAGAATCCAAAGATTATATAGCACTCTTGATCAGTGTCTGTAACACGGAAGAAAAATTAAGATTTTTTAGGTTGGATGAATGGAAAGAGCAGTGCTCAGAATTTCAGCTGCTCGTGTGACGTTTGTGTAGTATTTCAGAGAGCTGCAAGGGAGGAGGTGAAGTCACATCATCCCTCAGTGCAACCTTGTGAACGGTGGCAAATAATTAGGGAATCACACTGCACTTCAGAAATTACTTCTTGATTTAAATATATTCCTACGCCTCTTTTGGGGCTGGTTTCTAGATGTCCAAACTGAACTATTTTTATTCGTGCTGCTATTTAGGGATGTGAGTGCTGTGCAAAGACAGCCCATGCCAGCACTGCTTGCCCAGTTATCCCACGTGGGTTCTCCAGCTGATGTTCCTGGATGGTTTGACTTGGGGACATGCAGGACAAAGCGATCCCGGTCAAATCAGAAGGCGAGGCGTAGACATTGGTTGGGGATGTTTTGGCAACAGAAAAACCCTTTTGTCTAAATCTGTTGTTTTTAATGATGCCTGGTGTGTGTTCTGCAGGCCTGGAGGACTTTGCTGGCCCTGAGCAGGCCAGTGGCCCCATTTCAGCCAAATGCACAACTCAAGCACTCACACGCCCAATATTGCACACAACCTAAAGCCTGGCCAAACTTTGAGAGAAGATCAGTGCCTTTGACAGGAGAGCCTTTTGGAGACAAGTTTACCCAGGGGGACCTAAGGGCATGTTTAGGTTTTGCTTTCTTTAGATTTTCAGCTTGTGCAGTGTTAGCTTTTGCACCACGTGGAATGTTGCTGCTAAAGGAAGGTCCACTGCTGGCCCAGGTGTGGTGGGGTCAGGGTGAGAGGGAGCATGGGGAAAGCCTGGAGGTCAGTGCCTGGCTCCACCAGGGATGGAGAAATACAGAGGCACCAGCGAGCTCCAGCTGCTGCAAAGCGACGAGGGGTTTGGGCCCTTCAGTGACAAAACTGCAGGATTTGTGAGTGGGATTTTGACCAACAGACACTGTGGAGGTGACTGCGGGAAAAAAAGAAAGAGGTTTGGCAAGTTGATTAGGCTTGTTGTCACCTGGATGGCTCAATTTGGTTTAACACACCAACTGATTAACACACCAATCTCCATGTGACTGACCACCTGAACTAGTTTCCTTGCCCTCGATGCTGTTTCAGGTGCCTGGCTGTCCAAGGTAAATGCCCTCACAGGCTTTGGGGAGCTCTAGGTCCAAGCATCTCCAGCAGTTCCGATGGCTGGCATGGTGTTGTGTTGTCTCTTGCTGTCTCGTGCTTCACATCTGGCACAGACCGGGTGCTCTGGGCACATAAAGGTGCAGTTCAGCATTTGGGGGGGTTTATTTAAGGAATAATATGACTATCTAGGAGCACACTTCCCATGGAGGGTGAGACTGAGACAAACACCACTGAAAACAGAAGCAATCTTGAGGCCATAAGGATTGCATGAAAATCTCCCCTGGTCTTTTTTTTTTTTTTTTTTCCCCTCTCCCTTTTCTTTCCTGGCTGCGGATTTCATGAGAGAGGACTGAGTGGAATCGATTAACCTCAGAGAAACTCCAGCAAGACTTAATATTCTCAAAGGAAGGTCACCAGGTTTCAGCTTGTGCCAGCACTCAGTGTCCTGAGGTATTGAAGGCTGGGGAGCTGGAAGTGAACCTTGGTCTCCAGCAAAGGAACTCAAGAAATCTGCCAAGCCATTTGAATAGGAATTGATGTGGCAGTAATTTTTTTCTTTTTTTTCTTTCTCTTTTTTTTTTTTTTTTTTTTTTTTCTTTTTTTTTTTTTTTTTTTTTTTTTGGAAGTTGCTGCTGTTTTCAGGCCCGTGCTCACCTTGGAAAGGAGGCTGGGGAATAGCGCTTCACAGGGCGGGTTATTACTGCTTTGGCGGCACAAAAATAAACAGAATGGGGAAGGCAGGGAGTGCAGCAGGGCAGGGGAAATAAAGCGGCGCCTCTAACCTCTCGCAGCAACCGGCGGCGGGGCACGTAATGAGCTCTGCTGCGCCAGCGTGAACTCGGGGAGTCCTCTTATGTCCCCACCTCCCCCCCGATGCCGCCTCTCCCCGTGCCCCGTGGGGAGCAGTCAGCCGGGGTTAGCAGCAGATAACCCTCTCTTATTAACTACGGGATCTCATTTTAGGGACTNATTGGAGGATTTTATTCTCCTGAAAGGGTGGCTGAGAAAGCTGCAGGCCATCAGGCTGGGTGGGGTTGGCTGGTTTTTTGGGTGTTTTGTGTGTTTGGGGTTTTTTTGGGTTTTTTTTTGGTTTTTGGTTTGGTTTTTTTTTGCAAAGCTGGGCCAGAAACTATCACTTTTCTCCATCTTGCTGCAGCTAGAGTCCTCGGGTGAGGAGGCAGTGCTGGAGGAAACAGCCCTTAGGAAAAACAAAGCCCCTGTTTCCCTGCAGTAATTAAAAACAAGTGTGTGGTGAGTTGTGTGGCACACCCACAGCCCCGCATCTCTTCAGGTACAGGCTTGGCGTGACAGACGGACAGGCTGGTGGTGGCAGTTTCCTCCCTCTCAGACGTTTCTTAGCTCTTGCTGGGACTGCCTGCTTGTCCCCACCGCTTTCCACGCTGCTTTGAATCAAAAGTATAATGATAATGGGAATCCTATCGACTCACAAGCCTCTTTAAGACAAAAAACATGCAAAAAGTGCCACAAGGTTGCCTGTTTCTAACCACCACCCCCCCAAAGAAGCCCATGGATTAGTTTTTTGGTTTGTTTTTTTTTTTTTTAGGAAGAGAATGTAGAAAACAGGGGGGGTTTACTTATTAATAAGCAGTTGACTCCAGCAGTGACTGAACAAAACTGGCTAATCAGAGCTGCCTCAGGAGGGCCGGCAAAATTGGGAAGGGCACCACTGCTCATGCCAGGAGAGTGGCTCCTTCTATAGCTCCATCACCCGCTCCAAACACTCAAACAGAAAGAGAAATACCCTCCCCCCTGGTCCCCAGCCCCGGAGCAGCCCTTCCCAACCATCACTCTGCCTGGGGAGGTCCTTTCTGGCTGTTAGACGTGTTTTGATTTATTTATTTTTTTTCCTCAGAGAGACTTAAATTCCGAGGCCGTGCTCGCCGCACAGAGCGGGTGCTGCTCCCTGGGGGGTTTGGCTGCTTGGTGTTGAAATCACGCTGCTGTCGCCAACCAATTAGGTCTTTTTGTGTGTGTGTGGTGTTTTCCTGTTCGCAAGGGTGCGGTGGATGTGTCTGTCTGTTTTCCTGCTCTCAGGAGTGCAGCGGCTGTCTCTGCCTCTGCTTGAGCCATCACAGAATCACAGAATCTTCTAGGCTGGAAGGGACCTTAAAGAGCATCTTGTCCAACCGTCAACCTAACTGACAAAAATAGACACCCGCACAACAAGCAAGGAGTATCACCATCACTAAACCATACCTCCCAGCACCACATCAACCCATCTTTTGAACACCTCCAGGGATGGTGCCTCAACCACCTCCCTGGGCAGCCCATCCTGCGTACCTGTTGCAGTGCATTCCCACTGAGGGTGCTACGGGCACCCCGACCGCCTTCTGCTTTAGTCCAGGGGGGTGACATGGGACTCGGCAGAGACCGGCTTTGCAACTGGAAAATACTGAGGTGTGACACGTCACCCTTTCGAAGCTGCTCAGGTTAGATCAGGAGAGATGCACTCGGTATCGGCGGCGTGTTCCTGTGTTATGTCGCCATAGCAGTGTGTTTGAAACCTTAGCCTGCCAAAAGATATTAATGGGATTAGGGTTTCATTAGGTCTATGTTGACAGGCTGAGGCTGTATTTCCTAATGCCTATGACTATGTTTGGCTCCAAAATGAGCTGTCTCTTGTCCCAGGAAATCGCGAGAGGCTGCATAAACCAGGCGCCGCCTCAGGTTCCCCCAAAGGGCTTGTAGCTGCCGTTTTGCGAACCCGGAGTCAAGGAGGAGGCTTGCGTTTCCCGCATGTCCCCGCAAATGCAGCGTTTATCGGGTGTCCCCGGAGGGTGCAGGGCTGGGGTGACACCCCCCCACGCCCCCCCCCCCCCACGCCCCCCCGCCCCGGGCCGGCGCCAGCCCCGAGCCCCGAGCGCCCTCTAGCGGCCGCGGCGCGCACCGCACCCGGCTCCGTGCCGGCAGCGGGGGGTGAGGTGCCCTCGCCCACCCCTCTGTCTCCAGCCGCCCACACACCCCCCCTCTGCCACCCCTTCCCCGCACCAACCCCAAAACTCCGCTCTGGGAAAGGCGGGGGCAGGCGGCGGCGCCCCCCACCTCCACCCCGCAGCCCACCTTCCCCTGCGCCTGGGGCAGCCTGCCCGGCAGAGAGCCCCTTGGCCGGTTGGGGTCCGGACTCGCCCCCAGCCGAGGGGCTTCTCCTGCTGGAGTGGGAAAGCAGGTGCCTCTTTAGCGCTAAGCGTGGAGCGCGGGGACCGCTGCGCTGTGAAACAGCTCCTTCCTTCCTTGGTGGAGGGGGTTACGGAGAGCAATGTGCTCTGTGACCATGTGCCTCCAGCCCGGGGTGGCAAAGGGCTCAGGAGCCAAGCGTTTATCTGTGGGGGGTAAAAGAGGCCACCCCAGGAGGTGATGGGTGGAAGGGAAGGACTTGTCCCCTCTTCTCTCCACGGGGTGTGAGTCACCCTGTTGCTACAAGGACACGCCATGGGCCTCTTACATCTCAAGAGCTGGGTGTGTGACTTCTCCTTGCACCTTCCCTCTCCCCGCGGTGGCTGTGTCTCGGGTGTTTGGAGGACTATATCATACAGTCTCTCCCCCTTGAACCCATGGCCAGCCCGCACCAACTTCACTGGAAGAGTAGATGGGATGTAGGACAGCCATGTCAACCATGGGTCCTTGGAACCAGACGGGCTGTCTCTGGCAGGTTCTTCTCCTTTCCTGAGCCTGTGCTTTGGGAGTGGGTCCTACTCCGGGCTCTCCCGCACACCATGGCTGGCTGGGGGGAGGTGAGGTGGGGAAGGTATCACGTTTGTGCTCCAGCCTGTTCCCAGCAACTCCTGTACGTCAGCATCAAGTCCTTGAGTGGATGGTATAGAGTCCTTTTGTTCATACATCTGATTTTTTTTTTTTGGGGGGGGTGGGGTGGTGGAACTGTTAGAAGCCTGATCTTTGTAACTCACCCTGCCTGCTGAGAGCACTTAGGAGCTCCCAAGGAGCTACAGGCTGCTGCAAAGCCTTGACATACAGCCTACAAACCATGATACAATTCTGGCATTGAAAGTGCTCGCTGAGAGCTGAGTGAGTGACCAGGGCAGCTGTGAATGGAAATACTGGCAATGAAAAGCTCATTGAGTTGTCCTTCTGCACACAAAATGCTTGAATTTCAAAGTCACATATTGACCTTTTATGGCTATGACAAAAAGTGTCCTCCTAAGTTTTGTTTTCCCCATAGATCCCATCCAACTTCTGAATTTGCATCTATTATTCATGGGAACTTTATTTTTTATTGTTTTTTGCTATGTGAGTGAAGTCATCTTTATACAAGAGCCGGCATTTGGCCTCAACTGCTGAGGTGATGAGTACTGCTGACATGCCTTCCTTGCATTTTGTTTCTTTGACAAATAGCTTATTCTGAGCTTTCACACCCCTTTCCAATCCCTCACCTTGAGGCTAGCGTGCCTTGGTGAACTTCAGATTTCCCTTTAACTGCTAAAATCCACACTGCAATGCTCCTGAAAAATAGATTTTTCAGGAAGTAATTAATGCCGCTGATAATAAACATCCAAAGTGTCTCTTCCCTGAAAGCGTGTCTTGATGAGGAGTGTAAGACTTGTCTCCACGTCCATTGAGGACAGACAAATGAGAACCGGCAGCCCTTACGGAGTTTGGGTGATGGCCTGTACGCGAAAGGTCTGATTTCCATATCAACGGCTTCCACTGTCTGCCCCTCAAAAGAGTTTTTCTTTACCATCCTTCACTGTGATGCGATGGAAAAATACCGATAACAGGCAGGTGTATCAGAGCACACGGGTGAATTTGAACCCCCCATGTTATAGAACTTGTTGTGCTTTAGAAGAAGATAAATAAAGAATGAACGGCTTCCCTGGGAGCAGGAGCTAGTGCCTGGCTTTGGGTGAGAATCCGAATCCCCTTGGTCCTCAGAGCGGTCAGGTCCCGTGTTGGAGCTCTTGGCTTTGGGAAGACTAGTTGCATGTGGTGGCACATGCGACAAATGGGCAGAAAAATCAGTAGCACGTCTAATTGGTGACTTAGAAGGACGGGGGAGCTGGCAGGAGGGAGCGGGGGGTAAGATCTTGACGACGTTGCAACTTTCCATAAACTCGTTTTGTTTAATTCCGTGGTTTTGAACATATGGTCTGTCGAGCATTTAAATTCCATTTCCCAGTGACAGCGAGGGATACGTTATTAACGCGGGATGGCAGGAGGTGTGTTCACAAATCCCTTTATCAGACAATGGGATTAACGCGCGTTCCTCCCGAGTGCCGCTTCAAAAAACTTACCTCTGAATCTACATATTCAGCAACTAGAGCAGCCCCGGTACGGCCCGACAAACCAAAGCGCTGGAGCAGTGTTCTGAAGGCCTTCTCTCAGGGCTCTGATAATGCAGCAGTGGCCCAAGAAGGCAGGGGGACAGAAGCTCTGGTGTTACTGGTGGGTTGGGGGACGTGAGCCTCCGAACTGCCGTGGGTGAAACAGGCAGCGGAGATTGCAGCTGTGTCCGAGGTGGGGTAGAGCAACACGGGAGGACGCTGTCCTGGCTCTGCCACCAGCTGCTGCTGGTTTCGGCAGGAGAGAGAGTGGCCCCAGGCAGGGCAGGGGGGAAATGAAGGGGATTTAAGGATAGGATCAGACCTAAACGTCCCGGTGAACTTCTGCTGAGTCCTGTGCAGCACCGGCCATGCCACAGCCTGGGTCTGTTTGTGTGCACTGGTCTGCGACAACTTTTTGTGGTCCTATTTCATATCCCGCCCAAATTCTATACTTTTTCTATTTTCTCCTATATTCTTTATATTTAACTGCTTTTTTAAGATGGAAACTGTGGTTTGATGTGGTGGTGTTCTGAAACATCTTATCTCTAGGAGTTCTTTGAGTTTAGAATATTATCAACCCCATTTTTTTACTATTACGAACATTTTACTTCTATTTTATGATAAAAGTAGAAGAAAATGCATCAGAGAGAGGTTTTCTATGAGCATCAGCAGAACAATGTTCTGTTTGTACGGGGACATGTGCCTGACTTAGCATCAACTTCTGCTTTGTATGTAGCCAACCACAAAGCTTATAAGCAAATATTGTTTAATCCAAAGTTTATCATGTTTTCTCTTTAAAGAAAAAAAAAATCCTTGAAGGGTATGGGTTGGTTTTTTTTAAGAAAAGAATGAGAAGTTTTTCTTCATCTTTGTTGTTAGAGACAAGAACAAAACTCCTGAAGCTGACACTGCTGAACCCGTCGGTGTTGTAAACACAACCCGTGGCTTTGTGGCACCAGCCTTTATAGCTCTCTCTCGTGTCATTCCTGCAAAGCAGAGACGAAGGAGCAGTTCCAACATGCAGAGAAACATCCCACCATTTGCAGAACCAGCTGGTTTCTGCCAGATGCTGGTTTCTGCATCCCTGGCTTTGGGAGGGAAGCGCAGCTGATTCCCGACCTGCTGCAGCTCCTGCCCCAGCCCCATGGGGAGGGGAACATTTCTAACCCTGGGTTTGCTGCCAGAGCCAGCACATCCAACATACTCTAAGTTTAATGCCCTCACAGCGCATGTGTTAATGCCCACCTACTGGAGAACATGCACAAATTTAAAGATTAGCAATAACACAGCAGAGTATATTGTGAGATAGGATGTGGAGTTTTATGGAGGGAAAGGATTAGTAGATATTGCAAAAAGCTGCTGCAGTAAAGGAAGTGCTGAGATTTTAATAACCTGAGGTATTAAGTTTTTTATCTCCGTTTCTTCTAAAGCTCTGCATCAAGGTTTTTTGGAACCATAGGGGGGATTTGCACACACGCCTCATCTGTTAATGGAATCTGGAGGCCGAGCAGAAACTCTGGGCATCTTGAGACAAGCTGGGACCAAACTTAGTGGTTCTTCTCCTCATACGAGTCTGGGGTGTGGGCTGGGCCATGGCCTGTTAGGAGTCACTGTTCTGTTCTCCTGACTTTCAAATGTCAGGGTAGGCTGGATCTGTGTGAGTCCAGCACATGCATCTCTCCCTTTGGACAACTGTAGAACATAGAAGAGCAGACACTGTTTACTCTTGTTTTGCTGCTGCAAGGCCAAAATTGGAAAGAATCAGCCTGGCATCAGTATGGGGTCCGGAAGAAAGCATCTTTATCACAAGCACTGACCATAGCTGTGGCACTTGCTGTGAGTGACTGTGTGTCCCTTCCACAACTCTTTGGGGAGTTTAAAAAAAAATTCTCATAATGGCACTAAAATGTGTAACTATTAGAATACAGTGACCTGCTGCTGTCCCTGTTCACAATGAGCCTTCTCTTGCTGGTTTGTCCCCAGGCAAATCCTGTGTGCGAAGTGAGAGAAACCTGTTAGAAGACTCCACAGTTTCATGACCCGATGCTGAAGAGAACTGCTCTGACCTCAGGAGCAAAAGATGTGTAATATCTTTGTTGGGCTAAAATACAATATCCTAGAGGTTAATCTCGTATTGGTGGTTGGTTTGTATCCTGGTGCACGTGCATTCTGTGTCCAAAGGAACCAATAAGGAAAATTTACAGGGAAAATTCCTTGTTTGGTTGGATTCACGTGGGTCTTTCCGGGAGAGCCCTGCTATGGAGGGATTCATCCAAAGAGCCAACGGGACCCCTATCCTGTTGGACCCTGCGTGTTCCGGGAGAACAAGGTCTGCAGGGACTGAGACGCTCCACACCAAAGGGTGGTTCACCCTCCACTTCTGATAAGGTAGCGTGGAGCCAAACGAACACAAACTTTTCCTTAAATGCCCCTGGGCTTGTTCGCGGGGTCAGCCCGGGCCAGCCATGGTCTGTGGTGGTGGGACTGTGCCAGTAGCAGTGAGAGCACATGAGGAGCTGGAGGTGGATATGGTAGCAATGGAGAGTAAAATATATGTGCAGGGAGCTTAAATCCTTAAATCCCAGGAGGCAGCCACCTTTTTTTCTAGCCTCAACTTCTTTTCTCAGGGATTATACCCAAAAAGAGAACATTGGCTCCCAGGGAATGCAGCCCGTACCCGGGTTTGGCTCTTTTTTCCCCGTGTCCGTGTGAGTCTGACCTCGCACAGATTTTTTTTTTCCACTAGATGGTGCTTGATGAGCATCTCCTGAGCGCAGGGCCCGGCGGTGGGAGCATCCAACCCGGCTCCGGGCCCTGTCATTCATAACACATCGCTTTTCCTCTGCTGAAAACAGCAGAAACAACAAATTACTGTTTGGTGGGAAGCCGGAGATGTGACGAGCTGATTCCTGAATTCACACGCTCATCTGCAGAGCGCCGCGGTGTCATAGATAAAATGAGGCAGATTTCCCATCTTTGAGTGTTTTTGTTCCGGAAGGCTGCAGCGTGGCCGTGTTCCAGCGTAAGCTTTGGGCTGTTTGGTTTGGGAAAGTCCCTTCCCGAGCGTGGCTGGACTCTGCTTGGCCCCAGCGCCGGTTGAGGGCAGATGGTCCCACTCCTCGGAAGCTCCGTGTCAGTGTGGCTCGTGTCAGAACTAACATTCTCTGCCAGTGGTTCTGGACAGATGTAGAAACTGCTCCGTGAGGGGCTCTTCAAAGAGGAAACTGCTAGTTCTTCATATTTTGCTGGAGCCTGATGGATATCAGAAGTTTAACTGCATTTCCTGGAAAAAAAAAAAAAGTTATCTGATTTTACTGTCTGCAAAGATGGGGGGGGGGAAACCCATCCCTTTCCTCCTATCTTCTGAAAATCAGCAATGAGCCTGCTGGGTATTTTTCTGAGTTCTTAAAACTGTGTCTGTGCCCTTCTCAACCTTGGTATATGCTAATTTCAGCTGATTTTATACTGTGTATTTGTACTTCCATGAGCGAAATGTTAAAGCTCTCTGAAGGGGAAAGGAGTTTCTGTTCGGGAGGGAGGAGGGAATTACCAGCTGCAGAAGGAATTCAGTGCTCGGGGAAGTAAAGCTTAAGGTGAAGCTGATGATTTTCCCAGACCTGGGCCTCTCTATGCTGCTGAGGGAATAATAAATCAATCTTTTTAAACAAGCTCACACAAGTGGAAAAAATGTGACTGTTCATTCCCATGTAGGTAAAAGCTGAGAACTTTTATTTGACTGAAATGGTCCTCTTCTAAGAATCGTTTCTTCTATACAGTTAGGGAAAACTGTTATTAATCTGTATTAATCAGTGTCTATATTAAAGCAGTGGTATGATACTGTGGGGAGGGAGGTTCCTGTAATTTTGAACAGTTCTGACCGTAGGATTGCACACCCTCGGGGGGATGGAGCCCACCTGGCTGGGTCCTGTGGGTCTGTACCGCGTCTAGCTCGGCCTGAATAGACCAAAACCTCCTGAAATCACAGCAATACCAATGGGAAACGCGCACAACAGGAGGGTGCACTGAGCGAGCACGGTTCCTTAGGGAAACATCAGGTAGTAAATATTATTTCCAGGCTATTTTGTTCTAAAGCAAAGCTTTAGTTGCTAGGCAATTTATCCGCCTTCAAATTCAAGATGCTCCTCTGGCTGAATTTTACTGATCACCATTAAACTCTGTCAAAGAGGTGTTTTCCCTTCTCCCGAGCAGGAGATGGGGGGTGTTGCTGTCGGGAGAGCAGTCCTGCTGCTGTACGTGAAGATTTCTGCCAGAACTGCATCAGGCATCCTTGAAAGCCCAGCACATTGGTGAGCTTTGCCAAGCGGAGCTTGACAGGGGGATCAGTTTTCTGCCTCCTCTTGCAAAGTGCTTAATTGTGATTGAGCCCCAAGTGATCAGCGATTTTGCGCTGTCATCCCCCCCGGCGAAGGCTGTCCTCAGGGATGGCTCCCACTGCGTTACCTCCCCCCACCCACTGGTTGCAGGGATAAAAAAATGTGTGCTGGGAACTCCCCAGAAGTGATGGGTGAGCGTTTTGGAGCCTGCCTCTGTGGCAGGCTGCAGCCACAAAAGACATTGCCTTTTTTTCCTCCTCTTGTTCTCTGGTTATTTTGCAAGTGCGTTTGGTTTCCAAAGCTGATGGTGACATTGTTTGCCTGCCAGTCAGCGGATCGACCATTCTTCTTTTAAATCCCAGGGATTTAAACTTACGCTCTTTAACCATTCTGGAAAAAACGTAACTTTACAGCCGGGTTCAGACAGACAGGGGCAGTGGGAGATGCCACTCCGGGCTGCAGGAGAGCTGCTTTTAAAACAGTCTGCGGTTTCGGGGGGGGAAAGGTTGATGGGCAGCTGGTAAAATAATAATCCACCTGATGTCTTGATTACGCTGGTTTGCCAGGGGCGCCTGAAGAGGCAGTGATAGCGCTGGAAAAGTGAGTGAAAAGACATCCTGCAAATGCTCAGAAACAAACATACCACCACTTCAGGGTCATCCCCCCAAGGGCAGTTTTCCTTTTCCAAGACTCATTTCTGAAGGGAAAAAAGTACTTGGATGCTGTTGCTGAGCTTTGGCGTTTCCAAAGGCATCCCCAGGGGTTAGATGCCAGACCAAGCTCACGCTGGCCACCGGAGCTGAGCACCTGAGAGCCAGGGAGGCAAGCACATCTAGGGCTGAAGTCAGAAGAAGTCCAGGATTTGTGCAGAAGGATGTCACGACTCTATCAATGACATCCCCAGGGCACATCCTCCCTGCGGAGCGCAGGAGCTGTCAGACAGACATCTCCCATCTCACTATTTAAAGCTGGTTTTTTTCCTATTTGTATGCACGGAGGGGGGCATACATGTTTTCTCTGGAAGGACGGAGCAGAAGAGCTTGCCTGGTGCTCCCAAACCCCTTTTATCTGGCATCTCCCCCCCTGCAGCAAGGGTAATAGCCACCAGGAGCCGGAACGGGGGGAGTCCTTCCAGTGTGACAGGGGGTGACACGCAGTTTCAGAGCACACTGTGAATAGGACTGCCAGGGATGGGAGATGCTGATTTGGAGGGTTAGAAGGTGGGGAGCAACTCACCCTCGGGGAAAAGGGCAGTGACAGTGCTAGGGATGGATGTGGGGCTCAGAGAGAGTCGGTGCAGAGCTCGTAGCCAAAGCCACGGAGCCGGTCCTTGGGTGCTGGGCTGTGTTTCTGTGAGACCGACGTTTGCTCTGGGGGGGGAAATGCTTCATCTCCCATCCCTGCCTTCCCTCCTCAGCCTGAATCCACCGCCTGCCCTCCCACGCTCAGCAGTGACTTTCTGAACCCTCTAATGCTCCTGTTTTCAGATGTATTTCCTTATTATTTTCCCCAGAGATGAATCTCTCTTGTCATTTCACTTCAGGCCATGCTGTAAGTTGGTGGTTTTTTTGTTGTTGTTGTGTTATTCTCTGTAAGTGCTGGTGTGTAACTGAGCTGTCACAAGAACAAATCAGCAAAATAATTGTCTCTGACGGGGTATTCACATCATGTAACTTCCCGTGTCTGCCACAGATATTTAAGTTAGCCAGAAAAACTGCTCTGAATCACAGAAAGGCTTTGATTTTTGAACGTGTCGCAGGGCTGAGTGTTGCTTCTCTGTCTCAACTCCCCCTCAAGGTCCTGCTCCAGCCCTTCCCCACTTTGGAGGCAGTCTTGGCATTATCACTGTCTCCAACCCAGAATATTAATGGACTCTTGTGAAAAACAGAGAAGAGATCAAGATAAATGTCTCAAAACAAGCCTTCCCCTGCTCCCTACTCACTGCCCTGTTTAGTGGCTCCAATTCACACCCAGGGATGGGGCTGAGGGTCTGGTTTCCAGCCGGGGTTGCCTTCGCCTGGGCTGCTCGGCAGCTGGGATGGGTTGTGGTGAGCTCCATCCCATCTGGGGCCTCCAGCTCAGCACTGCAAAGCCAGGCAGAACTGGTAATACTGGGGAAGATGTGAGAGACTGCACTTCTCACGCGGGCATCTTATTTAGGCACAGAAAATTAGGCTGTCTGATTACATGCTGGCTTGTAATTTGTCCTGTTCTCCCCTCGCTTTGATCTTGGAAGGAATAAAGACTAAATTTTATTAAATGCGTTCAAGTATTTAACTATGCAATTAGGAAATGGAGTTTGAAAGTCCCGCTAATTGCCTGTCTGCACCATTAGCCATTTAAATAGTTAAAAAAAAAATCTATCCCCTCAGTGCTTGACCCTGTTTCCTAGAGCATCTTCCTTCCCCTCGGGCACCCGGCCAGTACCCGGGCTGTGAAGGCGAGTGAGTAACGTGGCGCAGGGGCTTCTGCCTTTGAGAAGACAGAGTTTCTCCTGCAGCCGGGGGGTTTCTTTCTCCTCCCACTCCACCTGCAGCCACGACACCCTCGCTCTCCTGGGGCAGACAGATTGACCTCAGCCGTGAGCGAGGGAAACGCAGGGCATCGACACGGGGAGCGTGTCTGTGCTGGAAGGGGTGGTCAGGAAACAGAAAGCTCTGGGGTTTCTCTCACCCCCAGCTCGCCAAGATCGGTTTCAAAACCACTGCCTTGCAGAATGCCCAAGATTGACAATAACTGCAACGTCCAAATTCGCTGCCTAAAACCGCCATCAGGTTGCAAGGAGGACTCCCTCAATGTGTCACTTGCTCTTAGTCTCCTTCCCTAATCTGCCGCTGAGGGCTTGGGAGGGCTCCTCCAGGCCAGCTGCTCACACGGATGGATTTATGCACAGAAATATTTTCATATGTGATCGCTTTATGGCTTTCCCTGATAGAGTCAAGAAAGCCATCAACCTCAACCAAGGTTTTAAACTAGCAATTTTGTTTAGATAACATAATTACTGCTAATAGTATATATGGTTGAGGAGAGGGTTGTACCCAAGATTCAAGTATGAAGATATGTAATTTCAGAGTAGCTTAAAATTTGTGGCTAATGCCAAATACAGAGAGAAGTAAAGATTTGTGCTGTTCTTAGGTAGCCTTTAGTACCAGAAAACTGCAAGGTACTAGCTAATTATCACTCTTATTAAATGTCTGCCTTAGTGCAGAATGCAGCTTATGAGCTTTAAAGCTTACACTAATCAAGAAGCAAGATCAATCGCTGATGTAGGTCACTTATAGCTCAGCTGATACGTAGCTACTCCTCATTGATGCTACCACTTAATCATTTATATTGATGAAATAAAAAGTTACAATTCTGAGATGTGAAGTAGGGGAATAATTGCGTTTTGATTATGAGGAAGTCAGTCGCCAGCCCCATCTGCACAAACACTCGAGCAGATGAAAGGACAGAAAACGAAGTGGATTCAATGACACATCATCTGAATTGTCACTTATAAAAAGTATTGGAGCTTCCATGTAAAAGTCTTGATTGCTGTAATAGTGTTATTTTCATAGAATCATAGAATTGTCTGGGTTGGAAGGGACCTTTAAGACCATCTAGTCCAACCAGCAACCAAACTCTGATAAAAAACCATCACTAACCCATGTCCCTCAGCACTATGTCTGCCTGGCTTTTGAATACCTTCAGGGATGGTGCCTCAACCCCTTCCCTGGGCAGCCCATTCCAAGGCTCAATAACCCTTTCAGTGTAGAAATTGTTCCTAATCTCCAACCTGAACCTCCCCTGGCACAACTTGAGGCCGTTTCCTCTTGTCCCATGGCCTGTTCCTTGGGAGCAGAGACCGACCCCCCCGGCTACCCCCTCCTTTCAGGGAGTTGGAGAGAGCGAGAAGGTCTCCCCTCAGCCTCCTTTTCTCCAGGCTGAACACCCCCAGCTCCCTCAGCCGTTCCTCACAAGACTTGTGCTCCAGACCCCTCACCAGCTCTGTTGCCCTTCTGACTTGTGGTTTCTATGGCTATCCCTGGGAAGTGCTTGCTGTGCTCAGGGAGAGACCTCGGGCTGACGCATGGAAACGAGTAAGGAAGAAATCAGAGTATGTCCAGCAAATCTAGAGTAACTCTGTGTCCTTCTGTGAGCTGCTGAGCGGCTGCTGCGGTGTGAGCCGAGCCAGGCAGGATGCAGGAACAACCACAAAGGCACCGATGAAACACAAAGAGAAAATGTAATCTCAATGCTTTGAGAATCAGGGAATCTGAGGCTGCAGCCGGGCAGAGGCACTGCAGAGCTCGGTCCTTGCTTACAGAGTCTTTCCTCGTTAGCGAGAGAGTCCTTGCTAGCGAGAGAGTGTCAAAACCTGCTGGTTTGCTCCTCTAGGTGAGGGATCCAAGCAGGCATACTTTTCCTCTGTTTTTTGATCTTCCTGACAGCAGGGCAGGGATCTTGGGTGTGTTGGGTCAGGTGCCTCCGAGTCCATCATGGGCCTGTGCTACCTAAGGGCTGACGTTCTACTTGTCAAGCACACAACCATTAGTGTGATATATCTGTTTTTCAGCACCTCCAGCTGCGAGTCCCTTGAGCGTGTTCACAATCCTCCTCACCCATCTTCCTTCACTTTCCCACAAACCCCTACTTATTTTGGTTCCCAGGGAGTGAAATTGCATTGTTTCCATGTAGTCTTCATGTTAGGAAAACTGTAGCCTTAGAAGTTTACAAACTTTTGTGCATGTTATTCATCATTCGTGGCTGATATTTACATCTCTGTTCTCTTTCCACGTGCCCTGGTGTAACAGGGGGGTGGTTTGGGGAGAGCAGCTCCAGAGCCGGTGTGGATCAGCACAGCCCCACGGATTTACAACCGGCTCTTGGTAACGGCAGCTCCTCCCCAGCACAGTTATACCAAAATAAAGCCTTACCATTCAGTTCTTGACTCCAATACCATAACTGACATCTACGTGCTTAAAAATGGGGGCAAGTGCTCCATGGCTGAGAGGCCCAGGGCTACTCAGCACGAGTCTAGAAGGAGAATATTGCAGGAAGAATCTAAAAGGATTGAGAGTTTATCAAAGCTTAGTCATTCACACTCTCTCCTTGGATTACTTGAACGTGTATTTTAATACTCCCTCCTCTCGTTTAAGTAACATTGAGGTCATGAACCAAAGCAGCAAAAGCAAGAAAGTTCAGTTAACGGTGACGTTGTCCTTAACTTGCCCTGAGCTGGAGAAGCGCCTCCATGACACAGCAGAGTCCTCCAAGGACACAGCAGCAAACAGCACTCGTGTTTCGCCTCTGGCAGGGTACAGCACAAGTGTAAAATAACTCAAATAACTGAGTTTTGGTTGAGAAGCATGGACCAGCGAAGAAATGTCTGAAATGGGCTGCTGGAGAGAGGGAGCCGGTTTCTGATCCTGGGTTCTTTACTTGGTGGTGCTGTCCTGGATGTGCCTGTGTAGAATAATTTGGCCAGGGTTAGAGAGTCCTGCGAAGGCTTGGTCTGCCATTCCTGGTGCTCACCAGCGATGGTTTTCCAAGGAGCGCAGTCAGTACTGGGCTGGACCCAAAACTAATTAATTTTCCAATCGCTTGTTC
Source organism: Calidris pygmaea (assembly GCA_003697955.1). Classification (NCBI taxonomy): domain Eukaryota; kingdom Metazoa; phylum Chordata; class Aves; order Charadriiformes; family Scolopacidae; genus Calidris; species Calidris pygmaea. Next base: position 1,677,687 of record QJSC01016343.1, read on the forward strand.
TAGAAGTTATTTTTAGTTGATCCTGACCTAGCTGCATTGTCATTTTGTTAAGAGCGGGCTGATAAAGTAATTCAATCGGATGTACGGCTACGCAGCGGAATCCATAAACCAACCTCTTGTGTAACAGGAGAGACGTGAGGAGAGTCACCGGGTGGGAGCTATCGTTTCCATCCCCGGTACTCACCGTATGAGGTTCTGGGTAACACTAAACGATCATGTTTCACGAGTTCTAACTAAACGCTTGTCAGGGATGATAAGCCTTAATTCTTGCCTTTAGCTCTGGTGTAAGGGCACATCTCTGCCTTGGGGAAGCCCGTTCCATTTTCCAAGCCCCTGCCCCAGGAGATCTGCAAGTCGGTGGCCACCTGAAGGTCTCACCACGTGGCAAATGGCCATTTCTTTCTCCCAGCTGCACTCTTAGAACTGACTGCCGCTGTTCAGAGAGAGCTCTCTGTTTGCCACAGGACTTGGCCCATGGCTGAGCCAGGTATGGAAAGTCACAGTGCAAGTTTTAAGGTGGAAAACTTGTCCTCACGCCTTTTAACGATTTGTTTAGGTCACAATTTTCAAATCGGCCGGCTTCAGATCCGTTTTCAAAACAGATCCTCCAGCATATGCCCTTTGAATCCATCCACAAGGATTTAAGAAGTGTTGATGTGGCCCTTCTGACAGGGGATACCAGCCACGTCAATGAGGGCACGAGCCCCCAGTTCATGCTGTGGTACCAACATGGGCAATCCTGTTGGGTCAGCAGCGGGAACAGCAGAGCCTGAAGTTAAGTGTCTGCCTGAAGTTGCGTGATGCCAAATTGGCACCTTAAATCTGCACTGAGGCCTCTTAACATAAAGCTGAGTGTCTTGGCAAGCTTATGTCCACATGAATAATAAATCCTGGTGACACAACCCCTCTAAGAAGAGCAGTAAGAGCTGAAGCCTCCTTAGTGGAAGCAATCTGCTTTGTTTTGTTTCAGTGCAGCCAGAATACTCGGAAAACCTTTCTATTTTGTTCTGCGCTCTATCTAATTATGGGAGTTTCTAAAAACAGTATGGTTCAGTCAGTACTCTTTTTTTTAACCAGCGCGTTACTTTATCTGGTTAGCCGTTTTAAGAGCCATCCACTTGCTTAGGGAAGTCTGTGTGTTTTGATTTTATTTCTACTTTGACTGCAGTCATCTGCCTGTTTATGCGGATGATTAAAGCCTTTAAAAGCCCTGATGGGTTTTTTTACTCCCTCCCTCCCATTACGTTCCAGATTTCTGCAAACGCAGACCAACGTGGGTCCCTCTGTTAAAGCAAAGGCTATTGTTAAACAGTAAATAAACTAAACTCAACTGGAGTTCTGTTACGATTAATGAGCCACATAATTTGAGTGGTATAAATAAGGAATGGCCAGAAAGCGGAGGAGGCTGTAATGGAGTCTTTTTGTAATAAGAGACTGGGTTTGCCGAAGCCTTTCAGCAGAGTGATTGTTTTATAAAGAGCCTCAAAAGCAAAGGCCCTGGGCTTGAGCCTGCTCCCACCTCTGGATTTCTCACATCGGGAGAATCCTGGGACTGTCAGTGGGACCTGGTTCTCCTGAGCCACAGCAGAACCAGAGGGGAGTCGGGTCCCGTGGCTGATATTGCCCATTGGTGGTGTCTTTCCACCTGGAGTGCAAAAGCGGGCGGGATTTCACACGAAATAACCATTTACACGAGTTACGTGGCTCAGACGTGTCCTGGAAGGGGAGGAAGCAGGAAAAGGGCACCTCGGCTTGAAGGTGGGACAATAGCATCCCTCGTGTGGGAGAGGGTCAGACAGAATCAGGGGAGTGGCAAGAAGGGATTGGAAGTGGGAGACTTGGTGGAAAAACCAGTATTAAACTACCTTGCCTCTGAGGTGGGGCAGTGTGATGTGTTTATGGTAGGTGTGTGCACATCAGCTTTAGAGAGCTTCTCAATGGGGCATCAGCCTATAGAAAATAAATGGGCATAGGCACTGGAAATGACACTGCACAGTAAGAGATGAGCAGGACGCTTTAGGCATCATCATCTATTATTGAGTAGATCTCATTCCACAGCAGCTTTACAAATGTATTCCAGGGCAGAGAAATGTTTCTATTACATTGGCTTTGATAACAAACAGCCAGAACTGGTTTACGGAGATCTTTAAGACACTGTCTTCCTTGGAGAATAGCGTGAGGTGGTGTGAGACACAGGACCAGGGCAGGAAAAGGAAATCCTGCCAAGGTGTGGCCGTACCCAGGACCCCTGTTGGTGCAGGCTGAGTTGAAGATACGCTGATAAAGCGTCGCCAACAAGGGGCACCGGACTCTTACAGCTGCTTCTCACTCCTGTCTCACGCTTTCCTGATGTTGATTTTTGACTGTGATTACTTGTGTGTGTATTGGCAGAAACTGGTGTAAATCATAAGGTTTTAGCTGTTCTGTTGTTCAGGTCTGTGTTCAGGTTTTAAATTATTATAAGTTCATGCCTATAAAAGGGACTTATTTCCGCCACCTCTGTTTGCTTTCCAAGCTGCATACTATCACTGAAACTTGTATTTTGTGGCTTACAGATGGTTTGGGGAGGTTTTTGAGGAGCTGTGTTCTCCATAGGCTTTGAAACTGAGGCTGTCTCTGGGTGTAAAATGGTGTCCAGGGCCCAGAGACAAAGACCAGGCAGAGTAAAAGCAGTTTGGTGTGAGCACAATGGCTGGAAGAGCCTCCTGAATTATTTCAGGCATTGCAAAGTGAACGGTCGTGCCCAGCTTGTGTGGTCTGTGACATGATAAAAACAGAAGTTTGTCACCCCAGTCCCAAGGTGTCCTTGAGCGGGTTGATGCAATTAAGATTCACGTTGTCTTTTTGTGGCCACCAAGTGCCATGAATCTCACGGTGCCGGTGAGAACCATCCTCGGAGAAGGACCAGTCAATGTCAGACTCGGAGCTAACATCTCTTTGGAGTTTTGCTTTCCCCCAAAGCTGAATATTGTGTCACCCTCTCATATTTAGATGCCAAATGCCACTGGGCAACAGTCCCCATCGCTCGCAGGAAGTGGTCTGTCCTCCTGTGGTGTTTCTGAGGTCTCAGAAATTACCAGAGAGCTCTTGGGACCTTGCTGGGGCAAGCAAATAGACACCAATACTTTTGCAAAAATACGCTATTGGCTTATTTTATTTATTTTTTTTTTCCTTTTTCACTGTGCTTTAAACTGAAAAAAGATCTCCTGTTTGTAGCCAGTGTCTGACAATGAACCTTGAGAAATGCTAATAGTGCTGATTAGTCTGGCTTATTGCACAGGAATATTTGTGCTTTATAAATACTGGCCACCCTCCTCTGGAACGGTTCAGCTTGGGTTTGGTTATTTTTCCCATCCACGTTGACTTTTCCCCTGTGGCAGGTGTAGATGTGTGCGGGAGCCGAGAGAGAGAGCAGCAACGAGCTTCCTGGGGGAAATGGCGAGTGACTGTATAATCCACCCAGAAGTGTGTTCATAATTAATGCTAATTCAAAACAACCAACAAAAAAATCAGCGCGAATTGCATGTCAGGGCTGTGTAAGATGGGTGTGGAGATAAAACATGAACACAGCCCATATCCTGTAGCCTGACAAAGGAAGTGTAAGAGGCTCCTGTTTGTTTTCTGGCTGCCAGCGCCTGTGATGGACCGTTCTCTCCACCTCGAGACGCAGCCCAGGGATTCCAGAGGTATCAGTCTTCCCATTCGTGATTCATTGGTGCCAATGATGGGAAGCTGAGTGTGGAACTACCAAGGCTGTTACCCAATTACTTCTCTGCCCCTGGAAAATTGTGTGGCTTCTCCGTTCCCTTCCAAAGCTCGAGGCTGTGCTGGAGCCAGAGCCCCCTCCAGCCTGAACATGCTGGGGCAGGTCCAGGAGAAGCTGGATCCATCACAGAGCATCCAGGGCTGTTGAGGTGGGAGGAGCACCCCATCATCCTCCCAGGTGGAGGCTGGGCTGAAAACGGGCTGGTTTTCGGGAGTGACATCCTTTTTCTGCTTCCTGCATGGAGGTGTGAAGGAGCTGCGGGGGGGCTGAGGCTTTACCCCAGCTCGCTCCACAGCCAACACTGAGAAAAGTGAAGTCCTCAGCTTTAGGTTCTCCATAATGGCACAGCTAATGTCAAACTCAATGGGAAAGCTGGTCTGGGCAGCAAAAAATAAATAAGTCAGGTGTGAGCTTGGTGGGTGTCCAAGTCCTATTCCACCTGGGTGAGAGTGGAGCAGGGAAGGACCGAGAGGTAGGGTATCTCCAGCCTCCTCACCCCGGCTGCCAAACTGCCCTGTTGGGCTCATCCATAGGTGTTGGGCTCTTTGTATTTCCTTTTTCTTTCGGATTTTTGATCAATAATGTTTTATTCATTCCCCTTCTGGCGGCCTGATTCCCCACAAAGCAGCCCCAGCCCGTGGACCAGGCTGGAGGAGTGAACGGAGCTCTCGGGAAATAAACAAAGCTCCCAGGGAAAACTGCAGAGAGCTTAATCCGTTTAGGGGATTAACGCGAAGGTGACGTGGTGACTAGACAGTTGTTTGTAAATATTTACATAAATAAGACATCTGACAGTATTGGGCTCTCTAGACTTTGAATTCAAACTCCCAAATCCAGTGGGTACCTTAAATCAGGTTCAGGTTAAACTCTCGGATCCATTTTTAACAAAGTGACCGGAACAGCTTCGTAAGGGAGGGCTGGGCTCCCCCTCATTTGGAGTCATTAAGTAAATAATTGGTTCTTTTTTTTCCTAGTAAGGAATAAAAATATCTGGTTGCACCAAAAAATAGGGTCTGCATGTGGGAGGTACCGAGTGAAACTGCAGGAAGGAAGTTTAGGCTGAAAGGTCTGACTGGCCTGTGAATCTACAGCATCATTAACTACCGAAATAAATGCTTTAAAATTTACTTAGCAATTCCTCAGCGGCTACTGAAGAGAGACTCAAAAAAGCAAACGGTAGAAATGTGATGAAAACAACATTATGGCAAGGCACAAAGCCCTCATCTCCCAACTCGCCAGGCCGCTGAGCACCCCGATGCAAAGACTGGAATAGATAATTTTCCTACCATCCCTGGAGGTGTTTAAAAGCCAGGCAGACATGGGTTAGTGGAGGGTTTGTCAGTGTTGTGTTGATGGTTGGACTCGATCATTTGAAAGGTCTTTTCCACCTACACGATCCTGTGGTTCTGTGGTTCTCAGCCCTGCCAAAGGCAGAAGAGCTTTGGCCGCTCACATATCGCAGAGCTTTTCTGTTAGAGGAGACACCAACAGAAAAACTGTTGCTCAGCTGTGTGCCATCATTGTCACTGTAAAGGGCACTGGCATCTGAAAAATATCTGACAAAGTGACAGCTTGACAAGGACGCGAGATGGTGAATTAATTTACCTTGGCAGAAGGCTGTTGGTGAATATTTAAATAAGTTAATAGTCAACATTAGAACCCTGAAACCAAATACGGGCTGGCAGCAGAAGAGAACAGGTAAATCTGATATCTAAATTGTACTGTTAGTTGTGTGCTTCAATCTTGGAGTGAAAATCAGATTCTCAAGTCTGAAATAAGAGTTAATAATCTTTCCTTGCAGATTTGTTTCTGAACAACAGTCTTTTCTATCAAAAGAAGAATTTTTCCTTTAATTTATGTGTGCCTTGACACAGGTAAGTACCCAGTTCCTTATTCAGCTCAAAAATATATGTGTTCAAATGGAAAGATAGGTAAGGTCAAGAAAGATAAATCTATTAAGAATAAATAAACCCCATCTGGGTTGGTTTTGATAAATTTTGAACGTGTCCATAAGTCCTTCAATTTCTCTGGTCTTTCTCCCAGAATGTCAGGAGAAACACCTGCTGGGCTGAGTGTGACAGACAGACAGGAGCATGACACTTTGGGGTGGGTTTCCTGGTGGTTTTGTAGCCAAGCTTTGTATTCCTGAGGGTAGCATCAATCCAACGCCGGAGCTGGAAATGCAATAAAATGAGAAGTGAAGGAGGCCCATAAGGAAGTCCATAAGAGGTGCTGGAGCGGGTCCAGAGAAGGGCAGCGGAGCTGGTGAGGGGTCTGGAGCACAAGCCTTGTGAGGAGCGGCTGAGGGAGCTGGGGGTGTTCAGCCTGGAGAAAAGGAGGCTGAGGGGAGACCTTCTCGCTCTCTCCAACTCCCTGAAAGGAGGGTGTAGCCAGGGGGGGTCGGTCTCTGCTCACAAGGAACAGGCGATGGGACAAGAGGAAATGGCCTCAAGTTGCACCAGGGGAGGTTCAGATTTGGAGATTAGGAACAATTTCTACACTGAAAGGGTTATTGAGCCTTGGAATGGGCTGCCCAGGGCAGTGGTTGAGGCACCATTCCTGGAGGTTTTCAAAGGACGGGTTGACCTAGTTCTTAGTGACATGGTTTAGTGATGGTTTTTTATCAGAGTTTGGTTGCTGGTTGGACTAGATGATCTTAAAGGTCCCTTCCAACCCAGACAATTCTGTGGTTCTACTCTACGAAGGTTAGCAGTTGTGTGGATGATCTAACCTCAGCTGTTCACTGCTGCACTTTCTGGGTCACCCGCAGTGTCGTTTTGGCACTAGGCAGGAGGGCTCGCTCAGCTGGCACCAACCCATTTACCTGCAGAGTATCATTAAAAATGTACAAGTCGGACAACAAGCTTTGTCCCTGTCACTTTCGGGTACTTTCAGGTGGCATTTCTCCAAGGGGCTAGCGCAGCTCAATAACAATTGGTTTAGCCATCTGTGTGCTCTGTAGTGAATTCTTTGATTAACCCAGAATCCTGTTTATCTCAAGAAAGGCTCCAGGGTGGCCAGGCAAATCAGTGCACTGGAAACTAGCTGTTTTCTAAGGATTACTCAAATCCAGGTGAATAACAAGAGCTGGCGCTAGTCAAATCCATTTTCATTGTGAAAATGGAAGGGTGGTTCTTGTGGGAATCTGTTTGAGGTCCAATACTAATCAGTACCTTCATTAAGCATGCAGATTGGGGAATACTATGTTATATTTGCAGATGATACCCTGCTGGGAGGCACTTCGAAGGAGAAGAGCAGAATTCAAAACAATCTCAGTAAACCAGATAAATGTCTGAGTGGTGTTAAAAAATTATGAAGAAAAAAATAGGAATTACTTAAGAATAATAAATTGCTTGAATATTAGATGTGAAATGACTGATTTGGCTTGCAGAAAAACAAGTAACATGTCATAGTAGGGCATGCATTGACCAATAGTCAACAGGGTCATAGCTATGGGGGGAAAAACCCACTGTATCTTGTTATGGCTTATACAAATGTATGTAAGATAAGTCAAATTATTTTTCCACTCTGTGCAGCACAGATAAGGCCCCAGTTAAAGTACTGGCCCTGTTTGGCACTTGACAATTCGCAAAGGAGGTGGCCAACTGGTAAAAGTCCAAATGAGAGCAACAAAATTAATCACAGATTTTATGCTCAAAACTTGAGCAAACTGGGGGTTTTTCCTGGAGGTATTTCAGAAACGTATAGATGTGGCACTTCAGGGCATGCTCTAGTGCCCGAGACTGTAGGGGTGTTCTGTGTGTGTGTGGTTGGACTCAGAGATCTCAGAGCTCCTTTCCAACCATGAGGATTCTGTGATCGTGTGATTCAGGTTAAGAAAGAAGGATTGTTTTCACGTAATACAAAGCTATTGCTCAGTTTTGTTCCACATATTTGGGCCAGGATAAGAAGTAAAAAGTTTAACCCCTGGCAAATAAGGTCTTGGTTAGAGGTTGAGAAAACCTTAGTACTTTTGGGATGTCTAGCCTTTGTCATTGATTTTTGTGAGTAGCTGGATGACCAGGGCTGGCTGGTGCAGGAGTGTGGGGCTGGAAGAGCTGTGGCCATTTTATTTGCTGGAACAGTTGCTTAACTCACAATTATGTCAGTGATGTTGAAGTATTTAAATGTATTTGTGTGGAATGATCACAAAATGAACATGAGCAAAACAAAAGAAAACACAGTTACTTAAAAAACATGAAACGCTCTTGTTTTGCTTGCTATTGCTTGTCATCTAATAACATACTGTTGAGAACTATATGCTGTGCTCTGGCTGTACATGTGACTGCAGGATTGTAGTACCTGCCATGAAATCTGTAAAGTATGCAGCGGTGGCTGGTAAATTCATTATTCAAAAAGCTTTACTGTTAACTGTCATCTCATATCAGATTTGAAGTCTTCATATCATTATACGAAGATTTCATATCATCATGAAAGACAGGCAGACGTGGTGTGAGGGGCATGGGTTAGTGGTGGACATGGCAGTATTAGGTTGGACCTGATGATATTATAGGTCTTTTCCAACCTAAAGGATTCTATGATTATCACTGTGGGGCTGTCAGTCCCAGCTGTGAGAGAAGTGTGATTTGTGTTGGCACTGCAATAGCAGGCATTAAACCCATCGATAGAAGCGGGAAAGGTGACAGACACCTGAGCTCTGATTTCCATTGCCAGGCACTACGTTTTTGACCGCATGTGTTCTTTTAGCCTCCCACCAGATTATATTAGATATCCCATCAGCAGGGGTTAGTTATGCAAGGCAAAAGAGTACTTAGTTAATCTGCGTGGATTCCACAGGAAGAATTGCTATAAATATATATTTTGGTTTGTAAATACATTTACAGTGATTGTATTGGGTTTCTTCCATGTATACTTTAGCAAACGCATTCATGGGCAGGCACAATAGCAAAAAAAGAAAAAAAGAAAAAATAAATAAAAAAAAAATTGGAGAATATTTGCAGGACACACTCACTAATTCATAAACGTGAATACTCTCTGCTTAAGAATGACCTCTGGTTTAGCAACCAAGCAATAGCAGGAATAGTATATTAAATGTGAAACATCTCATTCTTTCAAAGCTTCCAAAGAGTAACTTCAGTAACATTTACAGAGTAGGGAGAAACCTCCCATGGCCTCTCACTGTTCCCACTCAAACCAATGAAAACCCTGTTATTTATTTCAGCTGGACCATTTCACAGCTATTTTAGCAATAAGGTTCATGTAATGAATCAATTACGTAAAATTATAGGGCATTTGTAGATAAATACAAAGACATTAAATGAACCGGGTAACTTGTATGCTGTGAACCCCTCAGCTGTAATACTTATCTTTTGCTATTTTGCACACTTAGAAATATTCCAAATAAAAGACACAGTTCAATAAGAGTCTTTTTCATAAAAACTAAGAATAATAATTGTCATAAGATGATTTAATTGATATGTGGACTATTTTATAAAGTTTCTGGTGAGTTTTATGAAGCTGGTAAATTCCAAAACATCTCCTGGAAATACACCACAAACCACAATCAGTAGCACACTCTCCCTTGTTTTTCTGAGTCCAGCATTTAAATCTGTGCAGGATCCTGTCCCTCCCAGCCATTTTTCACTGAGTCGGTGAAATAATTATACCAGTGGCACAAATCCTAGGGTAAAATCAGCAGCAGGGTCAGGTTGCCCACAGAGAATGTAGTGCTCCGAAGCCAGTACTGGTTGATTACTGACTAGTTTGTTTACAGCCATCTTTGCCATCTTCTGGCTACTTTGAATGGTGCAGTGTTGACGTAACCCCAGCCAACCTCTACTGCTATTAATAAAACACTGGAAACAATAGGTATTCAATTAAGAGCAGAGTAAAAAGATGTTTAAAGACCTCTATGTTTGTTCCAATAGGTGCTTCAACAGGGTGAGGTTTAACGTCTTATGGGACTGGGTACCAGTATAGCAACAGCATCAGTGAAACACCTTTGCTGTGACCATACGGTACGGTAAGGAAGCCGCCAGAAGGCTAAAAACCAGAGCTCTCATGCCATTAGAACCATTATCAACTGAAAATGTATGTCCTCAGAAAAAAAAGACAGGAGATTGGGAAGCAAAACTAAAAATATGCGGGGAAATCACAAAATATGGGAGATTTATAGATTTACAGCTGCAGCAGGCCTAGATGGGGAAAGTGAGACAGCAGAAAAGGGATTAGGATTAGGATTGCTTATGCACTTACATAACGCTTGTTCTAAATTTGATTACAGTACTCAGTAAAATGAGAACTCGGCATTCATCATGCACAGCAAGAAACTTCACATGTCAGCATCATCATTTTCATTTGCAAAAATAATTAGGAATCATTTGTAAAATGCTCCAATTATGTTAATCGGCCGATGTTTTGCTGCACTTCGAAGACCATAAAGCGTTGTAGGAACTTCAGACAGAGCAGCCATATGTTCCTTTGTCTCATATGGCTGCAGGAACATCATCTGTCACGTTCACAGCTATTTTTTTTTGTCTGCAGAGACCGCAGACATCCCTGCATGGCAGATTATTGCACTCTACTTCTAGAATAGCCAGCCATAAACGGATTTTTAAAATTAAATAAATACGTATACACACACTCAAATTTTGAGTATCCAGTTTCAGATCTGTAAAGCTTGAGTTAAAGTAGTGCTAAGCACTTCCTGTGATTTTATTCATCACTGTAGTTAGCTCTGAAGTTTGACTTTGAAACTACAGGCGGGTTTCTGAAACCCTGAGCCTACGTGACTTTTCTCGAAGCTTAGCCAGACGGGAACTGCAGAGGTGTTGTGGTATTGGTAGCACTATGCTCTCTCATGAGACTATACATATTCTCTTCTTAGATTGAATCAACTTATATGATGCTAAAAATTCTTTTAATTATGGTACTCCATCCTAAAGGCCAGGAAAGTCTCATTTCCCAAGAGTAGTATGTCTAACCTCACTTTATTATACTTACCCCAAAATAAAGACGGGGGAAAAAAACGCAACCAAACCCTTTTTTGTGGTTATTATTCAAAACAGTCAGTGCACGTCAGTGCTAAACTCAACTAAACGACAAGGTGCTGTGTCTAAGGGTGAGGAAAGCGTGACTGATGTGCACAAACGAGCAGGATGGGCTGGGGGGTCCAGGGAGCAGTGGGGTATCCCCAGGCTGACAGACCAGGATGGATCCCACCACCCTCGTGAGGGAGCGGGGCCAGTCTGGAGGCGGTGGCCACATTCAATCAAGAGACCAGCTCATCACGGTAACAGAGTTGGAATGAGGTCAGGGTCTGGACCGACAGGTCCATGGCTGGGCAGGGCAGGGGATTGGCATCCATGGTGTCGCTGGGGCAGGATGGGCAGCCCCAGGCTGCTGATGGGAGCCCCCAGACCCACGGGCAGGATATGGGCAGGGTCTAGGTGAGGCTGCTGAGATCCATCAGCACCCTCAGGGCCTGAGAGGGTGAGGGAGGAGAGCAGCTCTTTGGAGACAGGAATTCCTGGTGGACACGCCTACACTCCTGGAGATCATCCTGGAGACAGGGAGTGTGTTACTGTCACACATGTGAGTACTTGCTTTAGGTAGGAAGGATGGTGGTACTTAAGAGGCTGAAGATACTCATTTTGAGATGCAGATAGGCCCCATTGCAAATATCAGCTGGAGGTGTGACTAATTTATAATTTCCAAAGTGCCAAAAACTTTACTGTAAACACTTTATTGGAAGGAAGAAGTGGGTTGGCCAGCTTATTCTGTTTGGCAAATGCTTTTGCCAAACCCTTTTGCTGTATAAAATGCATCTCTCAGAAAAAATTGCTTTTACAGCTGTAATGAACAGTCTCAGCAGCGTTGAGTAAGTGCAAGCTTGTGATTTTGTCTTGATCTGTGAGACCTTCTCGTAGCCGCTGATATATCTGAAACCTGTGCTTATGGCCAACATTGGCAAAGCTCTTGGATTTTGTCCTCTACAGCCCAAGGTGGCTGGATCAGTTTTAGATGAGGCACTGAGATTTTCCCTACCTTTCTGAGGTGTCCTTCATGCCCCTCCAAGCTGTCTCTGCCGCCTTGGTAACCCAGACACGCCGGAGCCATGGGCTTTGTGTCTGAGGAGGGGGTAACCATCACTCTTTAAGCCACCTGTACAAAGCAGAGGCACCCTCCACCAGTTTCATCTCTCCCACCCCTGAGAAAGGGACAAACTCGCCCATATTGGGCAATATCCTGTCGCACACGCTGAAATGCTGGGGAGTTGATGAATTATCGCACTCCTAAATAGTTTTGCCTTTATCCCTGGATGAGCCAAGAGAAGGTAGGAGCCTTGAAGAGGAGCCTGGGGAATCGCTGCGGGAAGTGAGAAGATCCATAGGCAGCCGAGGGTTTCAGCATTCAACTGGGCTACAACACAGCACGGCAAGGAACACCTTGGGGAATGTCTGCTTCATAATTTGAGTGTAGTATGGGGAATTCTAAGATAGCTCTATAGGAGCTAGCTCAAATACTAGAAAAGCTGAGCCCTGGAAACACAAAAAACATAAAATATAGATAGACCCTCAGTTATGTCAAGCTTACTTCATACCTAAATCCCACTGAGATTTACGAACAAAGCTTTTTCCCAGTTACATGACTGGTAAAGTCTGAAGCAGAAGGTGCTGTCAGAAAACCACTATCAAATTGAATAATTTGTCCTCTAGAACACAGGAAAGGGAGGCTCAACCTCTACATGAAGGTGTTTGAAATCCTACCTCCCACTACCTGGAGAACATCCCCTATAGTAGATGTTGAAATATCTGGAAAATAAGCAATTAAGCCAAGAGAGAGCGTGTACAGCCATGAACAGAATTTCTCTCTTCCTTTCTCACAAAGATCTCAAACTGCTTTCCAAAGTCACGTACCTCGGTGTGTTTGCATTGCAGTCTTCATGGCAGGGTCCTGGGAGACTTCTGTCATGAGGCCTAGATACTAGTCCCTGTGTTCGTGCATTTTATTCTAAGAATTCAGTCATTCATTACCCGCTCAGCAGTCTTAACCGAGATGCTACAAAGTAGAAAAAAAACCCTCCCTGTAGAATATGAGATGAGTGCTTATTAAGAAATCCAAACATTGAGACGCGTCCCTTTCTGCCTGGCAATTTTTGACAGGGGCAGACCATGAGATGATCTATCAATGTGCCCAATAACCACTTAAGCATATAAATTGCAAAAGTAAATCGTTGTATGAGGTTGAGTATAAGAATGAAAGACTTGGAAAAGATATATTTTTAGAAATCATTAAATAGAGTTTGGAGAAAAATTCACATTTTACAAGGATATCCATGTTTATACCACAGAATAGCAAAATGATGTCACTGTTCAGAATATAATAGCAATTAACTGACTAATCTTAACACATTTCCTCACAAAACCCTCTTTTGCAAGATGATGACTGTTCCAGTTCCCATCAAGACAGGGCCATTGGAGATTTTCCAAACCTTACAAGCTTTGGGCTTCAAAACTTAGCCCTTCCTTTAAAAAAAAGAAGAAAAAAAAAAGGAAAAAAAAAGAAAAAAAAAGAAAAGGGAATGAACCAGCAGAAATGAACAACAAAAGAATGCACTACTGTGTAGCTCCAGTGTGAGCTGGAATCTCACATCTTGGAAATGTCACCTTGTGCATCCTGTAATTTAATCTGCTCGTATTTCTTGCAGGGCACCAAAAAAAAAAGAAATAACAAACTATACACAAAGTTTTCCTTTAAAAAACTCAGTTCGTTTTCTAACTCTCTTACTTTTTCCCTGAAGACCGGTTGTTGCAGGTGAGAATCCACATGTGTGTTTAGATGAAGGGCCTTGTGACTGAAAATCAGCCACTGATGATCTTCGTATAATTGGTGCTTCAGCCAGTAATTGAATGCGGGTGGAATAAAGATGACTTGAAGAAACCCTGTGTCTCTCAGGCAGCTCTTTCTCTCTACGGATTAAAAACAAACCGGGCATTTTTATAGTTAGTGTACATTTTTAATTAGCTCTGTAGTTACCTAAGTAAATAATGCATAGATTAAAATACTCATTTTAAAGAAATGACAAAATACTTAATTAAAAACAGAATAATGAGTGAGAGGAATTCTCCACCAGGAAAACGGTGAATGCTGAGGAGCTATTACTAGTCTTCTGTTATGCAAAGTGACATCCCTTCTATCAGGTACTAGATGTGGCCATATCTCCTGGTTGCTCTGATGCTGGGACAATGGGGCTGCCACCATAGATTTAGATGGTAGAGAAGCCGGACAGTTGGGAATCCTGGCCAAAGACGGAGATATTGATAAAGCAATTGGGAAAGAGATAAACCCTCTCAGTCTCTGGAGGCAACTGCTGTCAGCTGTAAAGGGCAGGTAACCCTTTAAGGGTGATATCAAATGCCATCCAAGCAAATGAAGCAGCATGGAGAAAGATATTAAATAGAAAATAAAAGAAATCACCAAGGCAATAGCCGAGCAAAACGAGGAAGTAGCTAAGAAAAATTATAAACTGTTTGAAAAACTGTCTGGGATGGAGAAAAAATATCCCACCCTTCCCCTGAATGGGCCCATGCCTCAGTCATTAAGAAAAAACACCCTCCTATAAAACCAATTCAAGAGAAATAGAACCCTCTCTGAGATTTCCTGTGGCTTTGCCTCTGCAACTATGGAGGGGACATGAGTAAATGGGATAAAAAAACCACAACAGATTTGTGGCAACGCTTTGCCAGCTCCTGCTGAAGAACGGCCCCAGAACACCATGCGAGGGTAACACAAATGCAGGAACATTTCGCAGAAGAACAAGCCCAGGGAGTAACATCAGCGGCAATTTGATGCTTGCACGTTCAGGCAATGATTCTGTGGTTACCAATGCTTAGTTTTATAAACCTAAAAGTAGTACCAGCGATTACATAAGAATTACTCATGCGCTTATAATTAAAAGCTTGCTGGACCTAGCATTTAAGTGCGTGCTTTTATGTTTGTGTGCATATTTTTATATCAGACAACATTCGTGTCCTCATCTTGCTAAACAAACATCTGAAATCATTGCTCTTGCAGAGTGTTCCTCCACTGGGGATCCCATCGAGAAAGCCTCAGCAACGGGTTAAACCTAATCTTTGGATCAGAAGGTGACTTTTTCCTTCAGCAGCTGTTTTTTTTTTTTCTGTACAAGCCAACTGTGTAAATTCAGGTGAGGCTTCAGGGCAGTATTTTAAAATGGAATCTCTGAGATGGGAATCTTAATTCTTAATACAGCTGACCTTTGATTTTGGGAGCTTTGGAGTGTTATTGGCTAATCAATATCTGGCTTGGCTGCTCCGCCTCGGTTTTTTTCCTCTGAAAACTATTTACCTCTCAAGGGTGAGATGAAACTTCATAAATGTCTAGTGCAGGCTTTCGAACGGTTTAAAAAGCATACAGTTTTACGAGGCAGAATGCGAGGCAAGGATATAGTTCTCTTGGAATTTTGCTGTTCATTGGAAAAGGAATATGGTCAGAGCCTTCTGCTGCATCCAGGAAAATAATTTCATCCTCTCGATACGCTTTCATCCCCTAAAATATATACTTTTTTAAAATGAAAAATACAAACTGCAGGGTTCAAATCACTTGTAAATTGTGTCCGAGTGTTGTCTGGTGAGACAGTGTCGTCACAGCGAGGTGGAAGAGGAAGCACGGAGCAGCTTTATGTAAGATCCCTGCAGGAAGCGCAGCTCCTGCTTGAGTTGGGCAGGGACGCGGCCACGAGTACGCTGGCTCCTCGGAGAAATGGCACTCGATTTTTAGAGCGTGGTGGTCAGGACCCTGTTCTACATCTGCTGATAAAGGAGGAGCAGGAGAATATGGAGCGTATCAGTTCAGCTTCTGGCTTCAGGCCACGCTCCGGGCAACGTGCCACCGCTATGAAATCACTCTGTTATTTTAGACCTCACATTAGATGGAGAGGGTAGAGCAAGCTGTTTGAAACTCAGCTTTGATGTATTTAAATGTTTTGAAATAATGCTTAGCATTTAATACAGAGTTTTGCTAACATTAGCTTTCCTAAGTGCCTGATAAAAATAGTCTTATTCCCCACTGTTTTAAGGCTATTTTTCTAATTAAACGCCGACGCTTAAGCCATCAGCATTCACCACGAGAGTCAGTTGTTCAGACATTATATCATCTATCTTAAATGCTGAATTATGTCCTAAATTTCTTACTGAAGACTGAAAACTACATTAGCTCTGTGGCAGATATGATTTGTCGCTGTATCTCCTAATTACCGGGAAACAAAGGGGGATGGCAGGAATAGCACTCTGATCTTCACACGCAAAAAGACTTCTCTTTAGGCCAGTGTCAAAGTTGTCATTGACTTCACTGACAACAGTATTTGGTCACAAATACCCTGGTCTTTACTGCTTAAAATAATCTCCTTTAGTTCTTAACCCCACAGGGATGGCCAGGAGCTGCAGACCCGTGTTGGCATGCGAGAGTGTTTGAAGCTGAATGTGCACTTGTTTTCGTAAGTAGTAGCTGGTTTTGGAGGAAAACAGAAGATTTCAAAGAGATCACCGCCTGACACCGACACATTTCAGCATCCTGGTGTAAGCAAAGAGCAGTTTGGCACAAAGCTGCCAGGCTCTGGAAAAGAGAAAGGCGCCGGAGCCTCCCGTGGGATACCTACACCCCATGCTCTTGCTTCTTAAGTTTAAATCAGGGGTTGTCAGGCCTCTTTTCAAAGCCTTTATTCCAACCTCTGCGTGTTCTGCATTTTTTTTACATGGGGCGGGGCGGGGGGGGAGGGCCCAAATAATGAAGTTTTGAAGTAGCTTCGCTTCACCAGACAAGGGGTGTCTTGGAGGCCCTGGCTGCTGGGACAGGAACATGGGGCTGGGGGTCCTGTGTGGGCAGGGAGGGAGGGATATTTCCTGCTGTCCCTGCCGGAGGCCACCTGGACTTGGGCCACTTGCCCAAGGGATGGCCCTTGTGGTCCAGAGGCAGCAGCTCCCCCAGTGAAGAAAAAAACAAGGGAAGTGAAGAAATGAGGACCAGCACTTCAACCCTCGCAGACAGGGGCAGATTAGGCATTTCACCCCACTCTTCCATCCCTTCATCCCCTTCCTCCATCCCATCTTCTCCTTCCTCCATCCCCTCTCCCCCATCCTCCATCCCCTCTCCCCCATCCTCCATGCCCTCATTGCTTTCCTCCATCCCTTCATCTCCTTCCTTCATCCCCTCTCCTTGCACCTCCATCCTCTCTCCTCGTCCCCCCATCCCTTCATCCCCTTCTTCCATCCTCTCATCCCTGCTCCCTCATCCCCCATCCCCTCTTCTTCACCGTCCTCCATGCCCTCATCCCTTTCCTCCATCCCTCCATCTCCTTCCCGCATCCCCTCTCCTTGGCTCCTTCGTCCCCTCATACCTGTTCCTCCATCCCCTCATCCCCTTTCTCTATCCCTTGCTCCTCCATTCCCTCATCCCCTTCTTTCATCCCTGCTCCTCCATCCCCTTTTCTTCCCCTTCTTCCATGCCCTCATCCCTTTCCTCCATCCCCTTTTCTTCCCCTTCCTCCATGCCCTCATC
>QJSC01016343.1:1695005-1769683 GCA_003697955.1 Calidris pygmaea
TCATCCCTTTCCTCCATCCCTCCATCTCCTTCCCGCAGCCCCTCTCCTTGCTCCTTCATCCCCTCATACCTGTTCCTCCATCCCCTCATCCCCTTTCTCTATCCCTTGCTCCTCCATTCCCTCTTCCCCTTTCTCCATCCCCTTTTCTTCCTCTTCCTCCATGCCCTCATCCCTTTCCTCCATCCCTTCCTCTCCTTCCCGCATCCCCTCTCCTTGCTTCTCCACCCTCCATCCCCTCATCCCTCCTCCATTCCCTCCCCTCACACCCCGCCCCTCTTCCCGCCTCCCCCCGCCCTCAGACGTCACTTCCTGGGGGCGGGCAGGCGGCCTGTGATGGCGGCGGCGGGGCGCCGGGGTTTCGGGGCGGGCTGTGCCGCTCCTGACTCGGCGTCGGGCCCCTGCGCCATGGCGAGGAGCCGCGGCGGGCGGCGGGCCTGAGGCGGCAGCGGAGGGCGCGGCACTGCCGAGGGGGCCCCGCCGCGGGGGCCGCCACCCGCCCCGCCGGGGATGTTGCGGTGGGTCCGGCAGCAGCTGGTAAGTGCCTGCCGCGGGGAGCGGCGCCGCGCACCGCCGGGGGCTTCCCCTGCACCCCTCGGCCCGGCCGGGCACAACCCTCCGGGGCGGCCCCGTCCCGCTGCCTCTGCCCGAGGGGCCGGGGGTGTGAGGGAGGAGAGGCCCCCGCGGCCGGCAGCGGGGAGGTGCGGGGCCGGGGAGAGCTGCAGCCTGCGCTTGGGCCGCTGCTTTTTTTTAAATTTTCTTTTTAAATATTTGGAAGGTTTGGGGGTCTTTTGGGGTTTTTTTGTTGGTGGTGGTTTTGTTTTGCTGTTGTATTTTATTTTTTTTCCCCTTGGAATCCCGCTGGCAGAGGGGGAGGCGCCTTCCCTTACCTGTGGCCCCCCTTCGGGAAGGGCTCCCCAAACTTCCTTCCAGGCGGGAATGACGGTGCCTTTTCCCGTGGAGCGACACTTCAGGGATTTGCTGCTTCTCTTCCTCCTTCACCTTGCGAAACCTCCCCGGGCTTTTCCCCCTGCTCTGCGCCTGTCTCACCCGCCTCCATTTCCCCGTGCCCCGGAGCTTTGCAGCCCTCGCCCCTGCCCGCACCTCCGGGCTTTCAAAGGGATGAGAAATGCAAGAAAAAACATCCGTGAAGCGCTTGTCGGGGGGTGAAACCACTTGAAAAAGGCTGCGGAGAGAGGGTGCCTGCCTCTGGACAGGCGCTGCCTCCCGTGCTTGTGTCACACCGTGCGAGGGAGATGAGGCTGTGCCGGCTGCCGTGCTAGAGCAGGCAGGGACATTGAGTTTGGCTGGGCTGGTTGGCGTTCTGATGTGATTAAAGGGCTTTCTGTGCCCCCCGCCAGCATTATTTCCCTTGCGTTTTCTCAAGGGGAGAAGTTAGTTCTAAATGCTCTATTTACAAACTTAGTTTTTCCATTCATTGGAGTTGCCTTGCGTCACAGGTGTTGCCCAGGTTAGTACAAGAACTCACATTACTTAGGTTTTTATATTTTCATAGGGAAAGTTTGTGTCTCACTAATGATTTGTTTAGTTTGTTACATCACGTTTTACAGAAAGAAAAAAAAAAGATAAATTCTTTTTTGGGTTGTATTTTTTTTTTTTTTCATTTTTCTTCCCCTGCCTTCTTTCCCATGGCTATGGATTTCCCCAGATCTGTGTGTGAAGCACCAGGGTTGTGGTGATGCTCAGTGTGCCAGCTTGAGAGTGCTCCCTAGTTCTGTGTGACACCAGGAGTTAGTGACCTAGAAGTTAATTGCTCTGCCTGAGCTCGGACTGCGCTCTCCCCTTCTGTTACAGTCATTCGCCAGTTTTTTAGAATTAAGGGCTGTTTGACGTAATGTAGCTGTCAGTTTCCCCCCTGCAGGTGGCTTGAGGTTTGTGTGTGGTTTTTAAAGCAGCGTTTTGTAGAGTTTGGGGTTGCATCGGTGCTGGGGTTCACATACCAAACATGAGTGCGTTTCTCTCTCTGCAGCTACACCGAGCAGCTTTCCACAGATACGTTTGCCCTGAATAGAAAGTAGAAAGTCGGTGTAAGGCGAGGAGGAAGAAGCCCAGCAGTAAGAGGGTTTTGTTCTTCTAAAGGAAACTGCTTGACGGGAAAATAACCGCTTAAAACTCACGCTAGTTTTGACAAAGAATTAGTGTAGTAGAAGAAGGGGATAATAAAAAGTCAAGATGCTTGAACAGATATTTAAATATGGGATTAAGGAAAAAAAAATATGTGAAGGATACATGTCTTGTGTTTACTTTTCTCTAAACCTCCCTGTTTTGGCGTTAATGGGTTGGTTGTTTCATAGCTCATAAAGGTGAAAAATGGCCTAAGATAGGTATCACACCGCCTGTGTCTTCCGAGGGACACTCGGACAACTCATCCCTCTCTGTAATTGTTGGTTTAACATAGAACCCACCATACGTTTGCTTCTCTGTTTGTCCACGATGTTTAGTTTCTGAAAGGATGTCAAAGGGCTGAGAACCTGGGGAAAGGTGCTGAGAAAAGAATCTGAGCGAGTGGGAAGAGTGGGGTGACAGAAATCGGGCTGCTTTTACTGTGGATGGCTGTGGAGTTTAAGGAGTACTCTGACTATTGAAATCAAAGGCTGGCAAAATCCGTGTCTGATGTATTTCTGGTGGGAGAAGAGAAGAATGTGTGGGTTTGGGTGCCTCGAGAGCATGTATTTGTACCTGGGCTTGATGCGGCAACAGGTTTTGAAAAAAATGTTCTCTTCCCCAGGAGAGGGCTGGAACCAGGCAGGTACGTGGGAGTGATTTCAGTGGGATGATGTAGTAGTACAAAAGAAAAACGTTGGTGTGCAGAAATGTTGGAAAGTAGTAGGGGATTGGGGAAAGGGGGAGGGACTGGGGCTTTGCTGGAGGTGCTTTTGGGTGGTTATTAAAGTGCTCTGTATGAAATCAACCGATGTTTTGCAATTGCTTGTGTAAGAGAACAGTATTTCATAGACTAATTAACCAGACTGCCCTGAGTGTATATGATTTGGAGAACTTAGGTTATAAAAGCGGTGGGGAGAGTGAAGAAGGTGGTCTTAGAAGGAAGTGATGAGAGGACCTGGTATGGAATTCACGTTATTTCAGCTAAGGTCTTGAAGTGGTGCCTTTGCTGTGCTTTAGTCTGTGAAAATCTCTGTGTGCCTGTATAGTATAGCTACATAAAGGGGGGAGTAGTCCTCTGAGAACAGGAGACATCCTGAGAATGTAAGACTTTCTTCAGCTTTATTATGGCTTTACAAGTCCCAGGCGTTTTTCTAGCTGAGGTGCTATTTGTTTTTCTGGTGGTTTGCTGTGTAACAGAGGTTGGTGACAGTAATGCTGTTCCTTCGTCTTCAGTGCTTATGGGGGGTCCCTTAGAAATGAGCAGTTTGGTTTGGTGCCTTGGCCTTCGGTGTGCTTTGTGTGCTCGGGAGCTGTTAACACTACCCTACACAGGGACTTGGTCGGTTTTTCTTCACCTCGTGCTGTCCCATGCTAAATAAATCACGTAGTAAGTCATTAACAGCATGCAGCTTTCTAGTTAATATTATTATAATATCATTATCGAGTTAGTGGTTGGAAGCACTTAAGTTGTAGTAGTAACAAATGTAGAGACAAACAGAGTACGGTTCATTGCTTTGAGTGAAATGCCCAGATGTTTTTCAAAGATAAGTTTTGAGCAGGGAAAGATGCTTGAGCTCTGTTACCTTGGGATCTCAGGCAGGCGGCAGGGCTGGGGGTTTGCTGAGGGGTGTGTAACACCACGGGCACAGCCCACTCCGCTTGAAAAAAAGCCGGCAGGTAGGCAGCAGTGGATGGGAAGCATCATTAATATTCAGGAATGGAACGGTACCTTTTATCCGTGTTTCCAGATCTGACGGGTGAGACCCCATAGCCGAGCTGTGGACGGCAGAGCGCTGTTGTGGCTCTCCTGTGGAAGGATTTGTGACAGTGTCCTGGTGGTGTACATAGAATCATAGAATGATAGAATCGTCTAGGTTGGAAGGGACCTTAAAGATCGTATAGTCCAACCATCAACAGGGAGCACGGGAGCTGCTGCGGTGGCATTAACAGAAAATACTGACAACCCCAGTTGTCTGGCAAGGAGGTCCCCAAAGCCTGTGATAGAATACCCTCATCTGTATGATCTTAGCTGCCTAATTTTGAACTGTTAGCCCTGTCAAATGAAGAAGGGTCTCTGGGTTTCCCTTCTGCTTCCTGTTAGGTGGAGTCTGAGCCTTTTGATCTCTTATACAATAGTCCGGTGATGCACAAGAGATACTGTATGGAGAGAACCCAAGAGCTACCTGCCTGGTCCCTCTTTTATAACTGACAGCTCAAGAGAAGCAGAATTGTGCTGTATCCAGCAGAGTATCTTCCTACAACTTAAGAACCTGAACGCTGTTGTGCACTGACAACAACTTTTACACTCTGCAGGGCGAGGTATTTGGGCAGATGCAGCTTTGAGATTTTACTGGAAGTCAAAGACAGAGTGTATAGATTAATTCCTTTGGATCGGTGTCTTTTAACTAGAAAACCTACTTACCAAATTGTTGTATTTCATGGTTATAGGAGGGTTCAGTCTGGAAGGGACATCAGGAGTTCACCTAGCCCTTAAGTTATACATGGCCTGTGCTGAGAGGGGATTACAGGGAGGGTTTGACTGTGCTGCGGTGGTTGTACCTGTCACCCTCCACGTTCCCCCCACCCCCAGGACAATATCTGGGAGCATTCCTGTTCATCGTTTGGGTGCATTCTAATGAAAAGTTTTCTTCTACTAATATGGGAAATGTCCTTGAATAGATTAGCACTTAGGGGACTGTATTTTGGGGGTTTTCTTCCCTTTCCTTCCAGGTGTTGGTATCTGTAAAGCTCTTCTGCGAGGGGCGGATGGTGTTCTGCGATAACTTGTGGTTATTGGCATTCTGAACAGGGTGCACAGCATTTCATCTTGTTGTTTGCACGGAGGTGTGTATTATTTTCACTTAATCATTTTAGAGAATTGAAACAGTGCAGTTTGTCTTTTTTATCCCTGAAAAATCCCCTGTATTTTTTGAACGCTGGAAATACTTTGAACCAATCCAATGACTGAGAATCCGAGCTTCTGAAATCACATTGCTTTTCTGGAGCACAATCTTCCCCCTTGTTTCTTACTTATCATTGAAGCCTATTCCCCCTTTTGGCTAAAATTAAGAGGGTTGTTGTTACTGTATACCAGAAAAATAAATGAGTATTTGCTCTGGTTCTGAGTGCCCAGCCAATCCCTCCCGCACTGGCACTGCGGGATCGGGGCGATGTGTGTTGGAACAGCCCAAAGGCTGCCCTCCTTTGCCTCTTGTAACTTCACACAGGATAAAACGTGGCCTTATTTATTTGCTAGATACCCTGTGATCAGCTGAACTAGTCCTCCCCTTGTGTTTGGGTCTTTTAACCTTATTTTCTTTTTATATTTTGCGGCTGCTGAAGGCTCCTGCGTTTGCAGCACAGCGTGTTCCAGAGCCCGCAGAGCCTGGCCCTGTCTCCAGCCAGCTGTCTCTGCCCGGCCTGTCCTGTGACTAATTTTTAAATCTTATCACATAAAAATTAAACCCTCAATTTAAAAATCACCTACTGAAACCTAATCCAACCAGCCTCGACACTGTTTCTTTCAAAGACTGTGTTGAAAACGGGAAAATCAGGGCTGTCTGACGTGCTGCCTTGCTCTGAGACTTGGATGTTGACCTGTATCTTGTCGCATCCTTTTTACTTCTTGTTTTTTTTTCCTAGCCATGAGCCTTTTAAGCAGCAAATGTTTATTGTGCCAAACTTCCACTTGTCACGCAATGCCAGGACCGTTTCATTGACTGTATGACATTCCTGCACTAACAGGGTCCCGCTCTGTTAATAGCCACTGTCTATGTTTTCTGTGACTGAGCGAGAAAACTATTATTTTGTTGACAAAGAGCAAAAGCTTTTTGTGTTGTGGTCGGGGGCGATGGTCAGGG
This sequence comes from Calidris pygmaea, assembly GCA_003697955.1. Classification (NCBI taxonomy): domain Eukaryota; kingdom Metazoa; phylum Chordata; class Aves; order Charadriiformes; family Scolopacidae; genus Calidris; species Calidris pygmaea. Next base: position 1,700,990 of record QJSC01016343.1, read on the forward strand.
TGGATGCCTCTGTTTATTGCTGAGAGGTTACCTCTGAACTCTCATCAGAAAGTAGAATTCATAATCTAAGGCAAGTAAATATGTGCTGAATTTAATAGCGTTCATCAGGTGGTTTGGGTATCACTGGCATTCCTTTTTCTGGTTTTGGATGAGGTGGCTGAATTAATTAAAATATTTTGCTTTCTTCTGGGGTGGAGAGATAGGAGTTAGAAAAATATAATAATCTGTTTAAATTTCATTAAAAGCGTCGTGACTCATGCCTTTCACTAGTGATCTGTCACCTGTTTTTCTGTCTCGTGTTGTGCTGTGGTTGGTGGTTATGACCGTTTCTGTAACTGTTTCACCGGACAAAAGGTATCTACAGTATACCTTTAAAAAAAATTCCTCTAATTTCTGGCACAAAATCTGTGTATAAGCCAGCAGATAAGAACTGCAGCAAAATAGATCTGACAAAGTGCCACTGGAAACGCAAGGTCATACCTTCCAGCAAAACCCAGGTGACTTATTCGCAGCTAGACTTTTTCTTTTATACTGCTTCTTGGGGAAAAAAGAAGAAACTAAAACCACTTAGCAGTGGTACAGAGCGTGGTAGGAAAGATAGAAAGTATAACCGACAGCTACGCCATGATTTAAAAAACAAAACTGCAATTCCTTGTCCTCCCTCATACTGTGACTTAAGTGGATTTTTATTTTTTTTTAGCTTGTTTACTTTGAGTAAAAATGAGCATGGAAAAGGAGAGCTTTCCTGTAAATGGGCAACAGAGATAATGATGTGGGCAAAAGGCAAGCTGGTTGATTTCATCCTGAAATATTTTACCAGGGAAAGAAATTTCGTATGGTTTATACCAAAAAGTATATTTTGTTACATGCTGTTACATTTTGTTACTCTGATACTATTCTCTGCGCCCATTTTTGAGCTAGTTTTGCAGATAATTACGTACCTGTTTGGAAAAAGAATTGCAAGGAAATAGAAAGGACGCTTAAGATTTAGCAAGCCTTAGGGATAAAGTAGTTTGTACAGCTGTCTGAAAGCAGGGCGTTACACTGATAGTTAGATCATAAATCATGTTTGAAATGGTATTTAAGTGTAGCCACACTGGATGGATGGACTGGACTCAAAACATCGACGTTTTCCAGAGCAGCCTTTATCAAAGCATGTTAAAAGGAAGAGCTGGGCAATCCTAGCCATGAACTGAATTCTCTGTTAAATTTGTGGAGCAGCAACTGTCAGTATAATTTTGGGTCAGATTTTGAAAAAGCCTTAAGATTTGTTACTTAGGGGTGTTTTGCGGGGAAGAGTTTTTGAAAAGGCTTTTTCTTTTTCTCATGCTGAAGGAATGTATGAGTTAGCCCCGCAGTGCAGGAACTGATGGGCCTGGGGAGCTATTGCCTACTGGAACCAAGCGAAATACTGAAAATGGTGGTTTTCCATATTCCTATGGGATAACGGTCATGTGAGTAGCCCAGGAGAGGAGCCCTATGTGCTTGTGTAAAATAGCTTTATAAATGACTCTTCAGAGCCGTGGGTAAACAGCATTTCATTTTAAGATAATAGTGCACGTCGGAATCTATGATTCTTCTCCATTTGTCCTGTCATGGACTTGACAAATTTAGCTTTTGGTGGAATTGCTGGCTCCAAAATTGGCACTGCTTTCTAAATTTTAGTGAAAACAAGTTCATAACCTGTTCCAGATTTGAATGCCTTGCTTAATATTGAAAATCAAAGAAAGGTATTTCTGATATAAAATTACTTAAATGAATCCAGAGACTGTGCAGAAAGGATACAATTAGTGGGGTTTTTTTTTAAATTTTGTTCAGATACTCTGGTTATGCAAGGCACGTGAAGGATTTGTGTGTTGAAAGTTTCCTTTACTGTGTTGGTTCTGTATTTCTTAGTGTGACTTTGTTTAGTAATTGCTATTTCTGTGTGACTGATTAATGCAGAATTTTAGCGCTTTCTTTGTTCAAAGTACTTCCTGTGTTTTGAGCAGTGTTTTTAGAAGTGGCTATTGATTTGAGATCTCAGTTCTCGCTTTTTACAATATGATGCCCTGCAGTTGCCTCCCATTGGGTGTCTGAAGTCACCCTTCAACTTAGAAAATCTTGCCTACTCTCTGTTGGTAGGGAGAGGGTACTGCAGATGAGGACAAGTAATTGCAGGATCCTACAGAGGAAAACTCTTAGTTCTGAAATTCAAACTGTGTGTTTGTGTGGTGGGAACCTCAAAGGCCTCTTCATTCCCTCTGCTTTAGAGCAATGGGCTGCTTTGGGAATCACAGCAAAAGACCAAACATTTGGGACCACAGCTACTGTCAAGCCTCAGCTTCTCTTAGACCTCTTAGACCTTTCTCATAATGCATTTTTTTAAGGAAAAAAAAAAATCTGGGAGCACAGCAGGGCCTTGCAAAGTTGTTTGGGAGCCACAAGCCTTGCCTTGGAGATCAAGGCTTGCTTCTTTTGCTTCTTAGAATGTGAATGTTCACTACATTGCTTGCTTTATTAGAGTTGAAGATACTTTTATTGTCAAGTCTCTGTTTTCTGCCCTCTCTGGTGCAGATCACTTTGCCATGTGTGTGTTCGATTCTTGCCAGAGACTCTGCAGTCATTTTCCTCTCCTTTAGTGATTTCCTAAGTCATTGCTTATTACTCGCGCATTTCCCCATTCTATAACAGTATAGACAGCCAGTTTTTTTTAAAACTTGCTGTTGTATCCAAGTCATGCAGAATGTGTGGTTAGAGTACATTGATAAAGTTGGATGTGTCTTGACACTCCACAAATACGTTTTTTTTGGTGAGCTGTTAATGACAGGTAAAACTCATGCACTTCATTTTCCTTTACCTGGCATTACTAGCCTTGTAACTTTCTCTTGGTCCAGGGTTTGCCTGGCAAAATTATATGTAACATGCAAATTTTTCTTATTCTTAACAAAATCAGTTCTAGAGAGTTCTAGCTAAAGTATCGCTGGATCTGTCCGTTATGGATAATTTTCATAAACTGTGTTGTCTGAGTGTGAAAAGGAGCATCCTGAAATAAAGCAATGAATGAGGAACGTATTATGGGCATTTGGAAAATTGTAATAATCCTGTCAAAAAAATGCGATGTCTGGAACTTTGTTGAAGCCAGTCACAAAACAGTAGCTTTTACAAAGTGTTGGGTTGGGTTTATTATTGGATGTCCAGAACGGATTATGCTGTGTAAATACTGTGATTTGGAATGTAGGGGAGGATAAGCCAGTCCCTGAATTGATGCAGAGTTGGGATTTATAAAAATTAAGCAGAGTACCTGAATTTCTGTTAAAATTATTCACTACTAAGGGAAAGGAGACATGTCATACTGTGTTGGGAACCATCCCTTGCACTCTCGGCTCTGGCTTTTCCATCTGCTGTTACTGGTGTTACGAGACCGGTGTGTTGGGCATCAGTCACCTGGAGACAAACTGGCCCAGGGGAGTGTGGTACCAGTGAAGGAGGCCAGTTCAGCTTGGCTGTTAATTTGCAGATAAATAAGGAGAAGATAGATGGCTTTTTAAATTTTTTTGTAGGAATTTTTCCAAGCTATTTTTAGTGGGCATTTTGAGAATATAAGGTAAAATAAGAAGAATTTGAGCTGTACCTAACTGGGACTTTGTCCAAGCACTGACATGACTTTTCTAAATACGGTACTAGGCTTTTTTTCATAGCTTTTTGAAAAGAAGGATTATTACTTCATGATTTCTCAGGCCTTATTTCCTAGAGCATTTGTTTTCACAAAATAACGTAGTCTGGTTATAGGTGTTTTAGGAGGTTACAACATGGTTTGTTACCAGATATTTTAAACAAGCGCAGCTATAGTTAGCAGGAAGAGGAAGTTGTATGAATAATGCATGTCTTTTATTTCTTTACTGCAGTGATATTTAAGAGAGGAGGAACAAATTGCGTGGCACTATGTAAACCTCCGGGTGCTTCAGCTGATTCATGGCTATAGTTGTTAGAGCGGTGTTTAAAATCGCTGTGAGAGGCCGTTTCTTCCTCCACACCAACCTTTGATACCGCAAATGCAGTGTGACTGCTGCCCAGTTATACCACTGGAGCAATTACTGGCTGACTCCTTTTTTAGTACAAATTTACACAGACTTCTGAAAACGTGCACGGAGTGTGAGTAGATCATCTTGTCTGCCACGGGGAAAAGGATTCCATGTATATTCAGAAGTTGTCCAAAGCAAGAAAATCCATTTCGTCAAAACACCTTTAATCAAAGCCTGGCACGGCAGTGGTGTAATAGCAGCGTTTGGGCTGTTTGCCAGGAAATGTGGTGGTGTGTTTCTGCAGCCAGGGTCAGTCAGTCACCTCCCCAGGAAACAGGTTTCCTGAGACTGACTTCTCTGCTGTTTATTAGTTTTATTAACTAGTCCGTGGTGCCCAAAGGGCTTTTGGGGGAACTACTACTTTCTCTAGCAGTGCTCAGTGTGGTTTTTGAAAGGAGGAAGAAGCTGTAATTGAGACTTCCGTCTTTCAAACCCCTTTCACTGCAAACTGAGCACACAGCAGAAGTTCTTTAAGAAACAGAATTTTCCTTTTTTTGGGGGGCCAGTTTTCCAGTCCACTTCCCAGTCTGGCTGCATGGGCGGTTTCCCCAGCACAGTGATGGAGATGGAGGCAGAATGTAGGAAAGGCTTATTTGGAGGAGAGGTGGCTGCTGAAACATGTTTCTTTCATGAAATAAATGGCATAAAATCACAGTGAAAAATTTCTCCTCAGTTCCCCCAGATATGTTTTCTAGGGTGCTCTAAGGAGCCTGGTTATTACCCAGAGGGTGACTTGGTCTGACTTTCAAAACACTAACAAAATCACTGCTGAAGAGGTTTGGTAAAAATTACTTAGACTTTAGTTACTGTCATTAAAAATTTATAAACAAGGAAAACTACAAATCACTTATTTCTTTTTTTCCAAAAAGTTATTTTGGTTTGCGCTTCATAAATCAGCTTGACCCAAACGTCTGTGTGTTGTATGTAAATGACATTCATTTAGAGTATTTTCAAAACCAAACATCAAATTTATCTGGGTGCAAAATTTCTATTGGGGAAGTGTGTATGGAAGATTAGTTATGGGAGCTGTGTTCCAGAGGTAGATAACGCCTGCCGTACGTTGATAAATCAGCTGAATGGCTGAACGTGAGCCAATAAATCTAGATTTAATTTCCATCATGGGGGAAGAAGGGGGAAGTCAAACAGATATTATGGTTTTTTGTCACTTAATCTTGTGGTCAAATTTTATTTTACTTGCAGTTGATTCATGAAGCCTTAAATACTAGTTTTTGTAATGAACTCAGCTTTATTTGGTAGTAAGTCAGTGATCTATGGACTTAGGCTGAAATCACTAGGTAACTGCAGGTAAACTAAATTCTGATGAAAGGTATTGGTGACAACTGAATTTTTTGGCAAGATTCAAAATTTCATTCTGGGATTCTCTGCTCATGCTATTTAGCTGCAGAAATCCTTTGACAAGAGCATGTTACCCTAATTTTGCAGCTGAATTTTATAATGACATTAGAAAGAGCTGTCTAATAAGTGGAGTTAGGAAAGAGTGTGCTTCGGACATCTCTGTGCTGACTTGCATATAGATACTATGCAAAATCCCTTTGCTGGCCAGGAACTGGGACTACAAATCAGGTTTGTGTCAGGAGCAAGAGCTGTGACCAGCCCCATATTTACGGAAAAATTAAAAGCATTTCAGTTCTTGAAGAATTCAGTTCAACATCTGTGCAGAACTTTCCTTGGAGAGACGTGTAATTAAAATTTCTCCAGACGATCCGCCTGGTTATTTCAAATGATCTTCCAGAGTTACAGATGTGAAAGTTAGGAAATGTGGGTTTCTCTTCCCAGCTCTGGCACTTATTTCCTGCTGTGACTGCCGCCAAGTCACTGAGGTTGTCAGGAACGTGTCCTCCTCCAGCCACAGCTCTGCCACCCGGAGAGGCTCCTGTCCCAGCCCGCCCCACTTGTGCCACCTCCTCAGAGCTGCCAACTGCGCGGCTTTCGGACTTTCTCCGTCATAAACTTCAACAAAACAGAGTCCAATGTGTACAGACGGCAATTATAAGCTGTTTTAGCTGCGCAGTTGCGGCTGTAAACTCGTATGGCCTGAGATTCTGAGTTGGAAAATAGATTTCCTTTTAATCGGGTAGGTCTGGTGTTCTCTGGCGGGCAGTCAGGCTTGGGCTGTATGGAAGTCTTTACTCTTCATAATAAAAACATCATTAAACTCATCAACGGTCAGGTGCTCAGATAGTGGCCTAAAAGGGGCCTAAAAATACTTTGGAAAAAAATCAGTGATACTCTAGTCGCTCTGAAATTCTTCATTTATCTTTTAATACCTTTCAGCGAGCGGCATGGAGATCAGCTTTTATCAGCATCCGGAGCCTGCCAGTCGCTTTCTTTGCTTTCTCTGTGGTTTTTTTTCCCTGCTTTACATCTGTTTGGTTGAGAGTGGAATTTTTTCAGGCTGTAGAATATGCCTTTCCAGAGTGAGCGTGTCTGGCATTTTGTGAGTGCCAGACATTTTCTGAGGTAGAAAAGCTGTGTACCTAGTCTTGCTAATTAAGCACAGGGTTTTTTTCTTGCCTGCAAAACACTTCTGTTGTGGCATCTTCTGGATTGAGTTAGAAATAACATGTCACTAATGTCAGGTATCCAAAATGCTTCTGCTCCAAACATTGTTCTGTCTTTAAAATTTGCGTCAGCATTTAATAGGTACATTTTTGTAATTTTACTTCCATGCTTATGTTTCTTTTCTTAAAGTCTTGAACAGTTCCTTTCTTTTTGCTTTTTGGCATCTGTATGTATTTCTTCCAGCCCTTTCCCCTATCTACTTTTTGTTTCCCTTCTCTGCTCTTATCTTTAACCAAACGCTCATGTCCCAGCCTGTGACTGCAGCCCCCTTCCACTGCTTGTCATCTAAAGTTTATTCTCCTTCAGACCTCTTTGAAAAATCTCCTTCTTTCTTCTGGACCTCTTTCTTTCTGAGGCAGAATGTTCCTGCAGTAGCGATGCCAAACACAGAAATGTGTATGTTTGAGAGGATTTGTTAATTATTCCTTTACTTTTAAATGACACCATTCTGGATGTGAACATACCTAATGCCCTGTGTTAGAGAACTTTAGTGATTAGAGAAAATTCTTGGTTGGTTATACCAGCCGTTTTTTATGTAGCTTGTTGTGCTTTCTGTCCGGAACCCTTGGGAGCTGAGTGGTACAGAAGTGTCTTCCGCAGTTTTGGGAAGTGCCACTTTTCATTTGACACGAATCAAGGTCTGAGCCTGGTTTCACAACCTTGGCTCTGGAGGCAGAACTGGGCATGTCCTTTCTGCCTCTTTCATCACTTGCTCTTTGGTACCAAGCGAAAGGACAAGGAGAAATGTGTGTACGGCACAAAGTCGGTTCCAAGGTTAGGAATGTCTGACGCTCGTGCTGAAACTCACCTCTCCCAGCAATCATTGATTCCCTATCACAGCTCCTAATTGAATTTCACTACTTTGTTCCATGTCTTAAGGCTTTTCGTTTTTTACTGTAGCAATATTCTTGGCCTGTTACCTGAATTATTACTGTTTTACTATCTTTCTTGTTGTCTTTTGCTGTCACCTGCTTCTCCAGGTCAGAACTTTAGAGCTAGGAAGGGTTTGGTGAGTCATGTAGCCCCAGGAAAGGCTCAATTAAAGATAGACTTGAATGACCTAGATAGAAGCCCTGGTGTTACGGAGGCATCGTAGCCTTCCATGTGACTTCTTTTGGCTTTTAATTATTATTTTCCATAAGAAAGGAATTAGTGTTTGTCTTTACAATATCCAAACTGAGTTTTCCTTCCTGCAACTCAAGCCTTCTTTTGTTATTCTTCGTCCTTCAGAATACCTCTTTTCCCAGAGGAAGAGTCTCTGATATATTGGAAGATGCACCAGTGTATCCCAAGTGTCCCCCACTCTGGGCTGAATGACCCTAATTTGCTTGTTGCTTTTGAGATTGCTCAGCCCTGCGTCCTACGTCATGTTTGCAGGATCTCTTGTGGCTGATGTTCCGCTCCCCTGGATGCCGGCCAGTTGGTTGACAGGGCTTCAGCTGTGGCTCCCGCTCCTCCTCCTCAGCATCGAAGGCCTTTTCCTTAATGGGATGACACCACTGCCTGGGATCAGCTGCAGCCATTGGGTCTTTTTCTACAGAACTCCCATAGAGGCATTTAATCTCTTTTTGTAGATGCACTCCATTGTATCCAACTGCTATATCTTTCAGTCTCCCGTGCGTCTGGTTGATCAAGATGATTTTCAATTTTTTCTTGCCATTTGCTGTTCTTTCAGCCCTGAGCTGGTGCCGTCTGTGAACGTAACACCCCTAGTGCCCTTCCCCTCGTGGGGGCAGTGGGGGAGAATACTGACTGTTAGACCTGAAACTTTGGTTCCAAGGGACCTCACTCAGGGCTTCTGTTCTGGCAGGAAACTGTTGATAAAGATTCTTGAGTACCTTTTTTTTTTTTTTTAATGAGTTTGCTGTCAGTGTTGCTACCGCTCTTAGGAATGGGTGGCAATGGCAGGAAATCACGTTTGAGGTTAGACAGAATGTTAGATCTTGGAGATACAACCTGTTTGGAAAAAGACTGTTGTCTGGTCAGATGCATATGCTTTTAAGTGGGTGAGATATTTTCCAAATGCAGTTGTCACAACATACTGGTATGATTCTTTGTTTTGACCTTTTACTTTTCTCATAATCTGTTTGACGAGAGTTATCCTGAGCGCAGCTGTGAGGTTTTGTAATTTATATATGTTTTTCCTCTCCATTATCTGTTCCTTCTTTTTAAGTTTCACAGGCTTCAAGTTTGCGTGATAGCACATGTTTTCTATCCTTTTAGAGACTTACTGTTTTCTCTTTCGTTTTTCAGAATGAGTACACAACCTCAAAGTTGAGATTTATTTTTTTTTCCCAATTTTTGAAAATTCTCTGGATGCAGCAGACTGGAATTTACACATTAATTTTGTTTCCTGTTCAGAAGTCACTCTTCTAAAACTGCTGCTTGATACCTGGATATCATTTTTCAGCACAAAGATGACAGTTTTACAAAACTGCAGCTAATAAAACAATCTTTCTTGATCACTTTTTTTTATTTATTTTATGTTTTAGGGTTTTGACCCGCCGCATCAAAGCGATACAAGAACTATTTATATAGCGAATCGTTTTCCCCAGCATGGCCATTACGTTCCTCAGAAGTTTGCAGACAACAGAATCATATCATCCAAGGTAAGGAACCAACTTGTCATGGGAAAACTACTTGATGCGTTACTATAGAAGTTGTGGGCATGTGTGTGTTATGTCTAATGGGACATGTACAATATTCAAAATGAAACAAGCTCTAAACTTTTTTTGAGGAGAAAGCTTGGTTGCTTCCTTTGTAGTTCTTCTCCTGCTCTTGTCCATCTTTTCTCAGAACCTGACTAAGTGCAGAACAATTAAGCATGTTGGTCAGAATTTCTGAAGAGAAGTAGGATTTAAACCGGTGTTGCCCGTGTCTGGGTGTGATGCACAGAATGACTTAAAAGGAAGCTGATTGTGGGGATTTATAAATAGCTACATTGTAAACTACTATGCATAAAATACCCAGTGGTGGACTGTGATTGCGGATTCCCTCCTAGCGTGACCTTGGGTTGGAATCAATAGCCCTGACAGTGGGGTTGTGTCTCGGTGCTGTAGCACAGGAGAGGAAGGCACAGCAGCAAGAACTCGGGGCTGTTCTGCCCTCCCGGGTGCCAGTGGCCAAGTGACTCTGGCTGCGCCTGCCCCGGTTGGTGGGAGGACGTTGAAAACCTGGGCTGGGAAGGCACCGCGGCTCCTACCCCTGCTTCCCTGCCAGCTGTGCTTACAATAAATAAAAACTAAAACCAATATGGGATAGAGCAGTTCTGTGTGGGAACAGGGCAAGACCAGAATAAGGTTTTGGGGAGGGGAGATGGAAAATGAAAATATTTGGGTTAAGAGAGTTTAATGGGAGCGCAATTGAATTTCACTTCAAAAATTGTTCAGTATGTCATAACTGTTCTTCTTTCTCTCTCTCCCCCTTTTTCCCTTCAGTACACAGTGTGGAATTTTGTTCCCAAAAACTTATTTGAGCAGTTTAGAAGAGTAGCCAACTTTTATTTTCTGATTATATTTTTGGTTCAGGTAAGTTAAATTACAGTTTCCTGGGTATTATTCATGTTGCAAATTCTGCCACTGATTTTTTTTCTATGAATTTAACTTCTCTACTTACAAATTCTGTCTATAAAAACAACACATTTCCACTTTTTTTGGTAAAATAACATAAGAATTATGTCCAAGATGTCAGTAGTGAGACCAGTTCTGTGTTTTTTAGTCCAATGTCTCCTGTGTCCCCTGCTCTTGTTCTTTTACATTCAGAAAGCATGAACTTCCTAATAGGCTGAAAATTCCTGTGTCGGGAGTTACGGAAGTCAGATAGTTCTACCTTTGTCTAACAGGATGCGTTGCCCATCCCATCTTTGTAGTTCAGAATATTGACTTGGTCATTCTGGGATGGTGTTTCACACTGTCTGACATACTGTGGCATGAGGAAGTTGGGGGTATGCTGGAGATAAATGTTACTTAAAGTAATCACAGATGGTGTTGCATTTTTAAAGCTTACATTTCTTTTTAATGCAGATTTACCTCTTTTTAGTTCAATTTTGAGTCACATTCCTTTCAAAGTGTTAGGCTTCAGTAATATCTAAATGTGATGTCTATGAACAAATATGGATCTAACGGTAGAGCTTCTGTTCAGAGTGGAATCCTGTTCTCTCAGCCCACAACTCCAGTGGATGCCCTAAATTGTCTGGGAAATGCCTTGTCTGTGTGTCCGTGTTACTGGAAACCCAACGGGAGAAAAGCTGCAGGCATTTTTGTTCATTTGTTAGAATGGAATTCTGGTTTTATTCAAATTTCATTTGGAAGTTCATTAATATCCAATATTTTTTCTTTGTATAAGGCAAAAGTGCCTTTAAAGTTTGATCACCATGGTATCTTCTGTGACACGTGGATCTCACGTGCCCAGGATGCAGTGTCTGTCACCGCCACCTTATTCCACTGGGGCTGACGGAGCCGGGGCGGGTTCTCATGGTGGGATTTAAACGTGCAGCACGGTCCGGTCCACGTCGCTCACCTCATGTTTGCATGCCAGGGACGCGGTGACAGACCGCATGCTGGTCGTCTGAACCTCCACACCAGTTGGGTGATGGACGCGGGCCCAGGTGTGTCGCAGGCAAAGGCCATGGTGTTCTGGTGAGGGGCAAAATGGGAAAAAAATAAAAGGAAAAAAAAGGAAAGAGGCAGGCTGCTGTGACAGTTCCATGAGCACAAAACTTGCTCCGTTTTCACGTGAGCCTCTCTTGAGAAAGGAGGAGAGAGTGGAGAGGGCAGAAATGTTGTGGATAACGCTGTCCAGCCAAAAATCAGATGCTCTTGGCATGGGTTTGCTTGGGCAACGTGTTGCCAAGCTGAAATTGAAATGCTACACTTGAAGAACAGACAATATTGCAGGCTAGAGCTGATGTTTGTCGTGTTCTATAAATTGTCTGTGTTTCCATGGGGAAAAAAAAAGGTCAATATGTCATGCGTGTGTGTAAGGTGGCATGGTCTGTTTTCTCTCAGGTTCTTGGCTCTTAACAGAGTAAACTTCATGTATGATTTATTTTTTTCCCCTTCTTTAATGGTTCCCACAGCAATGCCATAAGTCTCAGGTAAAGTGGATCAAATCAGTGTCTGTGGTTTTGAACAGTTTTTGTGTATATTTTCTTTACAGCACTTGAGCGTCTTGGTTTTTTCCTTGAGGCAGAAGAGAACCACTACCGTCCCCCCCACATCCAGAATTTTAGTCTCTCCACTGCACTTTTGGCATGCCAGCAGTAACAGCACAGATTGTCAGAACTGCATGTTAACCTGGGGGAACCAGAAAGGAGCAGTCTAAGAATGTTCTCTAATACCTAGACCATCGGAAATTACTATTTTTTAACTTAATTTTCACTTCTGAGGTGGATGTTCGACTCCACGTTGCTGTTAAGCAGTAGATTGCATCAAATATCGAAACATTTTCACAAAATGTACATTTCCTTCCTTTCTAATATATCTTTGAATTAATTTTTGGAGGATGAATACATATCTTTGACTAAGGACTCTTAAAAATTGGCACATGCTTTACAAATGTGATGCAGTCCGTTCTATGCCTTAAAACCTTGGTTTGCATCACTATTGCCGTGTATTCTTTTGGTGTCAGGAACTGAGTTTTGCTCTAGAAATACTGCAGAAAGTGCAGCAAAAATACAGGCTATAATAAGGAGCTTGGAAAATAGTTGTTATCTTGCTTCACTGGGTTTGTTGCTTGTTTTGTTTTTTTTGAAAGTGCAGTTGTAAAAATAAAATTGAGACTAATTTTCACATTTCCTTCTCTTGTAGCTCATGATAGATACCCCTACCAGTCCCATTACCAGTGGATTGCCATTATTCTTTGTCATAACTGTGACAGCCATAAAACAGGTAAAGGGGAAAAAATCTTGTAACAGGAAGTCATTCTAAGGGAAAGTTACTTAACAAAGTCTGAGCGAGATAATGTTTAGATACCAAAAATAAATGAAGAAGGTGTTGTTTTTAGAAAGGATTTTGTATTTGTGTTTTTCGTTAGAGGCTGGAGCTGGAGTGCTTTGGTTAGTTGTCAGGCGCTGGGTGACTCACTGCAGTGCCCTGCAATGGGCAGTGAGTGACTGTCAGGCAGCGTTTGTGTCTCGACAGCACATGTCACTTGCTATAAGACCTTTTCAGAAAGCTCCTCGCTTATTCCTTTGGCACACCTCGCTGCCTGGTAAAGCCACTCCTCCCCTGTGACTCACTGAAAGCGGAGCTGAGGAAGCGGTGGTGCAATCCGTGCTTGTCACTAGTTAAAAGGCAAATTTTGCCCCAAGGACTGCGTTTCATGGTGTAAAATACACGTTAATTGTAATCCTGTACAGGTGAAAGGTCCCGTTTAGAAAGCTTCTGGTTTTGTTTTCTTTTTCTTTGGTTGCATAAAATATTTGGGAGTGCTTTATATCACCTGAAGTAAGAAAAAAGTCTTCTTAAGCATGAGTTTAATAGAAATCTTGTTCAAGCACCATACTATGTCCCATGAAGACCTAGAGACCCTGGAAGGAGAATCTGTAAAAAAAAAATAAAAAATCTTCTGCTTTCTTTAAACCCTTAAAGCAAGAGGAGAAAGAAACAAGCACATAAATAAAGCGGTGATGTGGATAGAAACTATAATGTCTTCTGCAGAGAAGTAGTTTTCAGCAGCTATCCCCTTGGACGGGTTTGACAGTGCTGTCTGGGGAGGAGACGCAGTCAGAGCAGCTGAAAAGTAAGCAGGAAACTGTTACGGAGCTACAGCTGGAATTTCAATTTGTTTTCTGTGCCAGTAAGACCCAAAGCCACCCCAAAATAGGGCAAAAATAAAAATAGCTGTAGCTTTCAAGCAGGTAGAAGGGTGTTCGGGGCAGAGGGGTTCTTCATACTGGAGTAATATTTGAACTAACGTTTCATCTTGTTCCTGGGCAATTTATGTATGTAGTGTCCCAGTCCTATTCAATTGCAGTTGTTACCATTGCCCAAAAAAATTCCATGTTCAAGAGCTATAGTCACGGGTAGGCAATGGAAAATATCCCTTAAAGTGGTGTGAACTGAGAAAGATAGTGCAACGTGGTTATAAATATTAGATATTTTTTTCCCAGAAAGAGGTTGGACTTGTATAAGTCTAAAATAGTCCAAATCTATCTATTACCACCTTGTCTCCAGTTGCCCAGTCTTATAGTGGGAAATTTTAAGTATCTTACCATCAGTTGCAAAGACTAGAGATTCTGACATTCCTTCTAGGAGTTTCAAATCATTCCTGACTTATCAGGCACCAAGAGTTTTTCTTGATGTCTCAGTATCTCTGCAAGGACTGTTGGAGCCACCTAAGCTGATCTAACGGACTCTCCTCTTTTATCCTGTCTGCCGTGAATTAGGGGAGCAGTATTCCCAAGCTGTTTTCTTGGAAAGATGACTCGGTGTGCCATTGCCACCAGGCTACCAAGGACAGAGAGAAGAATCTTCTGTTGGAACGCAGAGGGGAAGATCCCAGTAGGGTCTCAAAACCAGCTCCCATTTTCTTCTCAAAGTGGAATAGGAAGCAGATTTTTAGGGGAAGGAACCGCTTTTGAAAGCTGCAGGGCACTGGTTCTATGCAAAATTCCATCAGGATAAATGTTAAACTATAATTTAGCAGTCTCTCCAAGGATGAAGGGGAAGAATAGAAGCATAAACCCATATGCGGGTTTGAGAATCTTGGCAGAGGGTGGAAAAACTCTCCCCAGGTTCCAGAAGGCCAGTTAAGGTGACACTTCTAGCAAACCTCAACACTCAGCCTTGTTTTATCTCAGCCAAGGAGGCAGAACTTGTTCTTCTTGGAAGTGTACTTGCACCTAGGGCAGGAGAAGGGCGTACCAGACCGCAAAGCGATGCAGCTCTTGCTGTGTCATTTCTTCTGCCTTCTCAGCCAGGGCGCTCTCCTCCTTGTGCCTGGGAAGGTGCGTGCACCCTCCTCCCAGCAGTCCAATGGTAGAAAATAGTGGAAAATAAAGCAAAAATTAAAGTTTAAAATTAACCCACAGAACAAAATAAAGGTATTTCCTGTGGAACTGTAGGGAACTTAGTCCGTTTCAATAAGTTCATATAGTTAGCAAACAAGCTGGTTGGACACAGATGTTTACACAACTGTCAGCTAAATTAGAAACAACTGCTTGGCAGGTTTTATTGAATATAAACCTAAACTGAGAACGAGAAGCCTGGTAATGTAATATGCAGGCCTGTTTTAACTTTGTTCTTTTCTCAAGTACATCGATGCAGTTATTTAGTCAGGACTTAAGAATATAATTTAATGGAGGGATTTTAATCTTTAGTTTCTGTTCATGCAGTTAAGCGACGTTCCCTGTATTCCTATTGCATCTTTCTTTCAAACAGTATTTTTGCAATATTTGCAAGAGAGGACAAGGAATTCTCAAAAATGCCGCAGTAGGTAACTTTTGGGAGGATTGAAACTGAGCACAGTAAGTTGGCTCTTCAGAATTCCCTGGGGTGAGGAGTCACCCTGGTGGTGTGGGCAGTAGGTGTCAGATGGAGCCAGCGCTGCAGTCTGTACTTTGTAAAGAAGGGAAACTTCAGCTCTCTGCCAAATGCCCATATTGCTCAGCTGTTCAGGGCTGGGAGACAAACGCCCCAAGGTTACAGCATGTTAGTTAAATCCTTGTTTCCTTCTGTCGGTCACCTCTAACAAGGAGCTGGAGATACTGACTCCAGCTTTTTCGTGCTGATGGGGAAGAACTCTTAGAGCCTTACTTAGAGGTTTTAGGATTCTGATTTCCCAGTGTCTCTCTGTGTGGCTGCTATTACTGCACACTACTAAATTATTTATTTTTAAGCAGTTGGAATATAAAGCTTCCCTCCTTTTCTTTTTTCTTTTAGAATTTATGTAGTGCAGTTGTGCTGTCCTTACTCATTTGTGCTACTAACAGTGGAGGTACAGGAGGGTAGAGCTGCAAAGCTATACTCTTAACATGCTAAATTCCTTGTACAACTTTCCCCCAAACTCCAGACCACCGCAGAATTCCCCAAACTGCACCTGCATTAGTGTTCTGTGTGTTATGACTTATGTATATAATGTTTGTAGTGGTCTAGGATGAGTTGGGATTGCACCTGCTGTTTCTGTCCAAGGAAGTGGTTTTAATTCTTTCACATATTTTATACCTACAGGAAAGCATTTTAGGAAACGTCTGGGTTACTGCAAAGCTGTTGTAGGAGCCTTGCCGGGGTGTAAGAGGCAGTTGAATTTCTTGTGTAGAGTGATCCGTTCCTTGTGCTTGTTCCTGGGGCTTTCCAGACAGTACCTAGACTCAGGCATCAGAGATCATTTAGGGCTGCAAAGATGATGAAGGGCTTAGCACATCTCTCTGCTGAGGAAAGGCTGAGGGACTTTTGGGTCTGTTTAGTCTGGAGAAGAGAGGGCTGTATAGATATTCAGTGTAGTTCATCTCGTCTGCAGAAAACGTCACTGCCTGTTTGCTTTAACGGAGCATGGGAATGTTAAGTTTCCTCACGGCTTTTCTTACTTTATTTGCCTTTCCTTACTAGTGTAAAGTCGGTGAAAGTTAAGAGGTTTCCCAGGCCCTTGAGTAACAGCTGCAGGAGAAATGCAGAAGTCAGTGACTATTCAGGCTCTGCAGCAAGTAATTTGAAGCCCATTTGCTTAGAAGATATTAGTTATGCTTTACAGGTTTCTTGCTTAAAAAGTAAATTTGTGTGTGTTTTCCAAAGGGTTATGAAGACTGGCTACGACACAAAGCAGACAATGAAGTAAACGGAGCTCCAGTTTACGTTGTTCGGAGCGGTGGCCTTGTGAAAACGAGATCTAAGAACATTCGGGTACGTGCCTGAGGACAAATGGACAAGTGGGTTGCTATTGCAGAGCTAAAGCCCTTGTTTCGTCACTAATCCCCGTGGCCCGTTCCATCATGATTGGGCAGCGATGCCGAGATGAATTCTTCTGTAAAACTCCGTGTGTTCTGTTCCTCAGGTGGGGGACATTGTCAGAGTAGCCAAAGATGAGACTTTTCCCGCTGATCTGGTGCTTCTCTCATCCGATCGAGCCGATGGTTCGTGCCATGTTACCACCGCCAGTTTGGACGGAGAGACCAATCTCAAGGTCTGGGTTTCTGCTGTGAAATAGAGCATCGTTAATTTGCGATGCCGTTTCTATTTCAGCCCGTTGAAATCCCCCTTCCCCCCGCCCGGTGGTCCTGTGGCATTAACTTAATGACCTGTGTTTTCCAGACGCACGTCGCAGTCCCAGAAACAGCGGTGTTACAGTCTGTTGCCAACCTGGACAAACTGGTAGCTGTCATAGAGTGTCAGCAGCCAGAGGCAGATCTGTACAGGTATTGCTTTACTAGCAAATATTTTGAAATTAAATCAACATGAAGTGTTTAATATTAGGAATGTTACGGATCTTGCTTGGTTTAAAATAGCTTCAGATATCTGCTTAAATTTTAGGGTTTAATAATTAGCATAAGTGTTTATACATATGTACTTAATTTAACTTGCATGCAACAAGTTAAATTTGAGCATTTCAGTAATAAGTCAAAAATACAGGATAATATTTGCCTTTTGTATTTTAATCATGACATTTATGTACATTTCTGTTCTAACCAGTAAACTTGTTTCCATATTTGGAAAGTTAAATGGCCCATGAGTCTGAGCAGATTGGAGAAAGGCTTGCATAAGGCTCTGCCAGGAGATTTCAGTACTATATAGTTGGGTTTTTAGTGGAATTAACTTAAAACAAAGCAAGTGGTTGTAAGCTTATGTTCATTCCAAGGATATGTGTTGGTCACGTTTATTTTGCTTATGCTCAAGAGAGGATTCAAACTCCATTCTTCAGTAGCAAAAATTCAGATTAAAACCATCTGATTTCAGCATCTAAAGTCAGCAAGCAATGCCCTGGTCCCTGTAACACAGCACCATACCTAACCAAAGTTATATTCCCATCCAAGTTGCTGCTGAATTGTGTCAAGTAGTGGTTTTCAAAATCCAAGTATATCACACCAGTTATTCTTAAGTAAGGTTTGGGATCTTTGAGAAATATTAAGTTCTTAAAAACTAAGATACATAGTTTGAATAGTTGTTCAAATATTTGAACTTCAGTTTGTAGAGCACGTCAAGTTAAGGTACAATCACTGGAGAAGTTTATCTCCCTATTTGTAGTTGTGGTCGTGGTAAATATGCAACTTTCAGATTTTAAAAACAGAGTAGATTGGCTTCATTAAATGAAAAATTACTATTTCTGATGGGTAATTTGCTAATTTATGTTTGGTGAGGAATTATTTCTTACTGAAACTTCAGGAAGTCACAATCTGTTTTAACTAAGTAAGAAACATATTTTGTGGTTTTATTAATGAAACCTAATGGACTTTCTCAACTGACTGTTCTTTTGAAGGAGAAATATTTCTGTTCTTAAGTCTCTCTTGTAAAATAATTGCCAGTGTTGCCGCATCATTTTAGTTTGATTGTTAATAAAAGTTGATTATTTTGTACTTGTCAACCATTAACAACTTTTTGTAAATATAGAGGAGTTTTTTACATTTTGAGTCTTTATGTTGCTATTTCTAATGTATGGCCATCTTTTATAGATTTGTTGGAAGAATAACTATAAGTCAACAAATGGAAGAAATCGTACGGTAAGTGAAATTTTACCAGATTAATGTTTCGAACTGATAGAGGTGGTTAGAATCGTGACCATCACAAAAAAAAATATCTACTGTTGAATATACAAAAGGGAGGGGTGTTTTTACTGAAAGTATCGATTGTAGCTATGTACTTCAGATGGAAATGAGAAAAAATTAGTGAAAGTTCATCATTACTGTCCAGTTTTTCAGCTTTAATGGGACAGTTCTGGGGAGCGGGGCGGTTCTGAAGGGAGGAATTTTTAGGCCCTGGTAATCAGCTGGTAACTTTGTTGCTATTTGGTGTTTAAAACATTAATTCCATGTAATGTGTGCCTTCAGTCTGAAGAACTGCAGCTTTTTCAACCTCATGCTGGCAGAGACCTCTCAGGTTTAGACAGGGACAACATGGGGTTCAGAGTGAAGCAGTGATTTGTCAGTGGTGCCACAAGAGCTACAGGAATGTCAAAGGCAGATCGCTTGCCCCAGGTCTAATGCTTTGGCCATCTCCACAAAAAAACCCCACCCAAACCCCTCCAAAACCCCACTGGGCTGTTTTCAAGGTCGCTTTATGTGCTACTGCACTTTTCAGAATTCATTACTGCCAAGCTTGACAGGTTCTGCTTTGGGATCGTCTATCAAAATAATGTAGTTGACAACATATAACAGAGCCAGTTTAAAGGGAGTGTGAAAAACAGCAGCAGGTCCCGACTGCTGGTGGAGCTGTGTCTTCTGGCTGTCAGAGATCAGCTTGTCTGGCCTGTCCTGCACTGATTCAACCTTGTATTCTGGGCTTCTCAGACTGGTTTTACAAACTGCAAAAAGCACGTGAATCCAGAAATATACATTAGGCTTCTTATTAAAAAAAAAAAAAATTGAACACTTGATCATTTAGTCTGGTTTAGTTCAGCTGACGTTTGAGTCTAGCCTAAAATATTAACATATGTATGTGTAATTTAAAGACCCTGTCACAATCCATGTGTGTAACTGTGCACGCAGGATTTGTGATGGGAACTGCCACGTTTGTGGTAACATTTAAATTAAATATTTAAGTGTGGCAGGTGGGGTGTGGGTTTGGGGGGTGTTTTTTGAGTAGCTCCAGGTTATGCTTTCAACGGACCTTCAAGACTAGGAGGTTGGTTTGTGTAAGGGTGGTCGTGCAGTGCCTGTGGTGCAGCAGCTGGGAAGGTGAGAGCAGCCCAGGGGCTTGTTCGCGGTAGCACTTGCTGTATCTTTAATTCTTCTGCTTCTACCCAGTAGGTCAGCCTGGGCTGCTCACTTTCTGCTTTCATTTGAAACTCCGGCAAAAATAGCAAATGCACTTTTTCTTTTATTTATTTCAAACCAGCCGTGCTGGCAGTTCCTAAAGATGATACGGCCACTGGAGTAGAACATGCAGCTCTGACCTTGCATGAACCGCAGTTCACACTGGACCTCTGTTTTCCCAGCACTGGTTACAGTTAACTTGGCCAGTGAAGTGAAGGGATTATTGTGGTGTCGTAGGGCTGAGGAAAAAACATTTACGAAATGTTATTCTTGCCTTAGGAAGCAGAACTTGCACTGGGGGTGTGCGTGTGTGGTGCGTCTATCTGGTTGTTTCGCCGCAATGAATAGCTTTTGAATTGGTAGATCAGTTTGACAGAGGGTAGTGAAGATGGACCTATATGAGGGTGGGGGTGGAGATCTTGCGGTGGGCATTCATGGGGAATATGGGACAACTTTGCATAGAAAACTGGATTTCATTAATCCTACAAAATACAGAACAATTAATTTCTAAATGCCAATATGTCTATTTCTTTTTAGACCTCTTGGGCCTGAAAGCCTCTTACTTCGTGGAGCAAGATTAAAAAACACTAAAGAAATATTTGGTTTGTAGACACCTAAATATTTAAAGAGTATTCTCTTCTTAAAACATGTTAATGAACTGTGCTTTAATTCTACTTGCACTGAAGAAATTGTAATAATCTTGCTGAGTGTTACCTGAGGGGATATGATTATAGATGAAAGTAATGATATTATGCTGAGGAATCTCTAAGGATATAAAGTTCCAGCTCTGTTCTATGAAAATATTTGAAGTGGTTTGATAAAGGAATAACTTAACTTCAATGGATAAATGACTGTTGTTACTGTTACCCATTGTTCAAGACTTTCTCCTGAGATTTACCTTTCTGATTTCCATAAAATACATATTGAAGAGCAGAACAGTCATAATAACGAACAGCGATTTAGTAGGTGTTAAAATTACTTCAGTAGTACTGTTTTACTGTAGCAGAATATGCAAATACTTGCCTAATCCTGTCTAAACATTGTACTGAAGTAAACACAAAAGTAATATCACATTTCAACTTTATCCCATGTCTCTTAAAATGAAAACTTCTGTAAATTGTATATCTGCATAAAATAAAATATAACTCTTTCTCCCTCACCTTCCTCCCCAGGTGTTGCAGTGTATACAGGTATGGAGACAAAGATGGCATTAAATTACAAGAGTAAATCTCAGAAACGGTCAGCAGTAGAAAAGTATGTTTATTTTCTAATATCCTTCTTATTTGTAGAGTTTTAACTTAGTGTTTCCTTGGTAACTTTAAAACCCTGATGATCTCCTCACTGGGCTGTAGGCAAGGGAAGAGAGTGCAATTGCTTTGCTGCCAGTAGGAAGCTATAGAGATAACATGTGTTTCTTGATATTTCATCCTTTGTTGATTTACCAGTAGTGTACAAAGTTGAAATACTCAAGCTGAAATAGAAATAAAGCAGAAAAGGACAGTTCAGTATCAGAATTCAGTAGGTTTCTTTCTGAGATGTGGAGGTCATTTAATGATAGGTGAAATGCAGCTGGAACTAGATGCTCGGAGATGGTTTCCACAAAGTCCCAGCCCCTGCTGCTTTGTGCATGTTTGCTGTAAAACTGCACCATGCCTTTAAAGAGCATGCGTTGAAACGAAGTCTTCGTTGCTTGCAAATCTTTGTCCTGAATCCTAGTATTTGATAACATGGAAAATAGCTTTGCTTTTCACGTAGTCTAAAGGATATAGCCTGTCTGGATATGGTTTGCACTGGTCTTGCTTCTAGCACAAGTCACAGGCTCAGTTTTAAAAATCTTTATGGGATAAGTGTTACTGTAATAGAGATTTATACGTTGAACCTCGTCAATTATTTTAAAAGGAAAAGTAGTTCTGATACATTGCCTTTATTCCAGTTACTGAAACTCTGAGATAGAATGCTGGGAGGCTTTTGCAAACATGAGAGAGATTATTCTTCCATAGCCAGATACAAATGGAGCTGTAGAGTGCACAAGAAAAGCTCAGTCATCCCAGCAAGGGGTGAAAGATGCTCTGGCCTTTATGCCTGTAAAGGCATTGCCTTTATATTCTGTAGCTTTGAGTATATCCCGGTCGTGGCATGGCCTGGGCTAAATGATGAGAAGCAGAGGGTAGTGCTCGTCTAACTGCAGAGCGAGGTGCAGCCTCGGGCTTACGCAGTGGTTTGTACCGTGCTGCCTCTGCTGCCCTGCGAGATCCTGGGGCAGGCAGGGCAGGAGAAGGCAGGCTCCAGAATCGTGGAGAACAGGGGGGACACAGGTCAGCCGGGGCGGTATTGCTACCTGTAGAGTATATCTGAGTCAGAGGTGGGATTTCTTCTCACTGCTGTTACTTGCTTGTCACATAGAAACTTCTATCCATCTCAAACATGGGAAACATTTAAAAAAAATAAAATTGTCCAATAAGTTTTTGATCAATTCATGTAACCACACTGTCTGAAAAGGTTAAGCAAAGTAAACTGAAGTTGCTTTTTTTTTTTTTTTTTGCCTCTTTGTAGGTCCATGAATTCCTTTTTGATTATTTATCTAATAATCCTCCTCTTTGAAGCCATTCTGAGTACTATTTTAAAGTATGCGTGGCAAGCTGAGGAAAAGTGGGATGAGCCTTGGTATAACGGAAAAACAGAGCACGAAAGAAACAGCAGCAAGGTAATGCAGCTCTACCCGGCTGTGCATCTGCAGAACCCTCGACTTCTATATACTGAATGTCATATTTCTTATGTCCCTATTCCGGGATTTAGGTGTAACTGCCACGTGACCCACTTGCAAATCTGTCTGTTCTTGTCTCAGTGTTTTTAAGAGAGTTAGTCCCATGTAGCCTCATCCTTGTGCAGAAATATCTTACCTCTGTTACTGGTAGGACCTCTCTTCCTTTATGAAAAGACCAAGATTTTTGAGAATGTTTGGGTTTGTTAGGACACGTTTCTGGTGTTCTTATTGCAGTTATTGTTCTTTTGGGTGTCTTCTGTCATTTCTGAAATGAGAAGAGGAGGAGGGCAGCTGTTCCTGTGCATGTTCCATGCAGTGATTGCACAGTTCAGGCATTTTGGACATTCTGTGATGCTGAGATTGGCCAGACAATTTTGTAAGGCTGTGATTTTGCTCAAGCTCACTTTTGCCTTCTCGCTTTCCTGTAGAGATTGGAGGGATACTGTGAGGTGCTTCTTAAGTCTGCAGTTGTGAGAAATGTCCGTTTTAGTCACCCTGTATTTTTCTGTGTTCTGCTTAATTCTTGACTTCAGTATGACTCTGCCTTCTTCCAAAGCAATTCAGGAGCTGGTTGGGGCTGATTTTCAGAACTCTAGGGGATTTTCAAAGCAGGGAAGAATTGGAAATCCAGTTTCCACATGTGATATGGTGTCAGATGTTTGACACCCACCATCTCTGTGTCCTAGAGAGCTGAGAATCGAATGCAGTCACTGGGTGCCGTGTGTGCAAAAAGGTCTAAATGCGAAGTCAGGAGAGTTCTGCTTTGCTTCGTAAGAAGAGTGAAACATAGGGTTAGTACCTAGTGGTTCAGGAAGGAAGGAGAAGGCATTGGAGAATGTCTTTGATTCAAGGAAAGTTGAGACTTCGCTAGCGTTTCAGTAGAACGTGCAGCTTTCTCAGAAGCTTGTCATGTGAAGTATGTCTGTGGCTTAGCTGGGAAAAAATATCTCAATGCTTTGCTTTATTTACAATTATTAATTCAGATTATCACTACAGTTATCGAGAACTTTTTAACGTATTCTAAAAGAATCTTATCTAGAAGTGTCACCATTGAAAAGCACTAAATGAATTTGAAAGTTTTCAAATTGTTTGGTGACTTTTATTTTTAGTACCTGCACCCACTTAGCGCACTCTCCACTGTTTGAAGTGGTCAGTCAGGTA
The DNA here is from genome assembly GCA_003697955.1 of Calidris pygmaea. Lineage (NCBI taxonomy): Eukaryota > Metazoa > Chordata > Aves > Charadriiformes > Scolopacidae > Calidris > Calidris pygmaea. The sequence goes on from QJSC01016343.1 coordinate 1,724,463, forward strand.
AATTCTTGGTTCCTTTGTAGTTGCAGTAGTTGCAGTATAAGTCAGACTGCCCTGGGGAGTCTTTCCAGTTCCAGATAGAATCGGGATAAATATCTACTCAGACTTTGTATTCCTTTCCCTTTGCCTTCAGGAGCCTACAGAGCCATCTGTGTTTCTGCAATGTCACTCTTCTTCTACCATGTCATAGTTTTTCCCTCTCCCGCTGACATTTTCTTACATGAATTACTGCTTTCAGTTTTTATCTTCCTGTTCTGGTTTAATTTGGAGGATCTCTGAAGGCACAGAACTTCCAGAGCTTTTGTCAGACACCTTAGTTCTTGATACTGACTTTTATTAAGTAATTATAGCAACACTACCTAATTAGGAAGAATATTTAGCTTTGCAAACTGTTGACCACTTCTATACTCCATGTCTTCAAAAAGTTTTCCTGCACCAATATCTGGTGGAGTTGAAAGAGATGTCCTGGTTTTTCTCATCTGTCTTCTCCCTTGCTCAGTATTCAAGTATTGGTGAGAGTCTTCCCAACGTACGGTGTAGATACTGGGATTGTGCGAATGAAAAAGAGAGTTCAAAGAGACTCTAATGTTGCACTTCAGAGTTTGTTAAAATTGTCACACCTAATAAAGAGGAATTTCTGTCCTGTTACATACCCAAAACGTGTGTGTCAAATCCCATGATGTGAAGAGGCGTAAGAGAAGTCTGGGCTGTTGAAACCCACACCGTCTCCTTGTCATGTAGTCTGGGTCACCCGTGTCCCTGGGGAGCGCCCTCAGACAGGAACCCTCGTGTTGTCCAGCTCTCCTGAGCCTCTCCAGAACACTCGCAGGTGCCCTCTGATGAGATGGAATACGCGTTTTTTTGCCTGCACCGTTTATGTTCCTCAGGAAAGCCTGGGAATGGGGCTGGTTGAAGGGATGGTTTTTTCAGACCTCCTTCAAGAGACCTGTTAGAGACCAGACTTGCTGTGACATTTAACGTTACCGGGCAGCCCTCCCGACAGAGTCAGTAGAAAGGACAGAAGTCAATGAACTTGCAGATGGAAACATCCAGCCATAGCTTAAGGCAGGTTTTTTGCATCAGTCTGAAGGCACGTTACTGGGCCAAACTGGAAACGCCTGTATTGTCACTCTGTGTGGTGTCTCTCATCTGTACGTGGGACTTGGTCTCCTCTGCCTCTCATTTTTTCATTTTTCATACACATTGAGACTAAGAAACCATGTTTCACCTGATCCCTGCAGTAATCTTTACATTTTTTCTTTTTCTCTTGTAGATCCTGCGATTTATTTCAGATTTTCTTGCTTTTCTGGTACTCTACAATTTCATCATACCTATTTCACTTTATGTGACTGTTGAGATGCAGAAGTTTCTGGGATCTTTTTTTATTGGCTGGGATCTTGACCTCTATCACGAAGAAACAAACCAGAGAGCGCAAGTAAATACTTCAGACCTCAATGAGGAACTGGGACAGGTAGAGTAAAAATTACATTCTCTCTTCCTTTGTTTTTAATTCTACCTCTTTTTTAATATTAAAATTTATTACTGCAGACTTATTACTGGTTGCACATTGATTTGTGATTAATTTGAAAGTAAGGTATAAATATCTCATGGTGGAAATTAAAACTTTTACACGATCAGAAAAAGGTGTGGATAGTGTGAGTTGACAGTTTTGGTTTGTGGGTTGTTGTTTTTTTCCTTCTGACAAGTATGTGCAACTCCAAGTCTGGTTTTGGTTTTATTTTACAAAAGGTAGAGTACGTGTTTACAGACAAAACGGGTACGTTAACGGAGAATGAGATGCAGTTTCGGGAGTGCTCCATTAATGGCATAAAGTACCAAGAAGTCAATGGTAAACTGACTCCAGAGGGGTTTTCTGAAGATTCTCCAGACGGAAATAGGCATAGATTGGTAAGACTTGTTTTTTTTTTCTTTCCCCCTCACTAGACATCCTAAAGAGAAAGTGTTTTATTTCAGAGCAATAGTCTTCTAGCATTAGCATGTTTTAAAAGATTAGAATGTCTGAATCAACAGAGTTTGGTAAGACCTTTTTTCCCCCCCTCGTTAGGCATCCTAGATAGAAAGTGTTTTATTTCAGAGAAACAGACTTCCAGCATCAGCATGTTTCAAAAAAAAACCAACAGAATTTTTGAATAGTTTGAAGCTACTAAGTGTTACAGAATAAATAATATTTATTGAACACATTGAGATGTGATTGTGTAACATGGAATACTTGGCAGATTTTCAATTAAAAACATACTTTTAAAATATGTTTAAAAGTGGGTTGATATCTGAATGTGACAAATGTTACATATAAAGGTGTTTTTTTCCTTTGTTCCAGATGAAAGAGGAGGAACTGTTCCTGAAGGCGGTTTGTCTTTGTCACACGGTGCAGATCAGCGCCGATCAGACAGACGGTGCTGACGGTCCCTGGCACGGCGGCGGCACGCCGGCCACGCTGGAGTATTACGCTTCCTCCCCAGACGAGAAAGCCCTGGTGGAAGCCGCCAGCCGGTGAGTCGGGCTCCCAGAACTCGCCAGTGTAGGAACTGCCTCTGTGGGCAGGAAATTCCAGGTGAAGGCAACCTCAGAAATTGCTCAGGTTGTAAAGCCCCGGGGCCTGGCACTGTCAGTTTAGTATGAAAACACACAAAAACAAGGTACGCAAATCACCACTTTATAATGTGCTTAGGGTTTGAAAATGTTAATGCAAATCCTTGAGAAATTACAGGGGCCAGAGTGTGTTGCTGTTAAAATACTGGAGAAAGTGGGCGTTCTTCATTTTCTCTAGAAATAGAGAACAGTAATGGGGGGTATAAGAGTCTCTCTCTTTTATTTTCTTCCCCCTGCCTCAAACAATCAATGGGCGTTATGTTGAAATTAATGATTAAATGCATATTTTCTTTTCCTTTCAGGGTTGGAGTAGTTTTTACTGGAACTACTGGGGACAGTATGGAAGTAAAAAGTCTCGGAAAACCAGAAAGGTACTCGTTGTTATTCCTTGGTTCTTTTGAAGTACAGAACAGCAGTGAAGATCAATATCATGTTCTCTTAATCCTCTCTGTTCATAAGAAAACCTTGCCTTTCCACAGCGTGCTCTTTTTTCTTAAAGTTTGTGCTTTAAGTTCAACAAATTCCCAGAATCACTTGTGTATGCATAATCTAATTACATATTTTAAACTTCCCCAAACTGAGCAGAATATTACTGATAATTGTCTATCTGCCGTATGTCATAGCACGTTTTCTCCACCTGATCTGTGTCAGTTGGCAGTACTTCAAGCTTAAACGTCTAAAGTTAATTTTCTGAACTAGTGGTAATGTAACAAAAAATTATCCAGTCATCAGGAAACGTATAATTTTTTTTTTTTTAACTCTGTTTGTTTACAAGTGTTAGAAATAAATTGTAGTTTTCAAAGTTACACCTGAACTAATAACAGAAGGGTAAAGGAATAGGTAGGAGCTGATTGTAATCTCCAGATGTAAAGCTCGTGCTCAAGGAACTGTTCCTACTGGTAGAAGAACCTTTTATTCTTATAGAATGGAATGAAATGTATATGAAGTGATGAAAAGCAATGAATTGCACGAATACCCGTAACAGTGGTTGTTCCTCGATAGCGATGGCATTGCTTTTAGAGTTTCTGTATAAAACTGACACTTTGGGGAAAGCTCTATGGGGTAAGTGTGTATTTATAAGTCATTGGAAATTTGTCTCTTAAAAATGTTTTCTTCCCCTTCCCTCTTCTATTAAAACACAAAATACAGGTATAAATTGCTTCATGTTTTGGAGTTTGATCCGAATCGCAGACGAATGAGTGTCATTGTAGAGAGCCCCTCAGGTAAGCGCTTAGAAGTTGCACAAGCTGCAGTTGAGAACTTCTTAAATAGTGGGTATTCTCAAAGTCTGTTCTGTTGTACTTCTTAGGGGAAAAGCTTTTGTTCACAAAGGGAGCAGAATCTTCCATTCTTCCTCGTAGTAAGAGTGGAGAAATAGACAAGACCAGGATACACGTGGATGAATTTGCCTTGGTGAGTGTGTGTTTGCTCAGCTGACGGGAGGGAAATTCTTCCAGTACAAGTTCTGGGGCGCAAAGTGAACAAATTGCAGGTGACACCTTGTCAGGTCAGAATCTCGTCTACGCTGAATGTAGTCTTTTATTTTCTCACAGAAAGGACTAAGAACTTTGTGCGTAGCCTACAGAAGATTCACACCCGAGGAGTACCAAGAAGTTGGCAAACGCCTGCATGAGGCCAGGACTGCCTTACAGCAACGGGAGGAGAGATTAGCAGATGTGTTCAACTTCATAGAGAGGGATCTGGAGTTACTTGGGGCTACAGGAGTAGAAGACAAGTATGCCACGGAGTTTCTGCTCACTACGCTCAAAACCATAGCGAGTTTAGGATTTGTAACTGAAATATGATGTGTGCTGTGAAATACTCTCCTACCACCACCAAAAGTTGTGTGCTGGTCTTGTTTAGTGTGTTCACTGCTCTTGGGCTTGGGGATTGTTCAAACCACATGTTGTGCCAACTGATTCTGGCTTGATAACGCTGACATACAGTGTGCTTCATCAGGAGAGACTTAATGTATGTGAAACGGAATAATTGTAGTAAATATTTAGGGTAATGGCTAATTCCTTGGGAAAACCTCTGTCCATAGCTGCTTTCTGAGGCATTCTGTCAGTCAGAGGGTGTTCTGTACACAGGAGTGTACTGATGGGGCGCTTCAGAGCTTCTCATTTACCACAATAGATGGTCATTGTTGTGGACTGTTTTAAAATTTCTCAGCAATGGTGCCTGACTTTAAATTAAGATGTGCTTGTTACAAAGCTCTGATCACTTAGCAGCATTGAAGTTCAGTTTTTGTTTCGTCAAGGCCTTTGTTCTGTTGCTGGTAACAGAATGTCATCTGCCAGGCTGTGATTCCCTGGAAATGTATGTAATATTGGCGATTCAGTCTTAAATCACCCTGACGGTGGGGTCCCAGGAGTTACAGTGGGAGCTCTGGTTTTTTGGTCTAGTGTTTGATCGGTTATTTAAAATTTTTTTTTGTCTTCTTTCCAGACTGCAGGAGAAAGTCCAAGAAACAATCGAAGCACTGAGATTGGCCGGTATCAAGGTGTGGGTGCTCACCGGGGACAAGCACGAGACGGCCGTGAGCGTCAGTTTGTCGTGCGGCCACTTCCACAGAACCATGAACATCCTGGAGCTCGTGCAGCACAAGTCGGACAGTACGTGTGCGGAGCAGCTGAGGCAGCTCGCCAAGAGGTACAACACCCCAGACGTCCTTATCTTAGCAATCATTGTAGCTTATTCTTCTTTTATTTTCAAATTTTATGACAATTTCTTTGATGTATGTGCCAAACGCATGAAGCTGCCTTTTCGGAAATCTATTTATTAATGTATCAACAGACTTGAAGAAGCAGCCTAACAGGCTAACTTCTTTGTTTATTGTTTGGGCAACTGCATAGCTCATGACGACATTTAGGCTTTTCAGTCACACCAATACAAAGCCAACATTTTTGTCCCCAACAGAATAAAGGAAGACCATGTTATCCAGCACGGCCTGGTGGTGGACGGGACCAGCCTCTCTCTTGCACTCAGGGAACACGAAAAACTGTTCATGGAAGTTTGCAAAAACTGCTCTGCAGTGTTGTGCTGTCGCATGGCACCCCTTCAGAAAGCAAAGGTGAGGGGGAGTATAATCAGGACTGTCTGGGAGGTGTGTTTATCATGCTTTGAGGAGGCAAGGATTCCTGGAACTGCTTGCTTTATGTGACTTTCGGAATCCTTGTTAAGTCCTGTTCATCTGGAGTAGTTTCCTCAGAAGTTTCTACGTGAGTTTGTGAAAATTTGCAAGTGGGTGGAGGAGAAAGTCAAAATACGGCCACCGTGCAGGAAAAAAGCTGATCTTTAATCATCATCAGCGATCCCCATCACCTGCCTGCTGCTGCAGTGCCTGTCCCGTTGCTTCTCCACAACAAAAAAGCTAAGCTAAACTGAAAATTCACAAAGCAGTAGGGAAAAAATGTGCTCTCTAAAGGTTTAAGACATACCCATGTTTGAGGAGGAAGTAGAAGGGAAGCTGAAGCCTAGTCTCCAGGGAAGTTTTGCCTTAATGCTCTCTGCTAAGATGGTTTTTTCCTTCACACTAAATTTTACTCAAATACAGATCAGATAAAAATCAAATTCAGATTTTGTGATTTATTTTTTTTACTCCAGAAAGCTAACATCTGAAGAACTATATTCTTTCCTTTTGAAATGTTCTCTCTTCATTTTATGCTTCTCTTCGTTTTTTTGACTAATATTCAATTGTATAACTATTGGAGTATTTTTAAGTTTACTATACTTTTAGCTTATCCATGTGCTTTAAAGGCTTTTTGCATGTATTTCCAGTAATATTAAACCCCTGAAAGGACACTGGTTCCCACTCTTCTTTTTATACCTTGTCAAAAAAAAGAGGAAAAGACATCTTTTTACCCTAAAGCGGTAGGAAATGGTTATGTGAGGTCCTAGATGTGCAAAACGGAGCTGGCTGGTTTACTGTAGCGTGAGTGACCTGTTTTGAGGTCACTCTTCCTGCATCCAACATTTAGGCATTTTAATGCAGTCTTCAGAACCACTTCATTCAGCTGTATGTAAAACTTAGTGTAATATTAACATTTTATTGAAGCTATTAAGTTGTTTCTGACTTTTGTGAGAAAAGCAATTTATTGGATGGGTCCACCTTACGTACACTCTTTTTAGCTGAAATTCTTGCCATCCCCTCTCTTTAAGGTGCATTTATTTGCCTGTGTTGTGTCCTTGTTCTTATTTTGCCATTTAACTTGATTTATAGTTTTATTTGGATTTATAGTTTGTTTTGTACTGCCAGATTTGGCAGAGAGCAGCCAATAATGCTTTCCTTAATTCTTATCCTGTCCGGCGGATAATCTCCATTATTTCCTGTGTTTTGTCATGAAGTACAGTAAAACCTAATTTTGATGGCAGTGACTTTTAAATTTTAGATACTGAAGTCTATAAATCTCTGAGACAAATGGCATGCAGGCAGGAGGGAGGGAGGGGTGGGGAAGGAAGCGTATTGCACTTCATTCCAGCCCTGCCTTGGATTTTCTACTGTACTTGCTCCCTGAGTAAATATTCAGTTCCATCTTCTACTTGACTGTTTTGCATGATAAAGCACAAATTGAGTTGTGAGAGAACATCTAAATATGAACTGCAAATTAAGCTCAAGTCAGGCATGATATTTAAATAAGGCTTGTGCCCCAAAGCAAGCAGCTTTTCTAAAGGAGCACTGAATTTGCACATGGGATATGCCAAAGGTGTGTTTTACCCACCTTCGTTACCTAGTAATTACATTCACAGGTAGGTAACCAAGATACTCAGGAGTGAGAGGCATGGCCTGTAGATAGATTATCTGCCTAATTCAAACATTTCTACCTTTTTCTTTTTCCCCAGGTAGTGCGACTGTTAAAAACGTCTCCAGAGAAACCTATAACGTTAGCCATCGGTGATGGTGCTAACGACGTGAGCATGATACAAGAGGCCCACGTCGGCATAGGTAACTCGCTCCTCGGGAGAGACAGGGGCAAATAGGGTGCAAAGTGTAGTAGAGGATTAGGTCATGAATAGTGTTTATAAACAGGTGAACTTCTAACGTTTGTGCACCTGTGAATGAGAGGATGTTAATCTGAGTCATCTCTTGGGACAGAGTTTTAGTGACATTTAAAGTTGAAGGCTTTTGGCTTTCACAGGTCATAGGTCTGTTGTGTCGTCTACCAATGGTCACAGGTCCTGCTTAACGCTGCCTTAAGAGCAGCAAAGGTGCTCTGTTAGCTGGAGTCTCAGAATTACTCTGCTTCAGATACTGGAAGTTAGAAATATCTAACTTCAGACATTGTTGGGTTCTAAGTTCCTGTGGAAACTTGACCTTCCAACCTTTCTTTGTGCTAACCTGCCGCTGTTGGCACCATGTCTGTACTGCTGTAGAAATGCCATTTGTGTCTAGCTTGTCTTTGAGGAGAAGGCTTTCATTGTAGCTCTTCAGAGGCTGTTACTGATTCTCAGCTAAGCGTGGTAGTTTCCTCTGCTTATATTGTTTTCTATTATCTGGCCACAACCACTATTAAACCTTTTTTTCTGCTGTGTTTCGTAAGTGAGTCCAAAACAGAACTGGTACCCATCACGTAGTGTTTCAGTATTTCCCTTGCTGACTCTGTTGGATGGTGTTGGTTCCAATAGTAAATGCTGGAGGTTCTCCCATAAGGTATCAGTACACCAGGAATTCAGTCTGTCACTCTTTGGGATAAAAAAAGGTGTTTGCAATGTTTATCGTGTAAATCGTGTGGCTGTGGTTTTGAAGGCTCTGGGTGTAGGCTGCTTGAGAAGGTTACAGGCAAACAGTGAATGGTGCTTTATTCTCCAGCTGGTTTTTCAGCTAATGGAAGCTTATTAAAAATAAAATTATCCAAGTTTTTATTGTAATTTGTAGCATATTAGACATTACATCTACGTTGGTCAGAGCTAGCACGTCTTTGCTGTGGAGGGTGACGGGGACCTCTAGACTTTTTTTCATTTTAAAGCAACCAGCACTTTTAAGTGTCTGGTTTTAGGAATCCTGGGCCACTTGTTTTCTGTAAAAGAGCGTCTTGTTGAGTTCTGTGCAGGCTTATCTTAATAATTGTTATTAGAAATGAATTGGTGTTCAACTGTGACAAGTGACAAGCGTTGTCACCCCTTCAGAGTAAGTAAAGTGCCATTGTAATAACAGCAGTGTTTCCTTTATTCTGCTGGTGAGTACAAAAAACTGTGAGGAAAACCTCTCTGAAGCAAAACATAGGAAGTAAATTGATAATTAATGGTGGATTGATAATGGTTTGGGAATTTTGGTTTTGAGTTGGTTTTGAGTGTTGTTATCTCTATGACTTTTCCATAAATATTTCTAAAGAATGGCTTATGGAAATAGTCCTTTGTCTTTCTTTTTTATTATTTTTTAACTTGGCAGCAAATGAATAGTTTCCTGAAGTTGTGTGGGGAAGAACGCCTTCATTTGGAATGGAAAGATGCTGAAGTCATTATAATGTTGAAGTGCAGGAAAACAGATCTGTAGCTTCAGATGTATATTGTTGAGGGGGAGTGGGGGGGTTAAACTTTAATTTTTATAATGTTTAACTTGTTTTCTGTTTTGTTTCCCAAATATGGCAGGAATCATGGGCAAGGAAGGAAGACAAGCTGTGAGAAACAGTGACTATGCAATAGCACGGTTTAAATTCCTCTCCAAGTTGCTTTTTGTTCATGGGCACTTTTACTATATTAGAATAGCAACCCTTGTACAGTACTTTTTTTATAAGGTAAGTCTTCAAGTTCCCGGAAAAATGTGTGACTTTCCCAGCAAGAAATTCATTTCAGATCTAACATTTTTGTTGGCAACAGGTTAAATATCTCTGTTCAAATGTGCTTTCTGGGCTTTTTTTATCTTCTGTTGGTTGCTCTCGTTTCCAGATAAGAGCATGGGGTTGGGTGTGGGGGTTTGTGTCTGTTTGCTCCCATACAGAAGGCTCCCATCAGCTGGACACAGGCTTTCCGGAATGAAATATGGAAACTATTTTGCAAAGAAATTCTTAAAAAGGAGCTGAGGGGGAAAAAGGATGGATTTCTCCTCCTCTGTAACACTACATATACTCCCATAATGAGATGTGTTCATCAAGCACATATAATTAAGTTTATATTTTTCAGTTTCATTGTCCTAAAGGACAAACAAAATGTGCTCTTACGCAAAGCGCATTATTTCACTTTGCCAAGTACAACACTGAAATGCTTTATCCTCTCCCTGTGTATTTTTACAGCTTGTAAGTGTTAGCAATTTCTTTTACATTTAGCGGTTTCTTTTAGGCATATACTAAGGATTAACTATTTCCTTTGCTTTTCTTTTTTCAGAATGTGTGCTTTATTACACCACAATTTTTATATCAGTTCTTCTGTTTGTTTTCACAACAAGTAAGTACTGGACACCTCGCACCTTGGTAAATGTGTGTGAAACACTCTGGGTAAATAACTACAGAAAATGGGAATGAACTACACAGGAGTAGCACAGATTCTACACTTAAATACCAAGTTTTATTTTCTATATTTGATAGCTTGGTCTTAATAGATGGTTATGTGAGTATAGCTTTTTATCTAACTAGTAAATTCACATAATTAATGATTTATTGCTGCTATTAGTGTGCTAATAAGTTTTAATATAAGCTTTTTTGTTATCAAGACTCAAAATAGTTTTTCTTTCTGTTTCAGACGCTCTATGACAGTGTATACCTGACTTTGTACAATATTTGTTTCACTTCCTTGCCTGTCCTCATATACAGTCTTTTTGAACAGCATGTGCATCCGCATGTATTACAGAGCAAACCTGTGCTTTATCGGTATGTACAGCTTAATATATTGTCACAGTAGCACATAATTTAGAACAACAGTGGCATCTGCAGAAGTCTGAACTTGATATTACGCATTCCAGCGGTATTTTTACCTGTAATTTATGCAATTCTTAGTAACTGACTTGTCAAGGAAGAACTGCAGCTCCATAGTTTTCATCCTGAAAGTTAATTGACGTGGGTATTTTTTACAGCTTTGTAAAGCTGTAAAAGAAGCATCTTTTTACGTCAGTCATGTTGAGATTGGAAGAGAATTGAGCGCTTGGTCAGCTCACACGATTGGCAGCTTTCTCCTGCGTTACATGGAGGAGGTGAAAATCTCTACCACGCACAGGAAGAACTAGGACACCGTGATTAGGGGAATCACCACCAAAAAATGCTTTCCAAAGAGGGCAGGTGATTTCCTGTAGAACTGGGTGTCCTCCCAGTGGCAGCATGTAGCACTGCATACTGCTTTTCAGAGGGGGAAAAAAAAAAAAGTATGTATTTTTATTAAAAAGAGATGTCTCTTAGAAGTTTCTCTTTTCCTAGAGATCTTTCAAGCGGAACAAGGGGCAAGTGTCAGGAGATCTGGCTTTTTCTTCTCTTGCATTTCCACCTCCAGGGAGAACAACTCTAGTTTGTGCCATTCTGAATGTGACCCATTGGAGACCCGTGCCATTGGTGATCCCTGCAAAAAGCAGAGGCAAATCACGAGAGCTCAGAGTTCTTTTTTTTGCCCATGATTTATGCATTTTTTTCATATCTCAGCATTCATTAAGTGTATCTTGGTGCAGTCGAAAGTTACATTTATTCAAAGCAGTAGCAGTCGTGTGATCTGAATAGCTGATGGCTTATATAAAGACAATTTGAAATCCCAAATCTGTTTTATTTCTGCAGAGACATCAGTAAAAATGCCCATCTGGGGTTTAAACCCTTTCTTTACTGGACCGTCTTGGGCTTCTTTCATGCATTTGTTTTCTTTTATGGCTCGTATCTTCTAATGGGAGAAGACACTTCTCTGCTGGGAAATGGCCAGGTACAATATGATAAGAATTATTCTACCACTGTGTTTTTGGTGCTATTTTTTTATGTTTGGTTTTTTTTTTTTTTGAAAAATGCTCTTGTGTCAGAAAAATCTCAGATATATTTTTTTTATGAACTACATAATTATCAGAGATGCTTTAGCAATATTTGTGTGTCCTCTCAAGAGTAAGATCTCTTAGTGTGGAAGCTGTAAGGCATGTTGTCGAAAAGTGTCTCAAGATAATAAATGTGTTAGGATTGTCTTACACTTTGTTCTATTATGTAGACTGTTTTTGTCATAATCATATGTCGTACCTTCAGTAAATGAGATTTATATTAATTCAAAACTCATTTTGATTCGGACTTAACCGCAGTGCCTCACGATGGCTTCTCTTTAGCATCTGTTATAATATTAGGCTTAAATCTGAACACTGCCAAAAGTCTTAAAGCGTCTCCTGAAAATGTATTATTTTAATTACTCAGATTTTTTAAAAATTAGGTGGTGCAAGCTGCTTTTAAGTTGTACTTTTTATTCAATAAATGTTTTTAAGGCAGTAACTTAATGAAATCATCAGATACTAATTTGACACTTTCTATTTTAAAGATATTCAACTTCACAGGAAACAAATTGTATACAAAAGACTGTCAAGTTTGGGTGAAACCATCCCAAGGCTGCTTCCCCATTTTCCCCAGTTCTGAGTTTGTTAGCCCAGTGTAGAACAATTAGATACTGATTTTTCTCTCATAAAAATGTTCTTTATCATAAAGTAAAAGTGGTGCTGGGTGTGTTGCAAGTTGAGGTACAAAGATGGCATCGTGCTGTAGTGACAGGGGTTCCCTAGGGACAGGGGGTGGGCAGGAGTGCAGGAGGGTGAGGAAAAAAGAGTCTCCATATCATGATGGACAATGGCCAGGAGTGTCTCGGTGCCTGGAATCAGAGCATGTGAAGTGGGGAGCCAGTGTCCCCGTGGGGAGAGGAGCAGTAAGGGGTGTGGGGCAGCGGCTGGAGGGCCCCTTTCATCATCAGGTGTTTGATAAGGAGGTTAAATAGTTGTGCTTGAGACTGAAATGTCCCTTAGAGCTGAGGTAAGAGTGTGTCCTCTGCTGCCACTTGTTCCAAGCTGTGTGACTTGGAAGTTCTTGTGAGTTGGCAAAGGGTCTTCAGTACTCCTCTAACAAAGTAATTTTACACTACAGATCAGTGTGTTTCTGTCCATCTTCGTCATCAAAATTCCTCCCTTCGAAATTCCTTTAACCTTTACCAGGCAGGAACAGACTTTTTCCATAGTCTTTAGTAACAAATGTTTAGTTTGGGGAACAGATTATATTTGGTGAGTCTAGACCAGGCTATCAACGTAGACTTTATGGAGAAGGTTCTTTTAATGGTTTCTTGTATAAATAACCTCAAGGTTTGCTATATACTTAGTGACTGAGCACACTAGAAATAAAGCTTTCAGATGCCCTTTGGCTTCTCACCTTTTCTGTGATGTAACTTTAAAAAAGGTCTGAGAATTTATTTGGAGTTACTCTGTGTTTGCTAAAAGGTGATTATTGGGACTGGTAGAATTGCGTGTTGCAGGAAAATATCTGTGGTGCAGAAGGTATGTGGGAAACTGAACGTGTGCCTGAAAAAACAAAAGTTAAAGGCAAGAGAAGGTGCTTTCTTGTGAGGAGCCCTGGAGAAGTGATGGCTTTGGGGGAACGTGTGACACAGGGTGGTGTCAGTGCCAGGCCTCACATTGTCATTCCGAGTTCTCAGCTGGGAGAAAAGCAGAACAGAAGAGACTATAAATAATTTGTTAATGCTGGTGGTTTGTTAGGCTTTACCTCAACACGTTGTGCAACAACTTGATCTTTTAGTTCTTTTTATTTTTTTTTCCCCCCCTTTTTCACGCTGTGCATGTCGCCAGATATTGAAGCCTAACAGGCAAATGGTAAGAGTTTAGAAGAGGAGGAGATACAAAAATATTGTATCTGTTACTTCCCAGGACTGAAGGATGCAGCATCCACGGTGTAAATGTGTTCAAAAATAAAATGGTGGCGAGAACCCGTTGCCGTTCTTCATTCTAACTCTGAGTGGTGTTAGCAAAGACACTTTCTTTCACGGGACACTCAGGAGCAGCACTTTAATTGTACCTTAAGATGATTATGGCAGCAGTTAACACAACCGTGTTGCTTGTTGAACATTACCGTCAGTGTGAAAAGTAAATAGAAGGCTTCAGAAGACGTGTTGTAACAAAGGACTTTAAAATGATCGGTAAATCGAGACTCCTGGCTGCCTCGATTTTTGTGTAGAGGGATGAGAAAAGCCCTTGTGGGATCTGCCGTGGGGCTGTGGGATTCCTGTCAGAGCTCTGTACCAAGGACTACAACGCCGTGAATCCCAGCTCCCTGCCCCTGCCCTACTAACAGCTCGCTGGGATGTGCCTGGCTGCATGTGGTACCCAGCCACGTCCCCGCTCCCGCGCCAGGACCCGCTGTGCCCCACAGCATGGCTGTCGGGAGGCGCCGGACCGGCATCCCTGCTTGGTTGTCACAGCTGAGATCCTGTCGTTGTAGAACTTGTTCAGAGGTTTGATAGTTTTTAATTTACGTGGGCAAGAGACTGCCAAAGTGACAGATGCAGCATTTTAGAATTGAAGCGTAATTTTGTCTTTATTAGCCTTGAAACAAAGTGTCTTTTCCATAGAATTTTCTTGAAAAAAAATAGAAATGGCACCATTATTTTTGAATTGTAGAATTGTGCTTGGGGTACAAAGTAAACTTTCAGGTGATGCTGCATGTTGAAAATAATCTGGAAATGTTTAAACTCAGAGTGTTTTGCACTTGTGTTCAAGTGAATACCTTCCACCCAATATTTGCTTTCTGTTGGGTGCTTTTACTTGGTTGATCCAAGTGGTATCTTCATTTTCCTATCGCTTCATGTTACTGTTTTGGACTTTCTTCATACCTCATGTAGCCTTTGTGGTGATTTGTTTTGAACCAAGAAGAAAGGTGGTTTGTGGGTTGTTAATTTTGCTCTTATCATAAGCTGTATTTTCTTCTAGTAGTTTGTGTTCTGTCCTTGCTTTTTCACGATGATGAGTTGTCACACGCTGATGTGCTCAGACTCCTTCCATTAGTGTAGCTGCCTTGAGAAGAATCTAACTTATCAGCAATGCTCTTAACTGATCTGTTATTTTTTTTTCTTCCATGATTTTTACCTTGCCATTCTCATAGATGTTTGGAAACTGGACATTTGGTACTTTGGTCTTCACCGTTATGGTTATAACCGTTACGATGAAGGTATGACATTATACTAATTACTCTCTGTGCCTGGGTAATGTGGCAAATATGTCATAGACTGATAATTTAAAATTGATTCAAAAGTTAGATGGAAGTTTCAGTGATGGTCAAAATTTTTCTTTGCAATATTTGCACGTTAGAACTTTAGTGTTTGAGCTGAAAGTTCATTAAGCATGTTTAGAACCGGTATTTATCATTTGTTGTGAAGCTGGGGGAGAAATGAAGCTCATTGAAGTTATCTTTGTTTTAGATGGCTCTAGAAACTCACTTCTGGACATGGATAAACCATTTTGTTACTTGGGGATCCATTGTATTTTATTTCATATTCTCCTTGTTTTATGGGGGAATTATCTGGTGAGTGATTCTCTTCTTTTTATTATTTATTTTCCTCTCCTTTCTATAGCACATATGATAAGTGAAGTTATGAAAAACCACTGAAGTATTAATGTTCTGCCATGTTGCTCTGAATTTTGTGAATTTTTTAAACCTAGAGTGCCCACTCACTTTTGGTGATTCTTTCAGAAACTTGGGCGGTGCTGCCAAGCCATCCTGTGCTCAAGGACAGGAATTACTCATCTCTCACCGCCTGGGACTACAAAGGCATTTTTGTTTCTAAAAAGTAGATAGGTTCCCAAAGGTGCTATGTGATAAGTAAATCTTTACAACTGAAATGAAGATGCTGGGGTTAGAACCAGTAAAGTGCTGTATCTTTGCTTGTGTTTTGGGGTCTTGTAGGAATAGGAATGGTGACTGATTTCCTGCAGCACCACTTAAAGCTGAACTAGAAGGTTTCCCTCCGAAGCTGGGTACCCTCCTGCTCAGAATTTCCAGGTCCAACAAACTGCCGGACACCAGCAGCCTAACTCTGCCTCCCGAGGGACTCCCTGCTGGGTGTCAAACGAGGATACACTCGAGCCTGCCTGGACTGTACTTTGGTTTCTAGAAGTTCCTTTTAGTAATTGTTGCTTCTTTTAACTTTCCAGGCCATTTTTACACACCCAGGACATGTACTTCGTATTTGTTCAGCTGTTGTCAAGTGGTTCTGCTTGGTTTGCCATAATCCTCATCGTAGTTGCTTGTTTGTTCCTTGATGTTGTGAAGAAAGTGCTGTACAGACACCTACAACCCACCAGTACGGAAAAAGCTCAGGTAACCTGCTGCTGCTGTTTCCAGCCCACGCAATAGTTAAAAGAACACCTTTGTTAAAGCCTCTCTTGTAAACTAATTACTTTCCTGTGGTATTAAATTATCCTCTTATATTGCCGTCATGTTTAATGCATAAAAATGTTCTCATTTCAAAAGATCATTGTTAATTTAAAATTGCAAAAATGAGGACACCGTTTTACAAGGAAATAACATTTATGTTTAAGTAAGTGGTATTAAGAGTTGTAGAGTCACTTATGGAGGGGTCACTCAGTCTTTTGCATCTCAGTCTGCAACTGTATGAGAGGATCATGCTGTGCATTTTTATATTGCTTTAAAGATGGCAACTTATTCTCATTTTTGTCCAGGTATTAGAAACTCTCTTCAGCTCTAGCTGACACTGAACAATTCTTACAATGTGATGAAAACACTACTTTTAAAAATTATTTTAGTAGGACTTGTTTTAATTAGTATTTCTTAAATCTTGATCATATCACATGGCATGTGATTTGATCATTGATTATGTAATTAAAGATAATTACCCACATGGCATTTTAGTAAATTCGTAGACAAGGTCTAAGGACATGCTGTGGTAACAGTCTCCCTTTTGCCTGACACAGGCTACAAAACCTCCTTGAAATCATTCTGTTGAATTTAGGCTCTCTTAGGTACAAATGTCTTCTGTGTTAGTGTTTTCCTTTTACTGAGAGTTCAGGAGAAGCCATCCTGACCAGTTGTTCTCATAGTCACAGTTTTCAGTATTTTATCTTCTTACATATTTTTCTGCTGAACTGAAAAGCCTTCTGTTAACAGTGTTTTGTTTTATTCATGGTTAGATTTGTGATCGAGTTAATTTTATCACTAAGAAGTAGATTGGACTTGCATCTGTCAAAAAGGCTATCTTCCAGTCCTTCGGTCATTCTTGTGTTTCTCCTGTAATCATCACTATTCCTCAACTTCATCTTGAATTTTGGGTTTCTCCAGTGGACACCCTATTCTAGCAGAGCCTACATCTGTGCCAAGTGTGGGAATAACGAATTCCCCAGCTGTATTCCTTTTACAAAATAACATGCAACAATAATCTCTTACCTTCTGCATCTTTTTCTCATTCTCGTAGTTTGCCTAGGACCAACATCACGCTGACAAACCCATTGCTGGCCAAAATACCCGATTTGTTGAATATTAGATGCTTTTTCCAGTCTTGGCATTTAGTAGCTAAAGGTCAAGGTAAATAAGCAGTAGCTTTGAGAAAACAGTTCAGCTAGACCTGATAAGACTCTTGATTGCTCGTTACTGCACTTCTTGGATTAAAGTCTTGACTTAGAAAAAATTCTATGGGTAATGATACTTAATTATCTTTTATTTTTCCTTCAAAAGCTAGTGACAGTGTTTATTGAATGCTTCCCTTTCCTTCCTTCCTGTCCATCAGCTGTGTCCGGCAGTGCATCGGGCTGCTTCTTCAGGCTTCTCGTGGTCCTAAAGTGCTTGAATTAAAACCCGAAACGCCCACGCCGTTTTCCCCTAGCTTCTGGTTGCATTTTCTTGCTTTCTGAAGCAATTTTGAAGACTCTCCGGGTTCAGTTTGCTTCCATTACAGTTGTGTCATCAAGGACACAGTTGGACTTCTTATTTTTAAGGCAAAATCTTGATGAATCTTGATGTCTGACCCCTTTCCTGGGGCTGTAGCCTGATTCACAGCCACGAGGATTTTGCTGTATGCATCTTTATTACTCCTTTTCTTTTGTCTCTTTATTCCCATTCTGCTTTGTCATTTGACAGTGTCAGCATTAGGATTGATGTTTACCAAAATACGGTCTCTTTCTGAAAACATTTAATTCCTGGTATCGCAAAGTCAGAGCATCTACAATCTGATTTGACCAGAAAGGCTTCAGTATTCTCTTTCAGACAGAATGAGTTTGAAGAATATCTTTGTCCTAAATACTGAGGAATTTTCTGTGGAAGTCATTGAAAGAGTGAATATGGAACTTCATGTATTGCCCTTTTAAATGTGTTTTTCATAGTGTAGGTACACCCTCTGTATAACTGAATATTTTTAGTTGTTCATTTTAATTGTAGGACTAAATATATTTGCATATTGGGGACAGAAAAAGTTGAGTTTACAGTTACCAAGTTTTTATTGGGAGAAGATAAAATGTTACATGACCTAGTCACTGATTTTTAAATCACAGCTATGTGATTTATATGTTCCTGTTTGCCATCATTTAAATTCTAAAATATTCCCAGGAGCAGTGAGCAAAACACAGGGTTCTGGGCTGAAAATGCTTGTCCCTGTTTTAATTGTTCAGAAACTAATAGCAGAGTAGTTGTGTAAGTTACCGAGCTGAGTGCTCTGCATTCACTGATCTGTGGCCATCTGCCCTACTCGGTACATAAGGAACTTGATTTTGTATCTTTTATTTAGTATAAGATCATAGCATCAACAGTCAGTCTGTTAGATGTTACGTGTAGCAAAGTTATTCATAAGAGAGCAAAGAAATTTCACTGGTGTGAGAGAGAAGTGCTTGAGAAATTCTGCTAAAGATAAACTTTTAAATGTAAATATTGTTCTCTCACAGCAACTTTAAAGAAATAATCTCTGTTTCATTTTGGGAAGTCAGTATATTAAAAATTTGAGAGGCAAGCATGAATTGAGTTAGAGAAAACCCATTTTATTATATATGCCTTAGCTCTCTTGCCCTGAAGTAGCTTCTGGGTAATTTCTGACAGTACAGAATCATATAGGAGGAAGTGAACAGTAAGGTAAATCTGAATCAAAATATAAATCTTCAGGTAAATATAAATCCCAGCACTACTGAGGGGAGAAGGCAATACTGAATAAAGATGTCAGGTAAAGTATAGATGGAAAAATGTATAGGCCTTTTTTCTTGGTAAAAAGCTGAGATACGCTAAGAATGGTCCTACCAACCAGCAGCTGGCCGTGGTGATGCCAGGAGCTCTCCTGGGGGCACCAGGCTGGTGTGCTGTAAATGATGTTTATTCCACTTAAATAACGATGTCTTGTCCTGTGTCTCTCTCTTAGACAATTACCGCTGCTACTCACTGACGTGTGTGTTCCATCCCTTCTCTGTCCCGTTGTAGATGTTCTCCAACAGAGTTGCTTTAAGCGACGAGTTCATCGCGCTGCAGCCATTGTCCAGGGCCAGGAGTCAGCTGAGCAAAATTAGGTAGAGTAGGAGGGACAGTCGCTGGCCACCCCCTGTGCATGCGGGGGGGCGACTCGCCCGGGCGAGTGAGCCGGGAGAGGCATGGGCGGCAGCGGGCTGCGAGGGCCGTTCCTGCAGCCCAGAGACATCCCCTCCGGTTGTTTCTCGGCTTTGCTCTGTGTCTTCTGAGCCAAATGCTTCTCCCGAGTAGCATGCGTTGGACCTGCTTTTTTAGGAGAAACCATCCCTGGCATGACGCTCGACTCTCAGAATACGGACCTAGCTCTTCTTGCATCCATTTCCCAATAACCACAGTTTCTAGCATGGTTATTGCGCTTCTCATTTCTTTACGACCAAAATTAACAGTGCTTTTTGCATGTTGGATAATTTCAGCTTCATAAGGCTGTGACAGGAAGGTCTCTGTTTTTCAGGCGAGTTGTTTGCCCGTTTTAATTTGCTTCCCACTTGTATTGAAAGAGCAAAACCTGTTTGAAGTTCGGGTGCGTTACATACGTTCGTGTGGCTACGGCTTTTTGTGTTTGTTTTGTGCATCTATGAAGTGAGTGTTGTTTGTTTTCAATGTGTATAGATACATATTCCTAAGGGCATTTGGCTACAAAGTCCTAGAAAATTATTCAAAAAAATAAATAAGCGTCCATGTGTCTGTAGGTGAACCACTGTGATTCTGGGACTCTTCAGATGCCCTGAGTTCAGTGAAATGCTGATTCTCTCTTGTAAGACTAAAACATTCATAGGGATCAACAGTGTCTCACCCCGTTAGATTATTTTTTTTATCCAATGCTCACCTACTTCTATATTCTATAAATTCTATAGCAAGAGTTAATGTAAAGAATTGATTCCCTTAAAATATATATTTTTTAAGGTGACCATGTTGTTTAAAAGCATGCAAATAGGGGCTCAGACAACCTGCAGTTTGGGGACTTAATTGCCGTTTGGTTAACGAAGGGAAAGCAGGAGACAGGAAGCTGCCGTGATAAATGATGAGCAGAGAATTATTAGTGGTTAATGGGAACAGGTGATACAAGTGCTTTTAAGGGGAGGGTGCTGAGAAACACGTCACCTTAGATGTCCAGGCACCCAGGGAGATACTGGCCAGGGGGTTGGTTCTCAGTGTGGCACTTACCAGCTTTAACACAGGCAAACTGCGGCGTTTCCGTAAATTTAGCAGTGTACTGGGGAGATTCCTCTGCCAAAGCTTTGACAAGTTAGCCTTTAAAATTCTTGGTTTATCAGTGTCATGCAAATAACTTTCCTTTTTAAAACCTTAGATAAATATGTTTCCAGTAAAGCTCTGTTTTCTCACTGAATTACTACAGTGAATGACGTGGAGCATCATTTATACAACAAAGATTTTATAGCACAAGATTCTGTTAAAACTTTCCAAAATTAAACAGGTTTCAAGGGCTGAAAAAATGGGAAATCTGTTTTGTCCCTGAGTATGAAATGATGATGCACATCCAATTCTCTCATATGTCAGAGTGTTTACGCTTGTGTATCTGCTAGTGAAGTGCCTGACACACAAGCACTGAGCGCTTTGCACTGTGCATTGAAGTGATGTAGTTATGAGCTTTGAGGGGGGGTGTCTTTTAAGTGTCCAGGTGATTGCTGTGAGTCAGAAACACCGTCTGTGTGTGCCTCTGCGACTGGCTCTGATCCTCACCTGCACCTTCGTAGCTTGGGAGAGGAGGAGATGGGGCAGAGCAGGCTCCGTGCCGAGCTGGAGACCCACCCAGTGCTGCTGCTTCCCCTGTCGCTGTCTCTCCTGGGCTGGGAACACCCGAAATACCTGTCTTAGGGTAACCTGGGCCCCCTGGTGCCTCATTTCAGGTTTTCCCTTGTAAACAAAGTTCTGTGTGCCCGTGCGTTTATACACATCTCTGTGCTTTATAAGGACTGTCAGGAATCTTGAGCCACATGTGAGAAGTGTTGCTCAGGCGGATGCTTTAATTCTTCTTTCTGATGGGGTTGACTGTGTTTTTGTAGAGCTTTTACCTTTGGACAGTGTGTTAGGGCTGCACGCAGTACTGGGGAAGTGTAAACCACAGAAGGGGTTTATTTGCAGGGGAGGCTGGCGGAGCGTGACGTTGTACCCGGGGCTCTCCAACTGCAGCGTGTGCCCCAGCGCAGCAGGACCCTCTTCTCCCCCCAGGGACCACTGCTACCCGTTCTCCTTCGGCTGTGCCCAGACCCGCTTGCCTTGGCTTCTCCAGAACCCCTGGCCTTACGCCCTTCCCTAGTTCTCTGCGTTTTTAACTCTAGTTCCTGTCTCATACGGTCCCCCTCCCCACAGCTTTCCCAGCTGCCACAGCCCAGCACTGGGGAGCAGACGGGCTGCTGTTGCTTTTACAGCATAGGTTTTCTGTAAGAAACGTGTGATTTCCAAGAAATGTGAGTGCAGACGTGCATTCGCACTAGTAAAGTGTCCCAGAACATCTTAATGTGCTAAACCTTGAACGAGAGCCATCTCTTCCTCTCCAGGTTTGTCCGTGTGGGGTGGTGCTGAGCTGTTGGCTACACCATGGGATCTAGTGCAGGGAACAAATGAGAGAGGAATAGACTATTTCACGTTCATCTTCAGTCAGAAAAGTGCACGTATCTATTTAGATACTTTTGCCTAATGACTTTAAAATAATGAAATAATTTGGCATTTGTAGGTCTGTTTGATTCAAAGAGACGGGGAGCAGAAAAACTAGAAGAATGTTGAAAACATAAGTGTCAGTGAAATTGTTAGATGTCAACATTCTTATGTTATCTCTTAAAATTCTAAATCGAATTGTTTGGGATTTTGGCATAGAGTGTATTGAGGGTTAGAGAAAGTGAGCCTCACGATAGGGAGCAGGTTTTAACTTAATTGTGGAATAGTAATAACCATCTCATATATATATATTTTCTGAAATGTCCGTGTGGCATCAGCCGTGCTGCAGGTGGGACCAGGGCTCAGAGGGAACACTCCAGGGCTCTTAGGGATCTACAAGCATTAAATACGGTTCTGTCCAGCAAGGTCCCAGCTGTGTATTTCAGTGTGATTAAATGTTGAGTGGAAATGTCTGTCTTGTGGTGTATAGAACACTCAGAAATACTGAAATGGGCCTTTCTGTTGGAAGGGGGAAACCAAATAAAACTCCAAAATCTGAAATCAGAATGTGAAAATTTGAAAGACATTTCAAATTTATTGGCTTTTCCGCTTTTGTAGCCTCTGGTGTGCAAAAAGACCAAACACTTGTGATACCCGTGCCCTGATGAACAGTGTTTGATCCACCCGTCAGCGTGGAAAAAAATTGCCTTTTTACCTTGTAAACATGCCTCGTTCTCTCGGGAACAGATCTGTAGCATGAAAGCTCATCTGAAAAAAAAAAAAAAAAAATGTTTTAAAGCTTGATAAGATGTGTTGCTTTTCTGTCCTTCCAGATGGCAGAAGATAAGGGTTCAGTCAGCTCAGCAGGTGACTTTGCTGAAGGCAGGCCCCGAGGGGAGGACGATAGGCAACTGCTAGACCCCGCTAGTCCGCCCGGCAGCTCCTGCCTGCGCTAGGTAGTACCTCCCCTCCACCCTCCTCTGCAGCCTCAGCGCCCTGCATCACACACGCTCATGGAGCCATCCCCAAAACACCCATCTTTTCAGCATCCGCGCTAAAATTCGCATTACAGTGTGTGGCTTTGATTTTTTATTTTTTTTTTCCCTTTACCAGCTGACTCATTCTTTAGTTCCGCACTTCAGTTTCTTTTTGATTTATTACATGAAACGGGCCATTATCATATAAAGTATTACGTTTGTTGTGATCCCGGATCTTATCTTATGAAAATACTTTATTTGGAGCCCAAATATGAATAATACCAGATACTTCTCTATACTTACTAATATTTTTTTTAAAGCATTGTCTCTCCTGCCTTTTATTTCCTGAGGGTTTGTTTCAGGTCTTCATAGAGCATTACGCTTTACTGCCTCACCATGCCAGGTTTTACTCGGATATAAAGCTATGGTCAGAATTGTCTGCCACAGAGAAAAAGTGGGAAAAGGCTCTCTCTGGCCTGATATAAGTATCTTCCTTCCAGGTAGTGGATATAAATATAAAAATCCATGTTCACTAGGCAGTGATACACAATATATCTATGCATAAAATTGAATTTATTTGGGTGTTGTCCTTAGTGCTCTCCCAGTATCACTTCACACTTAACTGGGAGTTTGAGAAAACGTAAGTGTTGTTTCCAGGCTTATGTAAGGTCACACTTGCTGTTTGTTAAAAAAGAGCAATAAGAACTTTTCCATAAATTGTGGTTCAAGCGTGATCCTAGCTTTTTGTGAGTATCTGGCTTGTGAAAAACCAAGGAGACTGTAGCGAAAAAGAGACACCAGGCCTGCAGAACCCAGAGCTGTGGGTTCCCTCCTGGGAAGCTGGTTTAGGTTCCTCTTGGTCCATCTCTCTGCCAGTCTCTGAGGGCTACCTGGGGCTGCGAGCTCTAGGTCAGCAGGTTCTAGGGGAAATAATGTCCAATCCGTCTGACCCTACAGCCACTGTGCTACAGCCGTGTACAGACACGCTGGAGGTGTTACTTGGTCTGCTTCGAGGGAACGGATGGACTAAATAATCTTTTTGAAATCCCCAGTGTGGGAATGTTGAGAGGTTGTTTTTGTATTGCTGTGGACACAGCGGAGAAGATCACCGCATGGTGGCAGGGAGGTTGCTTTCTGACCTCCTCACAGGGGTCCCTTCTCCTCGGTGTAGTTTCTGGGCTGACACTCTGCGGGCACAGCACGAGGTGGCCAAGAAGGTCCTGTTTGCTAGTCCTGCAGTGCTCCCAGTCGTGGTGTCTTACGTGACAGTTGTGACCAGATGTGATGGTCATCAAATAAGGGCGTTCAGGGACTGAAGCCCTGTTGAGGTTTGTTTTGTTGAGGTTTTGTTTTAACCAAAACCCCTTTTAGACCTGTCAGGTGCTCCCGTCTCTCAGGTATTTACACAAGTTCATTGTCATATCATAGTAAATGTTCCTTTTGTGCCCAGAAGACCTCCCAAATGAGTGCGAGTCAGAAGTGCGTGTTCTCCTGCACTCATTCCTGGCCTCCCAGGGCCAGTAACTGGATTGAGGGCTTCAGTCTGTGCTGGTTTCTGTAGGTTCCTACACGTGTTACCTGAGAGTCCTGTGGGTGCCAGGTTCAGCGGTGAGACAGGAAGATCCGAGGGACCATGGGGAATGCAGAGCTGAGGAAGGGGCAGGTGTGGAAATGATGCTTGGAAACACCAGTTCTGCCGGCGTGTTTGTCCTGCCAGTTGGGGTCTTTCCCTTGGATTTCCACATGCCTCTTGTTTTTCTCTGCTGCCTTTCCTTTGCAGCACAGGAAAGGTTCTGGAAAAGTTCTGTTCTGGAGCTGTAACCTCTCCAGTTCCCTGTTTGGGGGGATTAGGAAGGAATGTGTCCACTCGCAGTGAACCATTCCCATAGGAAACTCTGAGGTTCTTTGCTTTCCGTGCAGTGTTGGGTGAGGGTGGGTGGTGTGAAAGAAATCAGAGTTGGAAGCCAAAGTCTGTAGAACAGTCACCAGCCCTTGGTGACACGGGGAGAGGTGGGGGAAGCTCTTGAGTGAGCGGTGTCCTGTCATAGACCGAGGTGCCTCCTCCCAGATTGCTTTGGTCACTGGTGTCTGAGAGGGCGGGAGGGATGGATGGAAGGAGGCTTAAATTTAGCCTCTGTGTTTCAGCATTTGTTTTGAGTTAAATTAAGAAGCATCCCCACATTTTTGTTTCCTTCTGGAGAGGACACTGAGGTCGGGTTTGGGTACTCTCTCCAGCAGCACTAGATTTCTGGTGGATTTTAGTTGTGCTGCGCTTGGCTTGTTTGCAAAAGTGATACAGGGGAGCACACTATAGATGGCTCTTAATGTAAACCCATACGTCTCTGTATCACTTCTTTCGGTTTCTTTGAGTTGGTTTCTCACCTACAAAGAATGAAGAGTTTATGATGTTAATGTTGGGTTGTTCTTCACACTGGATGAACATGACGGGACCTTTCTAACATCAGCCTCGTTTGCCTTTAGATGAAAGATGTGCACAAACCCAGGAATGTGCGTTTGTTCCTGACCCAGCCAAGGCTGTCTGTGGGGGTGATGGAATGTAAATTATTGGAGAAAGTTGCGTTCTGCGCTTCTCGAGGGGAAAAGATACGACTTATGGTCAGGCTGCTGCATTGTGCTCTGCACCCCTGCTCTGGAGCTTTCTCCTGACGATTTCCCTTAAAATCGGGCAGAGCTGCAGCTTCTCTAAATTGTGCCCCCGCGGGGGGTACCCGAGGCCTCGCGGTTTAAGCTGCAGGATGCTCTGCTCCAGAGGCTCCTTCCAGCTGGGCCGCGGGAGCTGCTCGCCGGGGATGGCCAGCATTAGCCAGAGATGGTGCTGAGCGACTGCCGTGCGCTCACCAGGGCTGCATTCAAACCTTGGGGAGATCAAATTTGAGATAGACCTTAAGAAGCGAAACGGTAGTGTTATTCATTATTGTGGCTCGCCTCTAAAATTTGAAAAATATTCAACACTCTTAACTTTGAGAAAAACCTGCTTTTCCTAAAAGTGTTTTCTGATAAATCCTTGTTGCTGGAACCTGGGCACTGACTCTCTGTTTTTTGTTGTCGTTTCTCTTTCCCCCTCCCAGCTTGCTGAGGCAGGTTCAGGTGTCGGCTGCGTGGACTCCGTGTGCTGCGTCCCAGCCGGGGAAGCAGCGTGCGCATCTCTTGGACGAGCTGTGGAGCGAGTGACGGGGCGCTGCAGCCCCCGCAGGTGCGGCATTTCCCTGGGCAGCCTTTGCTGCCGGCGCGTCTCCTACAAGCTGGAACCCGAGGAGCCCGCCGCCGTAGATGTCTAGCGAGCCCCCCGCGGGCTCGGCTCCTCTAAGTAGGACGTGCGGCTCTCCACCGTGCTGGTTTTTTCACCCTAAAAGATTAGTTTCTGGTTTGGTTTTGAGCGCTTTCTTTTGGGATGGGGAGGAGGGGGACGAACGGTTCTGAGCAGATTTCTGTTCCAACGTTTAGTTTGGCTTCCTACGAGCTCTTGTGTTGTATCTGTCGTGATTTCTCTTGATTTGTACATTCTTCTCTTTAGAAAAATCAAGCCTTGCTGCTGGTTTTGCTCTCCTTTTTACGATTATTTTTTCTTGCCTTCACCAATCAGGAGTTGTCTGTAGAGTCGAAAGACTTCTCCCTCTGGTTCTTGATGTACAACCTCCAAATATTTACCTTGGAGCTTGCATTACTCCTGAAGTTACACAAAAGGCTCATGCATCCCCTCTCTAAATGTAACCGCATTGTTAGAAGGAGAGTCTTTAAATCTTTCAGCCATTGATTGATATGAAGATGAAATATTTTTGTAGTATAACTTTTATAATCTATTTCTAAAATCAGAGTAATTGACAGAACAGAGCCTCCGGGTTCTAAGAATTTTAAAGGGGTTTTTTTTGGGGTTCTAGAAGGTATATTGTTGAACTTATGTGTGCCATTCCAAAGTATGTGCTAAATAAATCTTCTTGTTCCTTCACAAACCATGTGTGAAACAAACGTCAATGGGATAAAACCACGTGTGAGGAGCAGCACTGCTCTTGCAGTCACATCCCTCTCACTAAATCTGTGCCACCTCCCCCCTCCCCAACCCAGGGAAATATTTGGGGGTAGAAATACAAAACCCAGGCTTTTGTACATCGTGATCTCTCTGTCTCCGAATGATATCGTGGCCCTTTCATTGGTCAAACCTGAAAAAGTAGCATTTCACGCATTTTTTTTCCACAATTTTGCACAAGTTTTGTCTCTCTTGGTGGAAGCCCGTGATATCATTCGTGCAGGGTGGGATCCCGCGGGGTCGCTGCCGGGTCTGACGCTGCCGCTGGGCACGGCCCTGCCCCGGGGGACATCTCTGGGGGGTCTCCTGGGGACACGGCCGCCCCGCTCCCCCTCTCTCCTCCGCTCTCGGGATTCCTTCCCTGTTCCTGCAAACCCAGGCTGTCCTTCCGCAAAAGGCTTCATTCCCTGTGAAAAACCAGCTGTTGTGATTAAGTACCTTTTTAATTCAGACTCTTGCTGTATAGGAAGCGGGCATGATGTGTAAAATAAACAATTCAATAGAATTTTTAATCCACAAGGTGAGCATTTAATTGGTCTAAAAATCAACATTTTGGTAGCAGCTGCTCTAAGGTTTTTCTGGGGCTTTTTCCACTTTGCTGTAAAACTGTGCTTTCCAAATGAAGAGCTTCTCATGCTACTTTTTTCATTTACTGTTACCTAATGAGGGCAGGGTTTTAGTTAACATTTGCCTTAGTACCGTGCAGTCTATAAGGTAGGTATTCTGCTTTGTTTTCTGCAATGCTTTTACGTTTTTGCGATTTCCTCTTTCTTTACCACTCAATTCTTCTTCCTTTAAGAATTTACAAATATTTATTGAAGTGACTCCTATTTGACAGAATATTAAACGCTTTTGGAAGACTGCTTTTCCTCAGGTGTCCTGGCTGCTGACCTCCTGTGGTTTTCAGAGCGGGCTCCATCCATCCAGCCGAGTAACTGCAGGGGCCTTAGAACTCAGAGGTTCCCCTTGTGGTTGACAAACATGCAAAACTCTCCTGGTGCTACTCAGGGCTTGAAGGGCTGGAGTTTTTGCTTCTGCCTCTGGTTGAAATTACTCCACAACTTAAATTTATGTACAGTACAACTAGAAAAGGCATTATTTTAATTTCACTCTTACTTGCTTGAGTTCAGTTCCTTCCACTCAGCGTTGACACTTAGAGCCCAGTCTAAACATCAAGGTACTAAGACTGAATTTTCCCCTGCACTTTCCTGGTAATTACAATTTTTAAGATTGTAAGATTTAAGATTTAAGATTTATTTCTTAAATCCCACAAGGCAGTTGAAAATGGTTAAATGCTGACGGTACAGTGCAGAAATCGCTTGGCTGATTTGAAAACGCTTGTGAAATTGTTTGCCCTCTGTTCATGAACTCGAGCTGCTTCGATCTTTACCTAAAGCTGCTGTCCTGGACCGTCGCGCTGCCCCAAAGAGGACGGTCTTTGGGGTCCCTGTGCTCTGTAGAGCGGGTTGTGACTCAGCCAGGAGGCGGCTGCAGGGCATTGGCGTTGGAGGGATGCTCCTCAGGAGGTTTTCTCGGAGCGCTGTGGAGGTGGTGCCTGGCGTGGTCTCTGCTCCTGCTGGGCTGTCAAAGGGGATATTCTGTCAAATACGATAATGGAACGTGAAATCACACACCACCTCAAATTGTGATAGAGCCTTTGGTGAACTCTGTTGTACAAACCCTTGGAGTAGCGGCGTCAGGGGAGTGGGGTCTCTTCTGCTCAGCTCTCTCCCTGGAAGATGTGTCCAAGGAGCGTTTTCTATGGCTTCATTCCTCAGGGAGAACATAAAGCGTGTGTTATGGTCTGACAAAATGCATTCTGTCTGTCTGTCCCATTGCTCTGTCTGTCTGTCTGTCCCATTACACTGTCTGTCACCGTGCTGGCTGGCATTCCTCCTGGTACAGCAGGGCTCCTGCCCGAGCTCCTTAGCTCCTGACCATGGGACCCGCCTCAGGTCCCCAGGGGGGACGTTCTGAGCAAACAGCAGATTTCTGACAGAGGCCAGCTTGGACTGTAAGGTCCTTGTACTTGGATTTCCTGCCTTCCGACCTGTTGTATTTCAGCTTTTCACACACAGTCCTGTGCTGGTGTTCAGCCAAGAGTAGTATTTCTTCCAAAGTGCTGATCTGTCCCTAAGAGAAGGACATTGTGGGATCCCCTCCCCATCAAAAGCTGTGACCCGTTGGGGAGTTTCCTGATGCCTTACACTGTAACTCACATTTCCCAGGGAGGGATGAGAGAGATTCCCTGGTTGGTGTGATTAATCGCAGTGTATTTTCACAGGTCTGAGGGAGCTGGGGGTGCCTGCGGGAAAGGAGTAGAGTCCTCTTTGAGAGCTGCATTTCTCTGGTCTCTGTTTCTCGCTCTCAGACACTTCTCACCTCCAGATCCCCAGTTCCCCATCAGCCAAACTTTTCTTTTATTGTTGCTTTAGATCATGGAGCTCCTCGGATCCCTTCTGTGCCAACGACAGAAGCGTCTTGACTCTCTCCACTCTGGACTCGGCCACGTGTTGACAGGGACATGGGTAGCCCCAGGAGAGACGAGTGTGGCTTCCAAACACCCCCGGGGCTTGGCTCATGGCTCGCAGAACTCAGCGGGACGGCAGTCGCTTCCAATGTCATTTTTTTTTCTAATTATATCCACAAATCGCTAAATTATTTTTTGTAAGGAACGCTTTTATCTCCGACCATTTAATTTTTTTTTTTTGTTTGTTTTGTTTTGTTACCATGAGAGCAGGTTGGAATCCTGCCTTTGGTACCCGAGAGGCCAATGCAGCGCGGTGGCAAAATCCTCCTCCCAGATCCCAGTGATCCAACACAACTCAATTTACACAATGGAACTCTAAAAAATTGCGTTTTTCATGGTGACCCTCCTCTTCCAACACACACACGTCAATTTTGGGCCGTTTCTTACAGTTTGCAAATCAACTTTGTCATTTCCAGGGCCGCTTCCTATATTCCGTGAGCAATCAGTTCAGGAATTTCTGAGCGTTAAATAAAATTCAAGTATTGTTGCTGGTGTGTGAATGGCAGTGTATGGGGCAGAAAAACACCGTTAACTTCTAGGAGTTGGTAGTTTGGAGCGGGCAGGGCTGCAACAGCCCCTCCTGAAGCCACTCATCTTTTATTCTGCCCCCTGTGTTTCGTTAACGATCCTGGATCCTTTCATGGAAGGCCGGGGGAGAATGGGTGGATGGGGTAGAAGTCTCAGCAGCACACATTTTTTTTAATTATTAATCCTTTTGAAGTTGGGGGATTTTTGCATGTTTTATTTTTTTTCCTGTGTGTATATTTGGTCATGCTGTACTTTGAAGATGCAATTAATGCGTAATTACCCTCCTGTATCCCAAGGCTCTGGGACGTGGCGATGTTTGGGTACCCGAATCTGCCAATTAACCACGGGCCCCCTGGTGCATCCCCCGGGCAGAGCTCCTGCCCCGGCACCCCCCTCCCTGTGGCATTGGGGGGTGGCACCGTCTGTCCCTTCAGCCAGGGTGACACAACCTGCCGGTGGCTTTACTGGGGGAGGTGCAGGTCCAGCGGAGGTGCCACCACCAGTGACCTTAGAGCCTTGTCTCGGGTCTGGTGATTCTCGAGGCTGGTAAAGATGTAAATCTGTGCATTAAAATGACCTGGGGGGGGGAAGCTGTGGCCGAACCCGGGCTGTGAAAAACACCAACCCAGAACCTCAGTAATAAGGGTGCAGTTCCCAGTCTTGGCTGCTCCCACCCTGCCCCTCCTGGCCTCAGCACTGCCCCCCGAGCAAATTACAGGAAAATAGCTTTAATTTCACAATTCAGGCAGCAGCATCCCAGCGTGACACCCCGGTGTGACACCCCAGTGCGCCCCTCGCTGTGGCCATCCCGGGTTCCTGAGGTCGGGAGCTGCAGGGGAGGGTGTTCCCGGGTTCCTTGTTTCAGATGCTCCTGGTGTTGCTCCCCCAGGATCAGCCCTGCTCTCCCTTAGTCTCGTCCGGGATTTGAACCACCGGAATTTCACTGCTGAGAGCTCTGGTTCTGTGCTCGTGGCCAGAGCCCTCACTCTGGAGGGGGAAGATGCTGATGGGTCCCAAGAGCTTTTTGTTCAAGGCAACATTTGTGTAATAAATTGTCGCTGCAACCTTGTTTTGAAGCTCCCAGGGACGTGACCAAGCAGTATGTGAGGTTTATGTCCCGTTGGCAGAGGTGACAATGAGTTCACAGGTTAAGCAGCTCAGAAAATGAATTCTGAAACAGGAGAAGCAAAATGAAAATACAGCAAATTTTCCTGTTAAATCAGTGTGTGTAGCTCAGGTCTGCAGCACGCCTTCACATGCAGCGAAGCTTGAGCTGGACCGTTTCAGTTGTACACACATCCAGTGTCCAGATAATTAAGAATCGCTGCTAATTGAGCCCCGGCTGCGCCAGGTGGGAGATGGGACCCCTCTGACCGGGGACAGTCCGAGACCCGGCTCCTGGGCAGAGATTAATAAAGTGATTGTCACCTCCCCCCGCCCGGGAGAGCTTACCCAGAGGCAGAGGGACAACAAACCACGCTGGGGTTTCACCTGCCCCTGTAACTCTCTCTATATATCAGATATTAATAATAATTCATAATAATAATATGAAATAATTTCTTAAAATAATTATTTTCTTCTTAGTAGTTTCTTGTTCCAAGAGTCTTCCTACTGCCATGGAGACCTAGGCAATGGAGGCTGGGGTTTTGGAAATGCTCCTCTCAGAGATCTGCTGTTGGGCTGTACCTGTCCTGTCCACGTCACCCTGTGTCACTCCTCGGAGGTGCCCGTCTGTCCGTGTCCGTCCCCGCTCTGTGTCCCCCATCACTCCCCGTGTGACGTGTCCCACAGGGGGTTGCTCTCAGCCCTGCTCCGGGCATTTCTCTGTGCACGTTGTGTGTGGTTTGGCTCTTGTCTCACCAAAAGGTGAGTTGCGTTTGCACCAAAGCAGCACAGCCCGGGATTTGCAGACTGATTGCCCTCCGGGATGTGTTTCCATAAAACCTTCCATCTCTCCTCCCTCCCCTTTCCCAGGGGCTGGGAGGTCACCGAAGAAACAGGCATTTTAAGAATTCGGGCAGACCCCACGACTCCAGCTCTGCCACGTGTGGGTTTCCATTTGCACTGACTCTCAAGCAGTGATTTCTCGTGTGGTGAGACCGAAGCCGTGCTTTGCGTGACACCAGGTTATTGGTTTTTGGAGGTGCCAACGTGTCCTTTGGCTGGAAGAAGCTGGTTTTGTAGGGGTGCCACGAAGCTTGTGACATTTGTTTTACTCCAGGCAGGAGGAGTTTGTGGGGTTCTTTGCCAGCTCAGGTGCAAGAACACGGTCCCTGCATGTTGGGTACCAGGGGAATTCTTCGTGGAAAAGGCAGACGATGACAGTTAATTGGGTTCCTGGCTCCGGTGGCTCTGATTTTGGGGCAGGACGGGGGGGGGGGAGGGAGACCTTGCCCCCTGGGTGGGGGGGAGCTTCGAGTCACCGCTTGGCCCCGAAATCGCTTGGGGGCGGCAGCAAAGCCCGTCACAGCAGGAGGGGTTTGGTCACTTCCCTGCGCAGCGGCTGATGAAGCACCGTCTCAGCAGCCACCCGGGGAGGGACCGAGGTCTCAGCACATGTGAAAATTTGGGTTTGGTTTTGTTCATTAGAAAACTGGAGTTGCCAAACTTTTGCGTTTTGAAGGGTGCAGTGGAAAAAATTGGGCAGGTGCTCTGAATTGTTTCACAAACTAAAATGTAAATATTCTGCTTAATAAAACTGTTGTATATTTTTAAGGTTATCAGGCGGTGGGAGAACAAATAAATGCAAAGGAAGGAGTGCTGGAAACTTTGGCTTTACTTTTTCAGCATGGTTTCTTGGTGTCTAGTGCAAAACATGGTTTGAGAAACGATTATGGAACTTTGCAGAGTGGGCAGCTCATTTCTCACAGAAAACCTTTGGTGGTACTTTCAAACACGCGTTTGTTTGTTTTTGTTTTTTTTTTAATGCCAGTGTAATGTCTCTATTGGGAAGAAGTCTCTATTTTTCTAGAGTTAGGACTGTCACAAAGCTGTAGTCTGCATTACTTGTCATAGTTTTTATCTGAAACTTTTGTATGCTTACATACTGATGGTTTTGGTGAAAGTCAGTGTTCAAAAATGCTCAGTCATAATGTGCGTCTGAACAATTTATTTTGAGTTTTGGTGGTTGTTTTTTTTTTTTTTCTTTTTCTTGGTGTGAAATAATACCCAAAATCTCAACCACGAATGATACTCCTCGGGCTCCAGCCCCTCTGGCTGCACCACGAAGGGGAACAACATCATTAAATCCTCTGTTTATAGAGTGGGAGTTGTCTGAAAGGACCTGAGTGGCCTCTGGGGCGTTTATTGGTGGTTCCTCAGCAATTCTGCAGCAAATGATTTCATACGGTGGTGGGGTCTCAACCTCTTCCCTTTCTGGCAATGGGATAAAGATGATCCCTGGGGTTTAGAAAGGGGAAAAGAGTTAAAAAATGAGCCTCGCTTTCCGCTGCCAATAAGGTGCCATCCCTGCAGCAAAGGGTGTGTTCATACAATTCCCATTATGGTCCCAGGAGAAGTTTTGGGCCCAACACACAAGAATAACAAACCATCACCTCCTGTGTTTTTTGGGTTTGGTTTTTGGTTTTTTATTTTATTTTATTGAGAGAAAAGTGTGATTGAGATCCTCTCTGCAAGAAGTATCTTTTTAAAGGTACTGGTCCTTAATTTCTGGCGAGTAAGGGGCATTGACCTCTGGAAACTGTAGCAATAATTAGTACAAAGCGTTCTGGACCCCGACACTGTGGCCGCCTCGGGTTGTTTCGGGTTCCCGGGCAGGGAGGGGGTGTTTGCGCGGCGCACAGCCTGGGCAGCGGGAGCTGTTCTGGAAACGGTTTATGAAAATTATATTTAT
This sequence comes from Calidris pygmaea, assembly GCA_003697955.1. Taxonomy (NCBI): domain Eukaryota; kingdom Metazoa; phylum Chordata; class Aves; order Charadriiformes; family Scolopacidae; genus Calidris; species Calidris pygmaea. Next base: position 1,758,007 of record QJSC01016343.1, read on the forward strand.
TAAATAAAACTTTCACTTCTTGCCGAGTGGTTGTTTTAATTATGTAAATGTTGGTCCCCAGCAGGCGCAGACAGACGGCACCTCCGTCCCAGGAGACACTGCCCTGAGCCTGGGGAGCTCCTGGTGCCCCCCTCTGCCGGGAGAGAAGCCCCCCAGTGATGGGACAAAAACCCCAAACGCCTTTACACACAGATGGAGCTACTGCCAGACACGGCGGGGGGGGGTAAGGGAAGGGAGGGGTCCCTGGGCTCAGGCTGTTGGGTGGCCCAGCAGCTCCAGCTCCTCCAGGAACCCACCATGGGGTTTGCTGAGCCACGAACTCCACCATTTATGGATTCTTTATGGACAGGGGCTGGGGCTCCGGCATCTCCCAGGGTTCCTGGGCAGCACCTGGTCCTGACTGGAGTCACAGGTCATCACTCTGCCTCCTGCCCGGGCTCCCCTCACCCCTTCATGGAGGAGGCTTGGTATTTCATACTCTGAAGACACAGAATTGGGTTTAGAGACAGTTGTAATCTCCTGTAGTAAAACATTCAAGTGACAGTTGAGCAGCTTGTGTCCACCTGAGAACCTGGAGGAGAGTTAGTGGAAGAGGCTCCCAGTTTAAATGGCTGGGGAGGGTCTGGGTGACTGGTGGCTGTTTGCTGTCGGGAGCAAAGCTCTCACTGTTCACTCCCGGAGGGATTTCTCCGCGGCGGTGCCAAAACAGCCCATTTCTGACAGAGAAGATGCTCATTTCACCCCGTGTGTAACGGGCTGCTCTGCTCTCCCGGAGCCCAGAGAGCGGCCCCACAAACCCGACGCCATCACACTCAAATACCATCGTTTAACTAAAGCATGAACGACAACAGTTTATTAAATGCAGACTTAACAAATTCTCTCTTTCTTAAGTGAGGGTCTCTGGGTGTCGCTGGGAGACAGTTCCGCAGTCGGGCACCAGTTGGTAACGAAGGGGGTGACCAATCAAAGGAGCCGACGCGGGGCAGGGTCTGGTGCGGTGTCTCCCCCCACCCATCGACAGTTCCCAGACCCCCTCCAACAAAAGACTTACTGAAACCAGGGATTTTATGCCAAAAGCCAGTATTCCACCCTTTCTTTTCTTTTAAATAACAGCGGACGGGAGGCAGGGAGGAGGCAGGCACAGCAATTTCACTGGAGCTTTATTGCCTCTGGTGGGGATGAGGGATTGTAAGAAGTTACATTTGAACTTACAGAGATATGTAAATGATGGTTTTTTTACTAAATATAACCTCAAGATTAAGTGTTTTATATCAGGGCACTTCTAATTTTGTACACGTTTAATGTATAAAAACAGGTTACAAAGTTGATGTTCGCCACCTCTTTTTTTTTTTTTTTTGACATTTGGCAAAATTAAACTGATCCATTTAAGGGGAGATCGTCAAATTGAAGACATAAGCACTTACGAATTAAAGCAATCCAAGTAAGCAACTGGCTGCATTCTTAAAAAAAAAAAAAATAAAATAAAAAAGAAACCCCACACAACTCTCTAAAGGAAAAACCACATGGCCACATCCCAGCACGGTTCCGTACAAAACACTCCCTGTAACCAGGCTTTGTCCTTAGAACAAGACCCTGTTAAACCAGCGCTTCAGCTTCAGTCACTCACTGGGAAAAGCTTTCAAGATGCCGTCGTAGCACAAATGACCCTTCTCGGCAACAGAATTAGTCCAAGTTTTATCTATTTCTTTATAATTACACAGTAATTATAAGCGTGTAGTACCAAACTGAGGACAACACTATTTTGTTGACAAGATCTTGCATTCGAAAGGAATCACCTTTAAACCCCCCCCTCCCCGGGGTGACGCTGCCGCCCACCCGCTGCCTTTGGGGGGGTCAGCTCTGGGCTGGGATAAAACCCGACCCCCAGGAACTCATCCTCCCCCAGAATGGCCCTGGACCCCCCCCCCAGACGCATGGAGCCCCTCACAGCATCCCCCACCCGCCCCCGGGCCCCCCCTTCGTGTTTGCAGGGAATTGAGAAAGGGACCACGGGAAGCAGCGAGAGCCGGGCTTTGGGGCGGCCGGTCCCCGGGGCTGGAGGGTCTGCGGGGGGTCTGGGGGCAAACGCACCCTGGGGTTCCCTTCACCGAGCTGCTGGGGGGGGGGGGGGAAGGTGAACCGGCCTCGCCACCAGGCTCAGGGAGTACAAATAACACCTTTTAGCAGTTTAATAGTCTTTTTTTTTTTTTTTCTACAATACCCTCTAGCATCTGCATGCAAGTGTTCTGCTGTTCAGTGCAAGTGCCAGTGACTCACGGGACTGGTCAGAGCAGGGACAGAAACCTCTCTCCTGACTCCTAACTATCCCCTTTTTTCCCCGGAGCCTGGTATTTTCCAGCTTGTTTCACAGAGGAGCATTTATCAAATCTCCCCACAAGTAACAGGTGAGGAGTAACAGACCACGTTTAGCACAAAAGCAGCTCGAGAGCTCTTGGAATATTCAAAGAATAATTGATAGAACCTGTTTTGAACAAAACGATTTAGTGAAGTGTAATAAGATAGTAAGTAGTGATGGATCAACAAAATCATTTCATAGAATCACAGACTGGTTTGGGTTGGAAGGGACCTTGAAACCCCCAGTCCCTGGGCAGGGACACCTCCCACCAGCCCAGGTTGCTCCAAGCCCCCTCCAGCCTGGCCTTGAACCCCTCCAGGGATGGGGCAGCCACAGCTTCTCTGGGCAACCTGGGCCAGGCTCTCACCACCCTCACAGCAAACAAGTTCTTCCCCACATCTCAGCTCCATCTCCCCTCTTTCAGTGTCCAACCCTTCCCCTCCTCCTAGGGCTCCCCTCCCTGATCCAGAGTCCCTCCCCATCTCTCCTGGAGCCCCTTGAGGGACTGGAAGGGGCTCCAAGGTCTCCCCGGAGCCTTCTCTTCTCCAGGCTGAACCCCCCAACTCTCTCAGCGCCCCCTCCCAGCATCTCTGGGGCCTCCTCTGGACTGGCTCCAACAGGTCCCTGTCCTTCTGCTGTTGGTGGCCCCAGAGCTGGACGTGCTGCTCTAGGGGGTGTCCCCGGAGCCGAGCAGAGGGATTTAAGCAAACGAAGCCAGGGTGGTATTTTAGATCTGGTCTGTGCTTCTTTGGGAAAGCTTTACTCTTAATTTCTGTATTTGGCAACCACAGTGATATGTCAATTTAAGGAAATCTCAACAAAGTAATTAAAAAGCAGGTGTCATCCATAATGGCAGTACCTATACGTTATAAAGGCTTAACTTACTTCTCAGGATAATGGTTTCAAAACCCAGATTCACATCAACCTCACCAGCGTCTTGCACAACAGGGCTGTTTGTTCCGCCAGACCTCAACCATAGGAATTCCACGTCTCAATTTAAAATACTGTATTGTGTAGCAAACATTTAAGACACCAATTCAAAACTTCAAGTTTTAGATTTCCACAGAAATGAAAAACCTTTCTTCGACAGACAGAGAAGCATTTCAGAACTGTAATGAAATCTGGTTTCTCAGATGATAACCTCGGGAATACTCGGTTCTACCGTCTCGATGCCGCTCCCCGGAGGCCGAGCAGGACACCAAGCCCAGGGCTGTAAGGGCACGGCCGCTGTCCCCATCTTCAGCTGCTCCTGAGGCCGCCGGAGCATCCCCAAGCCATTCAGAGGGGCACCCGGGCACCCCAGCATCAACCAAACCTCGCCTTTTCCTGGTTATTTCTGCAATGGTTTTTACCAGATACTCAAACTCACTTACACGATACCTGTAACTTTTCCAGAAAAGAAAAGAAAAGAAAAAAATATCGGACCCAGCACACTTAAATATATCACTCTTACAGGAAGTGCTATCGATGCAGTCTTTGCAACTAGCTCCAAGTGTATATTTAAGGATTCTTTTAAAAATTGTTTTGATGTTGATCTGTATAGTTCAGATGCCGTACAATGGTTGGCTGATGATGACCAGCATTGTGCTTTATGTGAAACCAGAAACCTCAAAATAAGTATAAAGCTTCTCGGGCTCATGGGAGATGAAACTAGGGTGGTCCACCAAAAAAAAAAAAAAAAAATTATTTAAAAAAATCCATGATGAAATCCACAACGTTGGAATTTTAACTGGCAAGAGCGGTCCAGACTAGAAGAAAAGCCCAAACCACCAGTAGAAGAATGAATTATGATATGGTCCAAGATGTATCCTTAGAGGTTTGTCCCAACCCTCAGCCATACCGTGAGGATTGAGCTTCAGTTCAGTCCAGCCAGCAGAAATTGACTGTGCAATTCTCCATGTCAGGTATTTGTACAGACTATGTACACTCTAGAAGGGTCCATTAGTGCTACACCGTCGTACTTTTTGTCCCAGCAATTTGAGGGCGTGCAAATTCCACAAAGTCATCAATAAGAACTGGCCATGCCCCTAAAGGAAAAAAAAGAAGACCAGATCATAAGACCTCACTTCAGCAAGGTGTTCTTCTGCAACCCTAACAAGTTATTGACTTTCTGGTCTTAACTAGGCATAGTTTCAAGAAAAAAATTGTTATTTTCTTGCTTGAAATTGAAGAGCTGGTTAAAGATTTCTACTTTTCTACTTCCTTCAAACCCAGTTAACAGACATCCCTTTTGGGGTCAAACTTCCTTCATCTTCCTGACCAAAACAGAAAAAGAAAACAAAAAGCTGACAAAACTTCTATCTTAAATCTGTCCTGGTTTTGGCACCAGAATTTTGATCCCCAGGATGGCAACAGCTGTTTAAAAAGAGCTGAAGGCTGGACGAAGCAGGCTCTGCTGGCGGCGGCAGCGCTTCCGCAGGGATTGTGCCCAAAGGCAAGGCTCAGCTGCTGGAATCGCCCCCCTCAGCCGTACCCCAGGACAGCAACATCGCACAACCACCCAGGAGGCTGCCCTTACACTACATAACTCTTCCTTATTCCTTATCAGGAGGTAGTTAAAACACACATCAGTATTTCACATATTATGGGCAGCCGTATCGAAAGAGGCCCCGGGTCACGTGCATGATGGTCACGTCAAGATTAAAAGTAACTGTGGGCTGTTTGGTTTCCCCCCCCCCCCCTTTAAAATATCTTTATTCCAAATCATTAAAGCATGTTTTCTGCCTTTCACCTTTCTAAACTGCATTGATTTACTGTGGGCAGCGGCCCATTTGCTCAGTGATAAGGGAACGAGAACTGTCTGTAATTATTAAATGAAGTTGCAGAAGTTTGCTGCCCTCTGCTCTGGAAGTACCTGGAGCTTCCAGCTTCCTCCCCTCTGCCCTGACCTGCCAGCGACCGAAGGTAATCAGATGGATGGGAAAAGGGAAGATCAATCCAAACCTTTACACTGAACAGATTTGTTAGGAGGTAAGTAGTGTCTAGCATTCCCTGGGTGCTGCCAGCTTCACTTTAATATTACTACACGTCCGATAAACTGGAGAAACCCAACTTCAAAACTATTCTCAGCCAGGAAATGCAGGAACGGGAGGAGCCCAGGAAGAAATGCCCAGGCCACGAATCAGCTCCTTCGGTGAAGACGCCAAGAGCTGCGCTGACAGAGGAGCTGTGTTTATTAAACGGACAAATATCAGGGCTGTCTCTACGAAAGAATTAGTATTTGAGCTCACTCAGAAGAAAAAAAAGAAAATTTAAGGAAGTTTCAGTACTTCTTTTTTAACCCTGCAGTAACAAACAGCTGATAACAGCACGCATTAAAGTAGCTCTAAGTGAACTTTAGCCCCCAGTGACACTGGAATTAGGCTGTTATTAGACAGCTGTGCCAAAGCAGACACACAGCAATAAATGTACCATGGAACACAGAAGTTAAGGAAAGAAAATGGAAACGTTTACCTTCCTCATCATAGTTCGACATATCGTCTGCTATCATTGTACTAAAGTCTAGGAGGAGGTTCCAGGTATCCTTAGGAATTGATCTTTTATGATGTTCCTGGAAAATTTGTGTTTAAAAAAAAGAAGTTAAAAAAACCCCCACTTGTATGTACTCAGTTACTGTCTTGGACACATCCATACCCCCCAAACCTACTGCTCTTGTCCCCCCTGTGAAGTGCAGTACCTGGGGCATGGCTCAAAACAGTCAATTGCATCTACTCAATAATTTAAACATATTCATCTTCCAAGTTTTGAAAATACTGCAGTCCAGTTTATGTAAAGACTTAAACTTACCAACAAAAATTTGTTCCACAAGTCTAGAAATTTAAATCTTCCATTAAGTACTAAATTCCAGTAGGCAATGGCCATTTCTAAATCTGCAATATTAAAACAGGTTACTTTTAGAGACAGACATTTCAAATCATCTCCACAGGTACCTAGTACTAAAATATACTCATAAAGGTGAAAAGATTAATCTAATGTAAACATACTCGTGGATCCATTACATAAAGGCAGCCATAAATAAAGTGTTACACAAATATTTTCTAGATTTTGATATTATAACTTGAATACGGAAGAATGGAAAATTGCCCATATTAATATATCTAAAATACCCAAACCACACAAGTGTATTTCATATACTTTTTGCCATATAATAATACTTTAGTTAGAATTCAGTGAAATACTTCGTCTTAGAAATGCTACTTACTTGAAAAGAAAAATTTTAATTATTTTGCAGTAAGATCTTTTTAACCTTTTCAATACATAAAATACAATTTACATAAAACTAGTTTTTTATGATTTCGTTTTTAAAGCAACTCTGTTAGAGGCCCTGGCTTTGTGACACGGCTGTTGTCAAGGGCTCATGGCTGCGATCAGGTTTCCTTCTGAAAGAATCTTTTCAGATTATTAGTGGTAGCTGGTAAAAGAAAGAGAAATGTCTGAGTTCTCACTCTCTACCTGGTAAGATTTCCACCACCAGGAACGAGCACGGGCCTCTGGAATTATAACAAAAAGCTGCCAACTGTGACCCTACCGAATTCCGTGCCCGTCACCGTGCACACAGCAGCCCCAACAGGCTACTCAGTTAAGTGACCTCTTTTTTAACAAAAGCTCTTATATGTTTTGCAGCCTAGCAAATCTCTTCTTCCATAAACAACCCTCTTGTGAGCACAGAGAGAAGAGGCACCTGATCACCTGCACCTCAGGAAAAAAAGAAACAGAAAAAAAACCTGACGCAAGCCAAGAAAACCACTCCCTTCCCCTGGATGCCCAAACCAGTTAAAAAAGCACAGGGAGGTGGATCTTAGAGGTGACATCAACAGCAAACAAATCACAGCACGAACTCTGCATTGCTGGAGGGAAAATAGATGGTGATGGGGGCAAGTTTATGAGCTGTTCAGTATCTTTGATATTAAAAGTTCTTCTCCAACAGCACGTTCACTAATTCTTCCTGACTAAAACTGAAGAACAAAATTATGGAGGATTTTCCAGCAGCTGCAAGGGGGTGTGATTCCAGACGAAAGTGTAAGATTGAGTTTGGAGAAGCAGAGACGAATTAAACAGGAGTCACTAAACAGAAGTCCCTTCTCCTCAGAAAATAAAAGCTGTCGTTTTCACATCCAGCTCAAAGAGCGCAAAGGCAAAGTATCGCTCATAAAATTCAAAAGTAAAGATGTAATTCTAGGTTTTCCTAAGAAAGTGAAAGAATGCTCAGGGAAGTCCTCATGGATCAAATATGAAAGTCTCCAAATATATGCTCCATTTTGAGTTTTATCCAGAGAGATGCAAGAGAAGCAAAAGGTGTCTGAGATGAACACAAGCTGAAAGGTGTTCTCAAATCACATGCAAATGTCTCGAGCTTTTCAAACACCCGCAGAACTTACACCATAGCAAGGGATCAGGCAGAGCTACTACACCATGTTTGGGAGATTAGAGACCAATACACATTAAAATCAATTTGCAAGTTCCTACAAGCAGTTATTTAGGCACTCCAAAATTAATTGCCTAACGAGGAGCGCTCACTTTTCAGCACCGTACTTCTCCCAACAGTCTTTTGCTTCAGGGGTTCCAGAATTATTCTGCTCTATTGTAAATTCATGCCTACAACTCTGCAGTTATTGGCACCAAAAGGGTTGGCAAGCATCCAGGTTTTAAGCTTAATTCTACATCACTTCCAGACCCACACAAATAAGTAAATAACAACAACAACAAAAAATCTTGGACTATGTATGTGCTATATGAATCTGAGGAAATGGCACTTGCCTTTGCCACTGTTAGAGCTTAACCTGCATAAAGAAGCTTCAAGATGAATGAGAAATAAAGCAAGGGGTTAGCTTTCCCGGTAAATAATTTTTATTGAAGTCTATTCCACCTGGGATACTGAAAAGATTCATTTCCTTATAGGACTGGGGGGAAATCAGAAAAAGAATGCAAGTCTTCCTTATACCTTAGATATATGGAGAAGAAAATAAGAGGCAAGTACTACATCAAATCGTTCTGGTATTTCGAAGCTTTGAGAAAACAGAATTAAAAATGATCGTGTAATTATGCTATTATTGCGATTGTCATTTCACTTTTACCATCCTACAGGGATTCTGCAAAATACCCCTTGTTGTGTAAAGCTGTTTAAAGATTAAAAACAACATACAAATGTTACAAAGGTAACCATAAAAACCCAAACAACAAACCCCTGCAACAGTTCCCACTGTGGACACCCCCCAAAGCCTCGCTTCTGCCCTCTCTCAATTTAATCACTGCCCACATTTTCCCTCTTGTAGCAGCCTGCAAAAACTTCACATGACTTTCTGCAAGAAATAAGAATCAGCCACTCATTTATTTGGAGGATTCAGACCTATGTGTTGCCCAAGTATTTGGAAATAGCTCAGCAGTGCTCTTTTAGCTTCTCCAGAGACAAGGGAACTCACAACCCAACTGAAACCCAAACCCAGGCTACAGAAACGTTACAGAATGACTGAGAGTTTTGTCATGGGTTTGGTGTTGGTTTTATTTTCTTAAAAAAAAAAAAAGTTTTCAATAAGTGACTCTTCCACTTCACGTGTTACACTAATCAAAAGCACAACCAGCAGAACAACTCTGAAATAATGAAAAAAAAGTATTCAGTGATCTGAGGGAAAAAACCAAGGCTGCAGGGAGGCAGTGATTACCAATGCTACAACAACAGGCACCAAGCCCAGGACAGGGAGACCTGTTAGTGCTATTCCAATTCTATTTTGACAAGACATTTGCGAGCATTTTTGGTGTTACAAGAGACTGTACAAGTGTACTTAACATGGAAATCATTTAAATTTATCCTAAAAGTAAAAATTCAATCAATCTGTTCAGTGCTGCAAATTCTGAGTGGTATAATTACCTTTCCATGTAAGACCATAATCCACTGAGTATTACTGAGAACTGCACACACTCTCAGGGACAGAATAAAGCCCCCCTTATACAATTTTGTGGTCTATACTGAGGGTGCAGCTATTTCTATCTGAACACCTTAAATTGACACCTGTCTTTAAAAAAGAGATATATGTTGTAATCCAAGGGTGGCTATCTTTCAGACTCATTACATGACAATAATATTTTCACTTCCTGCTTTAATCAGTCATTTCCCATATTCACAAACAAATGTTTACAATAGAGCATACATACCTAAACCTTTCTGTCCTGGGTTCTTTGCGAAGTTGAAAGTAAACTGATAAAAATCCTTAAATCTTCCTGGCTCTTTTAACTCCTGTTCCATTTTAGGAATCTGGGCCTTCAGTTTTTCTATGCTGTCACATCTGCATTTTAAAAAGCATGTTTATATTTCTATTATTCATTTTGCCATAAAATATGAGTTATAACAAACTAAAAATTGTAAGTATTTTGTGGAACACAATACGATTACCAAAACAAAATTCAGGAAGCCTTTCATTAGTCTGCATCTATAACAACAAATAAATGAGACTTGTATTTCTTCCCATTGCCATTTGTACATACCAGCTGATACATCAGATGCTGTAATCCACAAGATTTTTATAAAACTGTGATAAACACTGCACTCTCCTAAGGCAGCGAAACCCCTGGCGTGCAGACTGCAGAGCAACACCCTGCTTTGCCCACCTGAGCAGCTCTGTGGCACCTCACTCAAACACTCACACAGCCGAGGCAAGGAGCACCAAAAACTGCTTTTTTTGGAGACTGAGCTCCCAGCACAGAGAGAGCAGAAACACCTGTACAGAGGCAGGCATGTGATGCCAAACCCCAGAAAAGCTACGGAGTCTGAAAGGACAATGGGGCTGTGAATTCCCCAAAACAGGGCTGTTTCACCATCTGTCCCAGTTTCCAACGCTGGGTTCCACTGTCAGTGCTTCACACTCGTTGCACACTTACCCCAGCTCACTCATTCCATCCATGAATTCCAGCTTTGAAAATTCACACTGTGTTGCAGCTCGGAATTTCCATGCGATAATGAGGACAGTAATGCTGGCTGGGTCGAGAGCTAGATCGTCACAGAACTGCTGTATACCATCTATACCAATTTTATTTTCATCTTGAGGATCTTTGGGATATAAAAGTAAGTATCAAGAAAAACAGATTGTTGAAAAATTTATTCACGAGTATTTAAGAAGATTTTCAAGAAGTCATTTTTGGCATCAGCCCTTATAAGTGAATATTTTAAAAACAAAATTAAATTAGTATTTTCAATAGCTAAGCTTTAACAATTGAGGAAGTTACTACAATAAAGCCTCCCATACAATGAAGCTGATGTTATTTTCATTGAGAGGCAAAAGCACCACAAACATTTGTTTTCTGCTTAATAATACGCACAACATTCCGACTCTTTCCGTGCAGAGAACTGGGTCCTTTCCCACCAGCACACTTCATTCTTGGCACCTTTGGTGAGGCTGCTATCTGTGTACACTATCAACAATCCTGCAGTGTCCTTGCAAGCTGTACCGATACAATAATCAAATCTGCCCAGGAACTATCAAGTTGGCACTAGTTTTATGCATTTCCTGGCATCACCAGCATGCATGGACCTCCAGGAAGAAAGTTACGTTGCCCCCTCACTGATCCCGCGTCAGCCCAGCACACTCCTCTTTCCAGGAATCTCTCTGGAAGGGAGATGCACTAACAAAGATCTACTACGGCAAGCCAGCAAGACTCCAGGAAAGTGGAATTTGGATTATGAGGGCATATGAAAACTGACAGAAAATGTAACACTCGGTTTCAGATTTTTTTTGAAGTGCTAAACCCCAATATTTGTTCTGCTGCACTGAATCCACCTTATCTCTGTGGAAGGGTACCACCAGTTGAACACTGGCTATAAAACAAGGAAACAGACTTTGTTTTCTGTTCCGTTCTGCTTCTAACTATCTGATAATAAGCACAAGGTGAATAAAAGTTAAGGTGGAATCCATCCCTGGTATGCAGCCTTTCACCTTGTCAGGGTTGAGCCCTGAGTGCCCTACCCAGGAGAATCTCCTAAAATCCATGTTGCCGTTACAGTTACTCACTGTACATACAATTCCAGTTCCAGACCCTAATTTTGGATAAAGGTGCCTATATTTAGGGCACATAAAGTGACCACATGCAATCTTTGTGCAGCAGAAGTCTATGTATATTCCCCCTCTAACTTGTATTATTAGTAGAAGAGCCAGTTAAGATGTCTGAGCACAGGAGCACAGCTGCAATCACACACTGTAATTAAGAACACACACACACAATGTGGAAATAAGCTGAAAATTCAGGGTACTCACCTTTGTATCTGTTATACAGTTGTTCTAACTTCTTTCTGTCCAATGATCCTTTAACACTCTCTCGTATATAAAGTTCAGG